>CM076846.1:58817668-59223838 GCA_039519185.1 Astragalus membranaceus | reverse complement strand
TGCTATATAACAACCGAAATTTATTATATCTAATTTCCTGATAAGAGAACTTAATGGTAATTTTCTGAACCCAAGCCATTCAACCTTGGATAACGTCTTTTCTATGCAATTTAACATCCATCATCATGCAATTTAATCCAATTTTCGATTCAATTTCAACTCCAATTCAAACAATCATCAATTTCAAATACACCAATACTTATGAGTACATATGTCAATTGCTCAAGTGTCTAAACAATAACCACAATAAAAAGAAGAGAGAATAAGAAAAGTACCGTAACAAGGGGAAGCAACAACGAACTTGACCTAGATGTGAACGGCAACAAGACAGAACTCGAACCTCCGCAAAAAGTACTCGAACTAGACATAAAAAAATGAATTAATCAACAAGTAGGAGTAATATGCCAATTCAGAAATTTGAGTACAACATTCTAAACAAGACACACAATACACCACAAATGAAAGTATTAATAAGACAGTATGAACCTGAAGAATTAACCAATTGTTCACCATCAACTATGAGAATCGGAACCTTATTGTAGTCAGACCATTTGATCTCTTTCTTGTTGATCGGATTTACTTCCACCACTTTGTACGGAACATCATAATAGTCTAGGAAAGCTGAAGAAAAACCAATTCAAAAAATTAGAAATTTTCAAAACTATATCCATCTAATTAACTTACAAACAACGCAGCACGTTAATTTATTATGATAATAGAGTTCAGAAGAAACAATTTCAAAAAATCAGAAGTGAGAGTGCATTGCATTATAAGGAAAATCAATCACCTTTAACCTTGCTGCAGAAAGGACAACATTCTAAACAAGACACACAATACAAAGGGTGGCTTTTATGGTCCACAAATCTGACAATTTGTGTACCAAACACAAACACACAAATTACCGTAGATATAATATATAAATACTTGTATGATCAAGATTTCTTGAGGGCAACCTGCTACGTGCAACATATGGAATTTATTAGTGAATTGCCCAAGAGGGCCTGTAGGAAAAGCAAAAATAAAATAAAAATTAGTATTTGCATTATGTCCTGTTGCAGTTTTGGCTTGGAATACAGAGGCGTGGTTAATATTTGCTCTGACTGGTGTTTTATATTTGAACTGAAGCTGTATTATGCATAAGAGCATTTATGCAGAAAAGATGTTCTTTGAATGCATAATAACCGATGAGCTTGTTCCTGTGGCTATGTTCCATGTAACCTGGGCTTGAGAGTGGCATTATTTGTGACTAGTGAATGTATTGTAAAAAAACAAAACCAATAATTGCCTTTTTGGTAAATGATTCTACCAACTGTTAATAATGTCCAGATTTTTATTAGGTCTGTTTATGGAAGTGTAGTTGTGTTGTGCTTTAATTTGTAGGTATTAAGAAGGAAATAAAAAATCAATGGAACAGATCGAGGATTCCAAATAGAAGTCGCTAGGATGGATCTATTTCCTATTTGCACACAACAGTTGATCTGTTTTAAGTTAGACCTGTCTTTTATTTGGCCAACATTTTTCTGTGTTTCCAGCAATGGATCTGAGGAGGAAAAAGACAATTTTTCATTCTAGGAGGTGGGAGTTCAAAAACGAGTAACCAGTGGGTTCACCAAAAGAACTATGAGCAGTGCACTGATTTTGGTGTTTTTTCTTCACTTCAACGATGAAGACCACCATGACCATTTCTTCTTCTTCATAGTTGGGGATTGACTTGAAAAACGATTTTGGGCATTACAGGTTGACTACTGTTAGATGAATTATATGCGGTGGTTATAAAAGACATCTAATTTTTTCCTTTGTTCTGACATGTCAAATTTATTGTCTTTTAGTTGCAATGGGTATTTTACAATTACAGAAAAAGATGAGGTGTTTATTACAATATGCAAAAGTTAGATGCCAGAAAACTGAAATCAATAAAACCAGCAGAAACAGCCTATTCTAAGTCATTTGTGTGTTTGTGTTTCATACACAAATTGTCAGATTTGTGGACCTTAACATCCACCAATACAAAGGGTACAGAGTACAAAGGGTCAAAGCCACAACAGAGTACAAAGGGTCAAAGCCAAAAACAGTGGCTAAAGTTATTACACCATCAAGGCATCAACACTTTCTAAGAGATTCTCTGTAATAGGAGCTCAACATAGTAAACCATAAAAGCTACAACTAGAAAACAAATATTCCAGCTACACAGAATAAAAGCGTCCAGGAAAATGGAAAAGCAAAACCAGGCGTAATGCAAAAGTTCATCACACCAGAACCATATAGAACTTCCAGCATAATTAAACGATATCCTAGTCAAACCAAAAAAAAGCTACCTTCATAAGCTTTTAAATAATATCCTCATTATATTTTTTGATGCAAAATAATTAATACCTAATCTATCTTGTGACATAGTATCATATAGTGAAGGAGGTGTACCGCGTAACAGAGAGAGAGGGAGAGACAGAGAGAGCGAGCGTTCTGCGTGTTGACGGCGAGAGAAGGAGGTGTACCGTGGAACTCGCGTATCTTTTCCTCCTTAGGATCAGTGCAGATGGCGAGAGAAGGAGGTGTGAGGAGTGGAGACGGTGGCGTTGACGGCGACGGTGGCGTTGACGGTGGCGGTGCGCTTCCGTTGTGTTCTTAGGGAGAGAGAGTGAGACGTTGAGTGTTTAGGTTTGGAGAGGGAGAGTGAGTCGTTACGGGAGGGAGTGAGATCTGATGAGGAAATTAGAAATTTTAATATAAGGCATCAGGGGCGCTTCTAAAAAGCGCTCCTAAAGGCCCTGCGTGTTTTGGCCTTCAGGGGCGCTTTTCTAAAAAAGCGCCCCTGAAGGCCAAAACACGCAGGGCCTTCAGGGGCGCTTTTTAGAAAGCGCCCCTGATGACCAAAATACGGAGGGCCATCAGGGGCGCTTTTAAAAAGCGCCCCTGATGGCCCTCCGTATTTTGGTCATCAGGGGCGCTTTTTAGAAAGCGCCCCTGATGATGGCGCCCTATTTTAACAATTCTGTTGTAGTGCAATTGCAAAAGTGTAATTCATTGAATCATTTAAGGATCAACAATAAAAGCACAAGAGTTAAGTTCCTTTTGGTAATCTTTGACACTTATTAACAATGCACAAAGGCATAAGTGTCTAGTCATTTTACCAAATTTTTAATGCTAAGATATGTGCAAGAGTTGAATCCCTTATAAGTAATCCTCAACATTTAGAATAGTGCTTGTAAACACATGTTGATTCCTCTTACCAATCATCAACAAATTAATGATCTAAACAAGCAACACATTTGCAAGGCTCAAAATGACCAAAATAAATTGTTCACAAGTTATCTTAAACCATTAGCAAGCAAAGAATTATAAATTCACACTTTGTTCATTTGAAGACTTAAAGAGAGTTGAATCACTTCAAGTAATCCTCATCACTTAAAGAATGGTGCCTAAAGCACAAGTGAGAGTCATCTTACACATCATCAACATTTGAAACAAATATGGTAAACCAAATTTACAAGGACAAATAACATTATAACTCAAAGGTGGTTGAATCCTCTTTAACAATCCTCATCACTTAGCAAATAGTGCTCAAAGCACGAGTGAGAGTCATTTTGTCAATCATCAACAAAAACTTGCAAGCAAATTTCATTAAAACAACTTGAGAGAACATTTTTAAGCACAAAGGCAAGCCAAAGAACCAAAAGGCAACAAAAACCCTATTTATTTTAGAAACTTGCGAAACATACATATGAATGGAAAATTATTTTTGCAAGTTTTAACATGATTCCAAGCATAATAACACAACAATCAAACATCAATGGCTAGATCAAGTATTATTAGGCAAGGAGGAACAAGAAAATTATATTACACATACATTCCACATAACTTGCGAACCAAAATAGCCATAGATTCACAATTTTATTTCACCAAATGCAAAAACATCACAAGAACAACACATAATCAACACATAGTCACAAGAACAATTTATTTGGTGGGTGAGATGCCAACTCTCACCCACAACAGCCCCTAATCTACATTTAAATGATGTTATGAGATGCAAATATAAGTTGAAAAAGGATTTTGATGCAAGAAAGTGGATGAAAATGCAAAGGGTTTTAGGTTATACCTTAGTTCCAAGCTAAGCAAGAGTAGAAATGAGAATCAAGAGTAACCAATCACCAACACTCCTCAAAAATCACCAACAACAACCACGTAACCTTGAAGGATCAGCCCCTTTGATGATGTAAATGTGGAATCAAAGATGAAAGGAAGAGGATATATGATTATGGAGTGAGTTTGAGGTGATTTAGTGGATGGAAATTGAAAAGAAAATGGAGGAGGAGGGAGGAGGGGCTACGGCCAAGAGGAGGAGGGAGGAGAGGAGTTGGTGTGCTAGGGTTTTTGAATGGAGAGTGAGGCTAAGAGGATGTGTGGGCTGATCATATGAAGATATATATAGTGCTCACTTATCATTAAGGGCTTCTAGGTCAATTTATCTCCCCTTGTGCTCTAGGATTGCATCTAAATTTTGAACCAAGGGTCAAGATCAAATGTCACATGGATTAGGGGCAATTAGAAAGCACAAAGTGAGGAGAGAGAGGGCTGAGGGGCGCAGCATAAGGAGGGTGGTGAAGGATAAGTTCAATTACAAAATTGTATTTTTCCATGAAGCTTATTACACAAGTGCCATTTTAATTCAAATGAAAGGTGAGGATTGCATTTAACACTTGAATGGAAGGCCATGATTTAAACACAATTTGCAACCAATAAAATAAATCAAAATTGAAGGAAAATGGGCTGTATATGCGCAGCCAAGGAGAGAGTGTGAGTGGAATTGCAACTTGTACTATTGTACTACACTTGACCTTTCAAAATTCAAAGGGATATTCTTTATTCCTTTCAAGATGATTCTTCTAAATTCATACCATTTTGGGCCATATCCCATGATTCAATGATTGGGCTCTGAATTTTATGATCTCACCAATCCCAAAATTGATTCATTGACCCTACTTCAAAGGAAATGACCATTTTGCCCTTTTGTTCAAAAACTGAATTTCATGTCAAAAATACTCCTATGATGCATAAAAAATTGCACAACTCCACTCACTTGGACTCACATAAATTCCTCAAGAGATGCATAGTGGTTTTTACTGAGAAAATATTTATTTTAGTGAAATGACCAAAATGCCCTTTTGGTCCCAAAAACCCTAATTTTGCTCCAAACTTCATTTCCACTCTAACAATGATCCCGAGACCCTTTGGATGACTCTAAAACTCTAGAAATGCATGCATGATGAGAAAATAAGTCTTTTTGGCGAAATTACCAAAATACCCTTTGAACCAGGAAAAACCCTAGAAACCCTAAAAATGCTCTAAATTGCTCTAAAATGCCATGCAATGCTTTTCTAACCCTAAAATGCATTCTGAAACTTTTAAGATGCAAGCATGATGCTCTTCCTAACCTCTAAGATGAATACTAAGACTTTATTTTTGATTGAAAATTAGGGTTTTGACCTAAGCCGGACAAAAATGGGGTATGACACCCGTAAAGCCTAAAGTGTCGCATGCATTTGTTCAGTCATTCGTTCTTGCGCTTATGTTGTGTGCCCTGTTATCTCTAGAAAGAGGCCAACTGGTTTGCCGATATCCGCTTCAGACTCAAGATTCATGGCGACCAATCAAGGAAACCTAGTGATTGAGAATCCCGGCAATTCAGGTCTAGATAATCCGATTATGGAATTCCTCAAGCAGCTAGTCCAAGGGAATCAGGCACTAGTCCAAGAGAATCAGGCGTTAAATAATAAAGTCGGGGTGATAGAAATGCAGATGGATGCGATAAGAATGCAGATGACTGAAATGATGGGCACCCTGCAAGCTTTGAAAAACGGGACCACTACCGAAGATACTGCTGTTGTAAACCCAGGTGGGGCCGCAACCATCCTTCCTACCTCGGATGGTGCATGGAGTGTGGATGCATGTTATGTACAGGCATGTCATGCAAGGGCATGTTATGCAAGTGCATGCAACGTTATGATTTTGGTGATGATGAATGTGGTGGAATGCTATTTCTTGATTTTTCTTTTCTTTTGTCAGCTTTCTTTTTTCTGACTGTTTGTTTTTTCTTTTGTTTCTTTTCTCTTTTTTTTTTATTTTTTTTATTTTTTTTTTATTTTTTATGATCAGCTTTCTTTTTTCTGATCGTTTGTTTTTTCTTTTACTCTTTTGCTGTTTCGGCTTATTTTCTTTTGCTGGTCCGTCCAACCTGTGAGACTGAGGGATTGATTGGAATTGCGGTGGCATATGAGCCGGGCACCGATTGCCTTGCGATTTGCCATCTGAAATGGTCTATGAGTGCAATTATTCTTTTGTGAGCTTAATTTTCTCAGCTACTTCCTTCTCTTAACTTCTAAGAATTTCGCAATGATTGTGATGTTTTATGATTTATGCACATGTTTTACAGGTCAATGTTATCACCATCATAAAACACTTATTTGAGCAGAAAAAGCAGTGAAATAGAAGAACAAACAGATATGAGGAAGACTGAATTTTATTGATATGGAAACCGGTCGCACAAGAAGTTACGCCGATTATTCAATACATTTGAAGATTTAAACTGCAAAAAGACACGAAAAAGAGAGAGGCTGATTTCTGATTGTCCGTCTCTATGGAACAGTGCCAACATTTATGTCTTCGACTTTAATCATCCTTTCATCCAAGTCTTCAGGGGGAGTTGTATGCCCTTTTTACTTTCCATGCCCAAGCTTTCTGACCCTAATTTTTGCCTGGATCGCCCTTTGCGGGTTTTCAATCCACCGGGTCGCTCTAATTTTGCCTAGGCCGCCCTTTGCGGGTTTTCAACCTAGCGAGCTAATTCTTACTTGGCTTGTCTTTCTCTTTTTTTATTCATTTCTTTTAGGCATAATACTTCTTCACCTGATCGGAATTGACTGGGTTCTTTAAATCTTCTCCATCCATATTCGTGAGTATCAGCGCTCCTCCGGAAAAGGCTTTCTTGACCACATAAGGGCCATCATAAGTGGGTGTCCACTTCCCTCGAGGATCAGTCTGAATAGGCAAGATCTTCTTGAGCACTAAGTCTCCCTCATTGAATTCACGGTGTCGGACCTTCTTGTCAAAAGCTGTTCTCATTCTTTGTTGATACAGCTGCTGGTGCGTCCGTGTGTTTTATATTCGCAATATCAGTGCAAGTATACACGTCGTACAAGTAATAAAGTGGATAAAAGTAAGAGATCGTTCCCACGAGGATTGATTAACTTTCAGAGTTCAAGTCTTTAAAACACAAGTGAAACAAGTAGCAAATCGACACTAAAAGTTGATATTAAGACTAAGAACATAAATAAAGCAAGTAAATGAGAAGTGGGTGTGAATATGGAAGAGTATGAGTTGGATTGCTGCATGCAAGTAAATCTCCTCTAGTCAGACGTTATAACGTTTACACGCTAATACGTACAAATGCTATGTTGTATAGACGTTATAACGTTTGAACGCTGTTGCAAAAGAGCTGTGCTTTTCAGTCACAAAACGTCAGAGCTTCAAGTACTAGAATTCCTATGTCTAGGTTCTAAGTAGGCCTACTCCTGTATTTTAAGTACCCACAGCAATGTCCTATGAACTATTATCTGTTCTATGTCTAGACTTAGATAAAAATGCCTAAATGTCTTTAGTGCACCTTTTCATTCACATAAATCTTTGAGTTCTTTTCATAGACCATGTCTGTACCTATGAATCTACTTATTTTAAGTGATCAGTTCAAAACAAGTTTGGAAATATTAACATGCAAAGATTTAAAACACATAAACATCAATACTTCATAGCATTAGACTAGAGGTTCATTACATGCAAAACAACAACCCAACTACAAATTGTTTAGCTCATGCTGAGCATCCTTACAGAAATAAGAGGAGTTAAAATCCAAATACCGTACATAGAGAAAAGGAGACTAAACGCAAAAGATACGCCTAAGTGGCCTTCCTTCATGCACGCTGTAAAGACGTTACAACGTCTGAGCTTTACAGTAATGGCTGCGAATGGATATGGAAATGGGGGCCTTGAGAGAATTAAAAATGAAGAAGTCTGTGTCCAGAACTTCTCTCAGAAAAACTATCTCTGAAAAATGGGGGAAGGTGGATGATGGATGGAGTCGTCCGTTCCGCATGGTGCACCCTTGCCTTTTTATAGAGAGAGAATAGCCATGGTCAAAAGAGGTCACATGCTGCTGATGTCATTCCCCCACCTTCCAAGCTTGCTTGCGAGTTGACTCTGCCCTGAAGTGACACCGCACTGCTACAGTGCGTCAGCCGCGTCAGTGCTGAAGAAAGAGAAGATCTTCTTCATTTCCAGATCTCTGGTCATCATTACATGCGCGCCAAAATGATATATATTAATTTCTTGCTCTGCTGTCCTTCTTCAGACGTGATGAGAGACGCTGCCACGTTCAGATTACTGCACAAACACAAGAAGCATCAAAACGCTCACAAAGGCGCCAATTGGCACCAAAATGCCTAGAACTTGTAATTTAGCCCCTATCTAACTAAAAGCAATAAACTAACAGAAACTTTACTAGAAACAACCTGCTATTGCCAGAGAACTTGCATGTTTTAACTTTGAATACGTATAAATAACTCATATAAATATGAGTTATCACACCCCCAAACTTAAACCATTGCTTGTCCTCAAGCAATTGAAATACAACATATGAAAAGATGCAGGAAATTAAATACACCAGCAGTTTACACCCTGCTCATCCATTTGATCAAAAATTTTCCTCAAGGGGCTAATTTCTTCAGACTTATACTACACACTCACGCACCAATGCACAATTACATTCTAGATTCATTACTGTCCAAAGTGAGTGTGTGATCTCTGTATCAATTCTTTTCCTAGCTAGGTTCAGAACTACCCTAGCCTATGAAAGAGTGGTTTCCAAATGGTGAGAGTACAACATCTTTCAAAACAAAGAGTAGGCTAACATTTTCACACAAGACTTGAGGGTTATTTTAAGCACGACAAAGGGTCTTTATTTGGGTGCTAGGACTAGATTAGTGCAAACTACTTTTCTGACTCACACAACGCAAAACACACAGAGGACTGCAACCCCTCATTACTGAGCAACTTTCATTTGATTCACTTCACTTTTGGTTTGGAGTTTTTGTGATTTTCTCCTTTTTGATCCTTTGGGTTTGACAATTTTGGATTGAGATATTTGGGGTACCCAGTATTTGTTTCGGGAAATTGCAGCAAACATAGAGGACATGTGGATTTTTCCACTTATTTGAAACAACACACACTTTTTGGTCTTTTTGGAGTAGACGTTATAACGTTTGATAACACAGAACACAACACACAAACACACACGGCATACGTTATAACGTTACGGGTAGACGTTACAACGCTGCACTCACACTACACAAGCACTAATCATCCTACAGTCTTTGCACCCAGCCTTAGTACAACCTGATATACCCCCAAACTTAGCTTCTACTGCTACTCTGAGTTTTTAATCAAGTTCTACCATCACCATAGTCAACCAGCACTAGCTTTGCATCAATTAGTCCTTAGCTAACTAGGTTTTCCTCAAAACAGAGTTTGTGTGGAAGCAATAATCAATTCTATTCATTTAAGCATGCATCAGCTACTCACACAAATTCACACATAGTCATTACTAGATTTAGCCCAAAGAGAAACATTTATGATGATTAATAGAGTAGGAAAGTAAACTGATTTTGCATTTGATTTCATGCAGACAGGAAACATAAAAATGATCCTTCCCCCCCGAACAAAAAGATGAGCAGTGTCCCCACTGCTCACTGATTTTGAAAAATGAGAGAGGAACGTTTACACAAAACAGAAACAAAACAACTACTAACTCTCAAGACGTTGTAACGTCTAGACAGCTATTTATTTGTACTGAAATTGGAAACTAAAACTATTCTACTGCTAAAAGAGGGCTACTTACTTGTTCAGAGCACCGGCCCTGAGCCTTCCACTTTGTCTGGCTGGGATGCTTGCTTGCACAGCCTTCTTTTTCTTTTCCTTCTTCTTCTTTTCTCCTTTACCGTCACCAACATCAACTGAGACTTCAGTTTCCTGGGGCCTCTTTACACTGCTCTCAGCAACTCTTTTCTTCGCTTCCTCCCATGCTTTCTGCTTTTCTAGCTCTGCAGGATGAATCTGCTGCTGTTCTTTGGGTTCCCCCTGGGCTTTTTCAACCTCTGGCTCATGAGACGTTGTAACGTCTGCAGCTTCCTCATCAGCAGCAACAGCAGGAGCATTCTCTGAACCACTTGCAGCAACAAATGCTGCGCTGGTGGCTGTTGCTGGCTTGTCTTTAGCAGCTTCAGATCTCTTTTTTACCTGCAACTTTTGCCTTTTGGGTGCAGGAGGATCAACTGGTTGCTCTTCTTCATCACCATGTCTTGCTTTTTCACTTGCAGCGGCTACTTCACGCCTTTTCTTCTTCCCAAATGGACTCTGGGTGGGTACAGTCTTGAATCTTTGCCTTTTGGGTGGGGGAATGAGTTGTGGGTCTGGGTTGGTTTCAACAACAGTTGGTTCAGACGTAGCCACATCTGCACTGGTTACTTCTGGAATGGATGGTTGTGATGGCTCTTTAGTTGGTTCAGGTTGAGTGGGGGTTGGCTTTGAAATGGGCTGATCTTTAGGTTTAGATTGTGGTGTTTGGGGGATGTTTTGGTCATGGGTGGGTTGGGTTTTAGCTGAGGGTTGGGGTTGTTTGTCTTTTGGTGATGATGGTGTGGGTTGGGCTGGTTCTTTGAGTGCTTGGGTTGGTGGGGAGTCAGCCTCAATATCAGTCTTATCACTGGAACTTCTCTCTTCTGAATGTGTTTCTTCCTCATCATCACTTAGGATTTCCCTACTCACCTTCTTTGATTCCTCTGCATCACTTTCACTGATGCTATCCATATCAGCTGATTTAAGCTCTTCTTCCTCACTACTTACCTTCTTCTGCTCCTTCTTTGCTGGGCTCTTTCTTTTTGTTGCTGGTTTTCTTGTTTTCTTGACTTTTTCCTTCTTCACTTTCTTGGGGTTCATTGCTGATAGGAGTATGTTGTCTTCATCTTCCTCTTGCATCCAATCTGGAAGTACTGGTTCTTCAATCACCATCTTGCCTTTTGTTGTATGTGCAATTACCTTCTTTTGCCACTCAAATTGCTCCTTGACAAACTTGGCTAGGCTGTTTTGCTGGTCTACCAGACGTTGTAACGTCTGTGCATCAACTGACGTGGTAGCATCTGCAGCTCTCTGCCTAGCTTTGAACTTTGTAGAGAATGCCCCCTGAGGTTCCTCTCTTAGCTCAGATGCTTCAATCTCCACTCCAGCCTCCATGCAGAGATTGGTGATTAAACAAGGGAAGTATAGGTATCCATCCTTCCTATTCTGCCATTTGTTAATCTCTCTGTTGATGAGCTTACCCACTTCAATCTTATCTCTTGACATAATGGCATCAATAGCAATCAGCCTCTCTTTATCAACCCAGAGAGTGTGGGAAGTGGGTATCAAGCAATGTCTGATGAAATGAAACCAAGCACTGGCCTCATCACAAAGGTATCTCTTCAAAATTTTGAATTCATTCCCATGGTCGCCTCTTCGCTCCCAAACAGCTCCTTCAACACATATCCTTTCTTTGATTTCAGTCATCTCTGCCACTCCGTACGTCTTTTGCTTCACCTCAACTGCCTTGCCATAGTAACCTAGCCCAAAGTAGTCATTTATGACTCTTACACCAAATTTGACTTCCTCACCTCGTACGATGGAGGTGCTTGAAAGTTCTCCATCGGTTCTTTCGACGATTCCTTTATAAAAGTCATGCACCAGAGTTGCAATGTATTCCTTCCTGTGAACTACAAATTTCTGCCATCCCAATGCTGCCACTGTTGCGATAAAGTCAGGATTTGGGTTTTCCAAGCTAAAACCCCTTTCTGGCAGCAAGGCTTTCTTCTTTGAAGGAATGGGGATTTCTGGGTTTGGAACAGAAGAAGAACTTGGGTTGACGTTCTTTCCTTTACCAGATGATTTTACTGCAGCTTGCTTTGTTTTAGTCATGGTGATTGTATGAGTTTTCTGGAGAGTGGGGGATTTGAGATTGAGATTTGCGATTTGGGGTTGGGAGAAGGTATAAGATTGCGGTTTCTGAAAGTGTATGAAGGTGGTTTTGATGATTGTAACTGGTGTGTGTCTATTGGGGAGGTTTTATGGGAAGTTGGGAAGTGGGTGGTGGCGTGGGTTTGGGAAAAAGGGGTAACCGTTGGAAGTGACGTCATGGTCACTTTGGCAGTCACGTCCCAAAAAAAATCATTAAAAATTGTTTCATTTGAAAACTGTTTGACTCATTTTCTTTTCTTTTTCATTTAAAACTTTACCCAGGCAGCGAACGTGACAACATCCTAGACACGCAGAGACGTTATAACGTTTTTACTACTTCAGCTCCCAATCCTGCACAAAAATTTAAAGACACAAAATTGCTGGTTAGTTAAAACCATTGGGTTGCCTCCCAAGAGCGCTTGCTTTAAGAGTCTTCAGCCAGACTATCCCCTTTTTTGAATTCAGAGGTTGTTGAGAGTCACTGTGGTCTTGTCCCTAACCACATGTTCTCCATGGTAATGCTTCACTCTTTGGCCATTGACCTTGAAAATGGAATTAGTTTTCTCATCAAACAGATCCACAGCACCATGACTGTAGACTTTTACTATCTTGAAAGGTCCTGACCATCTTGATTTTAACTTCCCAGGGAACAACTTTAATCTTGAATTAAACAACAAAACTGATTGTCCCTCTACTAGCTCCCTTCTTTGAATTCTCTGATCGTGCCACTTCTTGGTTTTCTCTTTATACATTTTTGAATTCTCATAGGCAGTGTGCCTGAATTCATCTAGCTCATTTAGTTGAAGGAGCCTTGCTTCTCCAGCCTTTGAATGATCTAGGTTCAGTTGCTTCAGTGCCCAGTGAGCTTTGTGTTGGAGCTCAATGGGCAGGTGACAAGCTTTTCCGAAGACTAACTTGTATGGTGACATGCCCAGTGGTGTCTTAAATGCTGTTCTGTACGCCCACAATGCATCATCAAGGTGCAGGGACCAATCCTTCCTGTTTGGACCAACCATCTTCTCAAGTATCCTTTTAATTTCTCTGTTGGAAATTTCTGCTTGACCACTTGTTTGTGGGTGATAAGCTGTAGCAATCTTGTGCTTCACTCCGTACTTAGCCAATAGGTTCTCAATCAGCTTGTTACAAAAGTGAGAGCCTTCATCACTGATTATAGCTCTTGGAGTACCAAATCTTGTGAAGATGTTTTGCTTCAGGAATTTGCTGACTGATTTGGCCTCATTATTGGGTAATGCAATGGCTTCCACCCATTTTGACACATAATCCACAGCTACCAAAATGTATAAATTTCCATGAGACATAGGAAATGGCCCCATGAAGTCCATTCCCCAAACATCAAATAGTTCCACTTCAAGAATATTTGTCAATGGCATTTCTTGCTTGTTGGAGATGTTTCCAGCTCTTTGGCATTTATCACATCTTTTTACTAATTCATGAGCATCTTTGAAGAGTGTTGGCCAATAGTATCCTGACTGTAACACCTTTGCTGCAGTTCTGGTTCCTCCAAAATGTCCTCCATAAGGTGATGCATGACATTGTTGTAATACATGGAGTTGTTCCTCTTCAGCCAGGCATCTCCTAAGCAACTGATCTTGACACATCTTATATAGATAGGGCTCATCCCAAAAATAGTGCTTCACGGTGTGGAAGAATTTTTTTCTTTGCTGATGGTTGAAATCCACAGGCACCATCTTGCTGACTAGGAAGTTAACTATATCAGCATACCAGGGAGCAGTAGTATCAGACGTTATAACGTTTGAAGAAATAGTCATAGACGTGGTAACGTCTTCAGCTACTGTGGCTACTGTCAGCAGTTTTTCATCAGGGAAATTTTCTTTTATTTCTTCTGCACCTGTACCTGCATCAACATTCTCAAGCCTAGAAAGATGATCAGCAACTTGGTTCTCCACCCCCTTTTTATCATGAATTTCCAAGTCAAATTCTTGGAGGAGGAGAACCCATCTAATGAGTCGTGGCTTTGCATCTTTTTTAGAAATCAAATACTTGATGGCTGAGTGATCAGTAAAAACAATAACTTTTGCACCCACCAAGTATGATCTAAATTTGTCAAAAGCAAATACAACAGCCAGTAACTCTTTCTCAGTTACAGTATAATTTAATTGGGCATCATCTAAGGTTTTACTAGCATAGTATATAGAGTGAAAAATTTTGCCATACCTTTGACCCAATACGGCCCCCACAGCGTAGTCACTCGCATCACACATTAATTCAAATGGTTTGGACCAGTCAGGAGTGACTATCACAGGAGCTGTTACAAGGGCATTCTTCAATTTCTGGAAGGCTTCGTGACAATGCTCATCAAAGTTGAAGACGTTATCACGTTGCAGCAGCAGACACAAAGGTTTGGAAATTTTTGAGAAATCCTTGATAAACCTTCTGTAAAAACCAGCATGCCCTAAGAAACTTCTAATACCTTTGACAGTTGTAGGTGGAGGTAATTTGTCAATAACATCAATTTTCGCTTTATCCACCTCCAACCCTTTCTTTGAAATTTTATGCCCCAAAACAATTCCCTCTTGAACCATGAAGTGGCATTTCTCCCAGTTGAGTACTAAGTTGGTTTCTTCACACCTTATTAAGACTCCTTCTAAGTTATCCAAGCATGCCTTGTATGAGTCTCCATAGACTGAAAAGTCATCCATGAAAACTTCCATGGATTTTTCAATAAAATCTGAGAATAAAGCCATCATACACCTCTGAAATGTTGCAGGTGCATTACACAATCCAAATGGCATCCTTCTGAAGGCAAAGGTACCATAAGGACAAGTGAATGTGGTCTTCTCTTGGTCCTCAGGCACAATAGCTATCTGGTTATATCCTGAGTAACCATCAAGGAAGCAATAGAATTCTTTGCCTGCAAGTCTATCCAACATCTGGTCAATAAATGGCAGAGGAAAATGGTCCTTCTTGGTTGCTTTGTTCAGCTTCCTGTAGTCCATACATATCCTCCATCCAGTCACTGTTCTTGTTGGAATTAATTCATTTTTTTCATTGGTTACCACAGTAACTCCACCCTTCTTTGGCACACATTGAACTGGGCTCACCCATGAGCTATCACTAATTGGATAAATGATTCCTGCATCTAACCATTTGATGATTTCTTTCTTGACCACCTCCTTCATTATCGGGTTCAATCGCCTTTGTCCTTCAATGCTGTTCTTTGCATTCTCTTCCAAGACAATTCTGTGCATACAGATTGTGGGACTGATACCTTTGATATCTGCCATTTGCCAACCAATGGCTTTCTTGTGCCTTTTCAAGGTGCTAATGAGATCACTTTCCTGCTCTTGTGAGAGGTTAGAAGAAATGATCACTGGTAAAGAATCATTTTCCCCTAAAAAGGCATACTTCAGGTGATCAGGCAACACTTTCAATTCCAGAGTGGGTGGTTCTTCAATGGATGGTACTATCTTCTTGAGATTGGAGTCTTCTTTCCCCAAGGATTCATACTTCTTTGTCCACGCCCTGGGTACATGGGAATCAGACGTGACAACGTCTGTGGTTGACGTTGTAACGTTTGACTGATCAGCTTCTTCTGATAACAATTCTTGAATCTCATCATTGCCCAGAATATTTTCCAAGTGGTCATTATCTTTATTGAATTGCTTTTGAACCACATGGTCAAGGGCAACCACAAAGGAACATTCCTCTGTGTTAGGTTCTGGATACTTGAGTGCGTTGAGGACGTTGAATTTGACTTCTTGGTCATTGACCCTCATGATTAATTCTCCTTTCTGCACATCAATGAGTGTCCTTCCAGTGGCTAGAAATGGTCGCCCCAAGATGATAGGAACTTCCTTATCTGCATCAAAATCCAAAATAACAAAGTCCACTGGAAAAACGAATTTGTCAACTTTAATCAAAACATCTTCTAATATGCCCTCAGGATAAACTCTACTTTTATCAGCTAATGTAAGACTTAAAGAAGTAGGTCTGGCAGTTCCTATACCAAGTTTTTCATAAATGGACTTGGGCATCAAGTTAATACTTGCCCCCAAGTCACATAAAGCTTTGCCAAGGTAAAAATCTCCAATGGAGCATGGTATAGTAAAACTGCCAGGATCTTTCAGTTTTCTAGGGAGTTTATTCTGCATGATTAAGCTACATTCTTCAGTTAAAGCAATAGTTTCAAACTCCCCTAGCCTTCTTCTTTTGGTGATGATATCCTTTAGGAACTTGGCATAGTTTGGCATCTGTTGTAGAGCTTCAACCAAGGGAAGGTTTATGTGCAGCTGTTTTAGCATCTCCATGAACCTGCTGAATTGCTTGTCTTCATGAGCTTTCTTGAGTCTTTGAGGGTAGGGTGGAGGAGGATATTCAGGTACAAGCTTAGGAACAGTCTTGATTCCTGGTTCAGAACTAGACGTTGTAACGTCTGGCTTAGACATCACAATGTCTGGAATATTCTTCTCTCTTTCTCCACCTTTGTTTTTCTCTTTTTCCTTGTCTGGCACCTCAGATTCCTTAGGCATAGATGGTTCTGGATACTCAGTGCCACTTCTTAATGAGATAGCATTTACCTGTGCATTCACCACATATTTATCATTTGACTTGGATGAAGATGGTGTTTCAGTTGTGGATGGAAGAGATCCATTCTGTCTTTGAGTAAGAGCTGAGGCTATCTGTCCAATTTGGTTCTCCAAAGTTTTGATTGAAGACTCATGGGTCTGTAAGGTTGCCCTACAATCACTTATGAAAGTTTTCATCAAGGCTTCCAAATTGCTGTTGTTGTTATTCTGCGTATACTGCTTTTGTTGTTGGGGGGGAAATCCTGGGGGTATTGCAGGAGCAGCATTGCTAGCATTCAAAGAATTGTTGTTCTTCCAACTAAAATTTGGGTGATTTCTCCAATTTGAATTGTACAAGTTGGAGAAGGGACTGTTACCTTTGTTATGTGATACAAAGTTTACAGACTGGGGGTTATGGGGACATTCTTCGTAGACATGCCCTCCTTCACAATATACACACACTACTCCCCCAGATGGTGTTGGCTCAATAGCTGCAGCAGTCTGTGGTTCAGACGTGGCCACGTTTGGAGTGCTCAAGTTCTTAATCATGTTGGTCAGAGAAGCAACCTGAGCAGAAAGGGCAGTTACTTCACTTATCTCATGGACACCAGCCTTCTTTCCAGGAGTGAATCTATCAGAAGGCCAATGGGCATTGTGAGTGGCTATGTCTTCAATAAGTCTGCATGCCTCAGAGAAAGACATGTTTAATATGACACCGCCTGATGAAGCATCAAGTATAAGCCTGGTAGGTTGATCTAGACCATTATAAAAAGTCTCCATTTGAATAACTACGGGAATGCCATGGTGTGGGCACATTCTTAGTAATTCCTTCCATCTTTCCCAAGCCTCAAATAATGATTCCCCTTCTCTTTGTTTGAAGGAAGTGATGTCATTTCTTAACTTGGCATTTTTGTTGGGAGGGAAGTATTTTCCAAGAAATTTCTCAGCTAGCTCATCCCAAGTATGAATTGAATTTGGCTCTAAGGAGTTCAACCAATTCTTGGCCCTGTCCTTAAGAGAATATGGAAATAGCTTCAGTTGGAAGGCATCTTCTGAGACTCCAGGGATGACAAAGTTGCTACACACATCCAAAAATTGCCTTAGATGTGCATAAGGATCTTCTTGAGGGAAACCCCCAAATTGCCCTGCAGTCTGCAACATTTGGAACATCATTGGCTTGAATTCAAAGTGACCAGTATGAATAGGTGGTCTTGCAATGCCTGTTTGTAAATGTGCAGGATTGAGCACGGCATAATCACGCATAGGCCTGTCCCTGTCATTGACCATGTCTTGTGGCCCTGCATTGATGAGTTGCTGTCTCTGCCAGTGTTCATCATCAACATAGGTTTCTGTATGAGTTTGTGGTCCACGACCACGTCCTCCAGCATCAGAGTGCCTTCCTCCTCTTGGAGTACGTCCACCTCTAGAGCTTCTACCACCAGTACCATGTTCAGACATGATTGGTGGCTGAACTTGCTGTTGTTGTTGCTGCCTTCTTAGCCTTTGTTGTCTCCTTAGTCGCCTGAAGGTTCTTTCAGGCTCTGGGTAGAATTCAGGTTCAGATCCACTCCCTGGTTCTGTTGAACTAGAGCTTGAACTGGAACTAAGCATACGCTGTAACGTTTACCTGTTCACTCACAAAAACAACAAACAACACATCAGAATTCTTTCACCTAGTGTTTTAATTCTTGTTGAACAATAAAAGTTAAATACAGTCCCCGGCAACGGCGCCAAAAACTTGTTGCGTCCGTGTGTTTTATAGTCGCAATGTCAGTGCAAGTATACACGTCGTACAAGTAATAAAGTGGATAAAAGTAAGAGATCGTTCCCACGAGGATTGATTAACTTTCAGAGTTCAAGTCTTTAAAACACAAGTGAAACAAGTAGCAAATCGGCACTAAAAGTTGATATTAAGACTAAGAACATAAATAAAGCAAGTGAATGAGAAGTGGGTGTGAATATGGAAGAGTATGAGTTGGATTGCTGCATGCAAGTAAATCTCCTCTAGTCAGACGTTATAACGTTTACACGCTAATACAGTACAAATGCTATGTTGTATAGACGTTATAACGTTTGAACGCTGTTGCAAAAGAGCTGTGCTTTTCAGTCACAAAACGTCAGAGCTTCAAGTACTAGAATTCCTATGTCTAGGTTCTAAGTAGGCCTACTCCTGTATTTTAAGTACCCACAGCAATGTCCTATGAACTATTATCTGTTCTATGTCTAGACTTAGATAAAAATGCCTAAATGTCTTTAGTGCACCTTTTCATTCACATAAATCTTTGAGTTCTTTTCATAGACCATGTCTGTACCTATGAATCTACTTATTTTAAGTGATCAGTTCAAAACAAGTTTGGAAATATTAACATGCAAAGATTTAAAACACATAAACATCAATACTTCATAGCATTAGACTAAAGGTTCATTACATGCAAAACAACAACCCAACTACAAATTGTTTTAGCTCATGCTGAGCATCCTTACAGAAATAAGAGGAGTTAAAATCCAAATACCGTACATAGAGAAAAGGAGACTAAACGCAAAAGATACGCCTAAGTGGCCTTCCTTCATGCACGCTGTAAAGACGTTACAACGTCTGAGCTTTACAATAATGGCTGCGAATGGATATGGAAATTGGGGCCTTGAGAGAATTAAAAATGAAGAAGTCTGTGTCCAGAACTTCTCTCAGAAAAACTATCTCTGAAAAATGGGGGAAGGTGGATGATGAATGGAGTCGTCGTATATCCCGCATGGTGCACCCTTGCCTTTTTATAGAGAGAGAATAGCCATGGTCAAAAGAGGTCACATGCTGCTGATGTCATTCCCCCACCTTCCAAGCTTGCTTGCGAGTTGACTCTGCCCTGAAGTGACACCGCACTGCTACAGTGCGTCAGCCGCGTCAGTGCTTGAAGAAAGAGAAGATCTTCTTCATTTCCAGATCTCTGGTCATCATTACATGCGCGCCTAAAATGATATATATTATTTTCTTGCTCTGCTGTCCTTCTTCAGACGTGATGAGAGACGCTGCCACGTTCAGATTACTGCACAAACACAAGAAGCATCAAAACGCTCACAAAGGTGCCAATTGGCACCAAAATGCCTAGAACTTGTAATTTAGCCCCTTTCTAACTAAAAAGCAATAAACTAACAGAAACTTACTAGAAACAACCTACTATTGCCAGAGAACTTGCATGATTTAACTTTGAATACGTATAAATAACTCATATAAATATGAGTTATCACACCCCCAAACTTAAACCATTGCTTGTCCTCAAGCAATTGAAATACAACATATGAAAAGATGCAGGAAATTAAATACACCAGCAGTTTACACCCTGCTCATCCATTTTTGATCAAAAACTTTCCTCAAGGGGCTAATTCCTTCAGACCTTCACTACACACTCACGCACCAATGCACAATTAAATTTAAGATTCATTACTGCCCAAAGTGAGTGTGTGATCTCTGTATCAATTCTATTCCTAGCTAGGTTCAGAAGCTACCTTAGCCTATGAAAGAGTGGTTTCCATATGGTGAGAGTACAACATCTTTCAAAACAAAGAGTAGGCTAACATTTTCACACAAGACTTGAGGGTTATTTTAAGCACGACAAAGGGTCTTTATTTGGGTGCTAGGACTAGATTAGTGCAAACTACTTTTCTGACTTACACAACGCAAAACACACACAGCTGCAATCCCTCATTACTGAGCAACTTTTCTCTTGATTCACTTCACTTTTGGTTTGGAGTTTTTTTTTTTTTTTTTTGTGATTTTCTCCTTTTTGATCCCTTGGATTTGACAATTTGGGATTGAGATATTTGGCGTACCCAGTATTTGTTTCGGGAAATTGCAGCCAACACAGAGGACATGTGGATTTTTCCACTTATTTGAAACAACACACACTTTTTTGGTATTTTTGGAGTAGACGTTATAACGTTTATAGAAGAGACGCTACAACGTTTGATAACACAGAACACAACACACAAACACACACGGCATACGTTATAACGTTACGGGTAGACGTTACAACGCTGCACTCACACTACACAAGCACTAATCATCCTACAGTCTTTGCACCCAGCCTTAGTACAACCTGATATACCCCCAAACTTAGCTTCTACTGCTACTCTGAGTTTTTAATCAAGTTCTACCATCACCAAAGTCAACCAGCACTAGCTTTGCATCAATTAGTCCTTAGCTAACTAGGTTTTCCTCAAAACAGAGTTTGTGTGGAAGCAGTAATCAATTCTATTCATTTAAGCATGCATCAGCTACTCACACAAATTCACACATAGTCATTACTAGATTTAGCCCAAAGAGAAACATTTTGATGATGATTAATAGAGTAGGAAAGTAAACTGATTTTGCATTTGATTTCATGCAGACAGGAAACATAAAAATGATCCTCCCCCCCCGAACAAAAAGATGAGCAGTGTCCCCACTGCTCACTGATTTTGAAAAATGAGAGAGGAACGTTCACACAAAACAGAAACAAAACAACTACTGACTACTAACTCTCCAGACGTTGTAACGTCTGGACAGCTATTTATTTGTACTGAAATTGCAAACTATAACTATTCTACTGCTAAAAAGAGGGCTAACTTACTTGTTCAGAGCACCGGCCCTGAGCCTTCCACTTTGTCTGGCTGGGATGCTTGCTTGCACAGCCTTCTTTTTCTTTTCTTTCTTCTTCTTTTCTCCTTCACCGTCACCAACATCAACTGAGACTTCAGTTTCCTGGGGTCTCTTTACACTGCTCTCAGCAACTCTTTTCTTTGCTTCCTCCCATGCTTTCTGCTTTTCCAGCTCTGCAGGATGAATCTGCTGCTGTTCTTTGGGTTCCCCCTGGGCTTTTTCAACCTCTGGCTCATGAGACGTTGTAACGTCTGCAGCTTCCTCATCAGCAGCAACAGCAGGAGCATTTTCTGAACCACTTGCAGCAACAAATGCTGCGCTGGTGGCTGTTGCTGGCTTGTCTTTATCAGCTTCAGATCTCTTTTTTACCTGCAACTTTTGCCTTTTGGGTGCAGGAGGATCAACTGGTTGCTCTTCTTCATCACCATGTCTTGCTTTTTCACTTGCAGCGGCTACTTCACGCCTTTTCTTCTTCCCAAATGGACTCTGGGTTGGTACAGTCTTGAATCTTTGCCTTTTGGGTGGGGGAATGAGTTGTGGGTCTGGGTTGGTTTCAACAACAGTTGGTTCAGACGTAGCCACATCTGCACTGGTTACTTCTGGAATGGATGGTTGTGATGGCTCTTTAGTTGGTTCAGGTTGAGTGGGGGTTGGCTTTGAAATGGGCTGATCTTTAGGTTTAGATTGTGGTGTTTGGGGGATGTTTTGGTCATGGGTGGGTTGGGCTTTAGCTGAGGGTTGGGGTTGTTTGTCTTTTGGTGATGGAGGAGTGGGTTGGGCTGGTTCTTTGAGTGTTTGGGTTGGTGGGGAGTCAGCCTCAATATCAGTCTTATCACTGGAACTTCCTTTCTCTTCTGCATGTGTTTCTTCCTCATCATCACTTAGGATTTCCCTACTCACCTTCTTTGATTCCTCTGCATCACTTTCACTGATGCTATCCATATCAGCTGATTTAAGCTCTTCTTCCTCACTACTTACCTTCTTCTGCTCCTTCTTTGCTGGGCTCTTTCTTTTTGTTGCTGGTTTTCTTGTTTTCTTGACTTTTTCCTTCTTCACTTTCTTGGGGTTCATTGCTGATAGGAGTATGTTGTCTTCATCTTCCTCTTGCATCCAATCTGGGAGTACTGGTTCTTCAATCACCATCTTGCCTTTTGTTGTATGTGCAATCACCTTCTTTTGCCACTCAAATTGCTCCTTGACAAACTTGGCTAGGCTGTTTTGCTGGTTTACCAGACGTTGTAACGTCTGTGCATCAACTGACGTGGTAGCATCTGCAGCTCTCTGCCTAGCTTTGAACTTTGTAGAGAATGCCCCCTGAGGTTCCTCTCTTAGCTCAGATGCTTCAATCTCCACTCCAGCCTCCATGCAGAGATCGGTGATTAAACAAGGGAAGTATAGGTATCCATCCTTCCTGTTCTGCCATTTGTTAATCTCTCTGTTGATGAGCTTACCCACTTCAATCTTATCTCTTGACATAATGGCATCAATATCAATCAGCCTCTCTTTATCAACCCAGAGAGTGTGGGAAGTGGGTATCAAGCAATGTCTGATGAAATGAAACCAAGCACTGGCCTCATCACAAAGGTATCTCTTCAAAATTTTGAATTCATTCCCATGGTCGCCTCTTCGCTCCCAAACAGCTCCTTCAACACATATCCTTTCTTTGATTTCAGTCATCTCTGCCACTCCGTAAGTCTTTTGCTTCACCTCAACTGCCTTGCCATAGTAACCTAGCCCAAAGTAGTCATTTATGACTCTTACACCAAATCTGACTTCCTCACCTCGTACGATGGAGGTGCTTGAAAGTTCTCCATCGGTTCTTTCAACGATTCCTTTATAAAAGTCATGCACCAGAGTTGCAATGTATTCCTTTCTGTGAACTACAAATTTCTGCCATCCCAATGCTGCCACTGTTGCGATAAAGTCAGGATTTGGGTTTTCCAAGCTAAAACCCCTTTCTGGCAGCAAGGCTTTCTTCTTTGAAGGAATGGGGATTTCTGGGTTTGGAACAGAAGAAGAACTTGGGTTGACGTTCTTTCCTTTACCAGATGATTTTACTGCAGCTTGCTTTGTTTTAGTCATGGTGATTGTATGAGTTTTCTGGAGAGTTGGGGATTTGAGATTGAGATTTGCGATTTGGGGTTGGGAGAAGGTATAAGATTGCGGTTTCTGAAAGTGTATGAAGGTGGTTTTGATGATTGTAACTGGTGTGTGTCTATTGGGGAGGTTTTATGGGAAGTTGGGAAGTAGGTGGTGGCGTGGGTTTGGGAAAAGGGGTAACCGTTGGAAGTGACGTCATGGTCACCTTGGCAGTCACGTCTCAAAAAATCATTAAAAATTGTTTCATTTGAAAACTGCTTGACTCATTTTCTTTTCTTTTTCATTTAAAACTTTACCCAGGCAGCGAACGTGACAACATCCTAGACACGCAGAGACGTTATAACGTTTTTACTACTTCAGCTCCCAATCCTGCACAAAAATTTAAAGACACAAAATTGCTGGTTAGTAAAAACCATTGGGTTGCCTCCCAAGAGCGCTTGCTTTAAGAGTCTTCAGCCAGACTATCCCCTTTTTTGAATTCAGAGGTTGTTGAGAGTCACTGTGGTCTTGTCCCTAACCACATGTTCTCCATGGTAATGCTTCACTCTTTGGCCATTGACCTTGAAAATGGAATTAGTTTTCTCATCAAACAGATCCACAGCACCATGACTGTAGACTTTTACTATCTTGAAAGGTCCTGACCATCTTGATTTTAACTTCCCAGGGAACAACTTTAATCTTGAATTAAACAACAAAACTGATTGTCCCTCTACTAGCTCCCTTCTTTGAATTCTCTGATCGTGCCACTTCTTGGTTTTCTCTTTATACATTTTTGAATTCTCATAGGCAGTGTGCCTGAATTCATCTAGCTCATTTAGTTGAAGGAGCCTTGCTTCTCCAGCCTTTGAATGATCTAGGTTCAGTTGCTTCAGTGCCCAGTGAGCTTTGTGTTGGAGCTCAATGGGCAGGTGACAAGCTTTTCCGAAGACTAACTTGTATGGTGACATGCCCAGTGGTGTCTTAAATGCTGTTCGGTACGCCCACAATGCATCATCAAGGTGCAGGGACCAATCCTTCCTGTTTGGACCAACCATCTTCTCAAGTATCCTTTTAATTTCTCTGTTGGAAATTTCTGCTTGACCACTTGTTTGTGGGTGATAAGCTGTAGCAATCTTGTGCTTCACTCCGTACTTAGCCAATAGGTTCTCAATCAGCTTGTTACAAAAGTGAGAGCCTTCATCACTGATTATAGCTCTTGGAGTACCAAATCTTGTGAAGATGTTTTGCTTCAGGAATTTGCTGACTGATTTGGCCTCATTATTGGGTAATGCAATGGCTTCCACCCATTTTGACACATAATCCACAGCTACCAAAATGTATAAATTTCCATGAGACATAGGAAATGGCCCCATGAAGTCCATTCCCCAAACATCAAACAGTTCCACTTCAAGAATATTTGTCAATGGCATTTCTTGCTTGTTAGAGATGTTTCCAGCTCTTTGGCATTTATCACATCTTTTTACTAATTCATGAGCATCTCTGAAGAGTGTTGGCCAATAGTATCCTGACTGTAACACCTTTGCTGCAGTTCTGGTTCCTCCAAAATGTCCTCCATAAGGTGATGCATGACATTGTTGTAATACATGGAGTTGTTCCTCTTCAGTCAGGCATCTCCTAAGCAACTGATCTTGACACATCTTATATAGATAGGGCTCATCCCAAAAATAGTGCTTCACGGTGTGGAAGAATTTTTTTCTTTGCTGATGGTTGAAATCCACAGGCACCATCTTGCTGACTAGGAAGTTAACTATATCAGCATACCAGGGAGCAGTAGTATCAGACGTTATAACGTTTGAAGAAATAGTCATAGACGTGGTAACGTCTTCAGCTACTGTGGCTACTGTCAGCAGTTTTTCATCAGGGAAATTTTCTTTTATTTCTTCTGCACCTGTACCTGCATCAACATTCTCAAGCCTAGAAAGATGATCAGCAACTTGGTTCTCCACCCCCTTTTTATCATGAATTTCCAAGTCAAATTCTTGGAGGAGGAGAACCCATCTAATGAGTCGTGGCTTTGCATCTTTTTTAGAAATCAAATACTTGATGGCTGAGTGATCAGTAAAAACAATAACTTTTGCACCCACCAAGTATGATCTAAATTTGTCAAAAGCAAATACAACAGCCAGTAACTCTTTCTCAGTTACAGTATAATTTAATTGGGCATCATCTAAGGTTTTACTAGCATAGTATATAGAGTGAAAAATTTTGCCATACCTTTGACCCAATACGGCCCCCCACAGCGTAGTCACTCGCATCACACATTAATTCAAATGGTTTGGACCAGTCAGGAGTGACTATCACAGGAGCTGTTACAAGGGCATTCTTCAATTTCTGGAAGGCTTCATGACAATGCTCATCAAAGTTGAAGACGTTATCACGTTGCAGCAGCAGACACAAAGGTTTGGAAATTTTTGAGAAATCCTTGATAAACCTTCTGTAAAAACCAGCATGCCCTAAGAAACTTCTAATACCTTTGACAGTTGTAGGTGGAGGTAATTTGTCAATAACATCAATTTTCGCTTTATCCACCTCCAACCCTTTCTTTGAAATTTTATGCCCCAAAACAATTCCCTCTTGAACCATGAAGTGGCATTTCTCCCAGTTGAGTACTAAGTTGGTTTCTTCACACCTTATTAAGACTCCTTCTAAGTTATCCAAGCATGCCTTGTATGAGTCTCCATAGACTGAAAAGTCATCCATGAAAACTTCCATGGATTTTTCAATAAAATCTGAGAATAAAGCCATCATACACCTCTGAAATGTTGCAGGCGCATTACACAATCCAAATGGCATCCTTCTGAAGGCAAAGGTACCATAAGGACAAGTGAATGTGGTCTTCTCTTGGTCCTCAGGCACAATAGCTATCTGGTTATATCCTGAGTAACCATCAAGGAAGCAATAGAATTCTTTGCCTGCAAGTCTATCCAACATCTGGTCAATAAATGGCAGAGGAAAATGGTCCTTCTTGGTTGCTTTGTTCAGCTTCCTGTAGTCCATACATATCCTCCATCCAGTCACTGTTCTTGTTGGAATTAATTCATTTTTTTCATTGGTTACCACAGTAACTCCACCCTTCTTTGGCACACATTGAACTGGGCTCACCCATGAGCTATCACTAATTGGATAAATGATTCCTGCATCTAACCATTTGATGATTTCTTTCTTGACCACCTCCTTCATTATCGGGTTCAATCGCCTTTGTCCTTCAATGCTGTTCTTTGCATTCTCTTCCAAGACAATTCTGTGCATACAGATTGTGGGACTGATACCTTTGATATCTGCCATTTGCCAACCAATGGCTTTCTTGTGCCTTTTCAAGGTGCTAATGAGATCACTTTCCTGCTCTTGTGAGAGGTTAGAAGAAATGATCACTGGTAAAGAATCATTTTCCCCTAAAAAGGCATACTTCAGGTGATCAGGCAACACTTTCAATTCCAGAGTGGGTGGTTCTTCAATGGATGGTACTATCTTCTTGAGATTGGAGTCTTCTTTCCCCAAGGATTCATACTTCTTTGTCCACGCCCTGGGTACATGGGAATCAGACGTGACAACGTCTGTGGTTGAGGTTGTAACGTTTGACTGATCAGCTTCTTCTGATAACAATTCTTGAATCTCATCATTGCCCAGAATATTCTCCAAGTGGTCATTATCTTTATTGAACTGCTTTTGAACCACATGGTCAAGGGCAACCACAAAGGAACATTCCTCTGTGTTAGGTTCTGGATACTTGAGTGCGTTGAGGACGTTGAATTTGACTTCTTGGTCATTGACCCTCATGATTAATTCTCCTTTCTGCACATCAATGAGTGTCCTTCCAGTGGCTAGAAATGGTCGCCCCAAGATGATAGGAACTTCCTTATCTGCATCAAAATCCAAAATAACAAAGTCCACTGGAAAAACGAATTTGTCAACTTTAATCAAGACATCTTCTAATATGCCCTCAGGATAAACTCTACTTTTATCGGCTAATGTAAGACTTAAAGAAGTAGGTCTGGCAGTTCCTATACCAAGTTTTTCATAAATGGACTTGGGCATCAAGTTAATACTTGCCCCCAAGTCACATAAAGCTTTACCAAGGTAAAAATCTCCAATGGAGCATGGTATAGTAAAACTGCCAGGATCTTTCAGTTTTCTAGGGAGTTTATTCTGCATGATTAAGCTACATTCTTCAGTTAAAGCAATAGTTTCAAACTCCCCTAGCCTTCTTCTTTTGGTGATGATATCCTTTAGGAACTTGGCATAGTTTGGCATCTGTTGTAGAGCTTCAACCAAGGGAAGGTTTATGTGCAGCTGTTTTAGCATCTCCATGAACCTGCTGAATTGCTTGTCTTCATGAGCTTTCTTGAGTCTTTGAGGGTAGGGTGGAGGAGGATATTCAGGTACAAGCTTAGGAACAGTCTTGATTCCTGGTTCAGAACTAGACGTTGTAACGTCTGGCTTAGACATCACAATGTCTGGAATATTCTTCTCTTTTTCTCCACCTTTGTTTTTCTCTTTTTCCTTGTCTGGCACCTCAGATTCCTTAGGCATAGATGGTTCTGGATACTCAGTGCCACTTCTTAATGAGATAGCATTTACCTGTGCATTCACCACATCTTTATCATTTGACTTGGATGAAGATGGTGTTTCAGTTGTGGATGGAAGAGATCCATTCTGTCTTTGAGTAAGAGCTGAGGCTATCTGTCCAATTTGGTTCTCCAAAGTTTTGATTGAAGACTCATGGGTCTGTAAGGTTGCCCTACAATCACTTATGAAAGTTTTCATCAAGGCTTCCAAATTGCTGTTGTTGTTATTCTGCGTATACTGCTTTTGTTGTTGAGGGAGAAATCCTGGGGGTATTGCAGGAGCAGCATTGCTAGCATTCAATGAATTGTTGTTCTTCCAACTAAAATTTGGGTGATTTCTCCAATTTGAATTGTACAAGTTGGAGAAGGGACTGTTACCTTTGTTATGTGATACAAAGTTTACAGACTGGGGGTTATGGGGACACTCTTCGTAGACATGCCCTCCTTCACAATATACACACACTACTCCCCCAGATGGTGTTGGCTCAATAGCTGCAGCAGTCTGTGGTTCAGACGTGGCCACGTTTGGAGTGCTCAAGTTCTTAATCATGTTGGTCAGAGAAGCAACCTGAGCAGAAAGGGCAGTTACTTCACTTATCTCATGGACACCAGCCTTCTTTCCAGGAGTGAATCTATCCGAAGGCCAATGGGCATTATGAGTGGCTATGTCTTCAATAAGTCTGCATGCCTCAGAGAAAGACATGTTTAATATGACACCGCCTGATGAAGCATCAAGTATAAGCCTGGTAGGTTGATCTAGACCATTATAAAAAGTCTCCATTTGAATAACTACGGGAATGCCATGGTGTGGGCACATTCTTAGTAATTCCTTCCATCTTTCCCAAGCCTCAAATAATGATTCCCCTTCTCTTTGTTTGAAGGAAGTGATGTCATTTCTTAACTTGGCATTTTTGTTGGGAGGGAAGTATTTTCCAAGAAATTTCTCAGCTAGCTCATCCCAAGTATGAATTGAATTTGGCTCTAAGGAGTTCAACCAATTCTTGGCCTTGTCCTTAAGAGAATATGGAAATAGCTTCAGTTGGAAGGCATCTTCTGAGACTCCAGGGATGACAAAGTTGCTACACACATCCAAAAATTGCCTTAGATGTGCATAAGGATCTTCTTGAGGGAAACCCCCAAATTGCCCTGCAGTCTGCAACATTTGGAACATCATTGGCTTGAATTCAAAGTGACCAGTATGAATAGGTGGTCTTGCAATGCCTGTTTGTAAATGTGCAGGATTGAGCACGGCATAATCACGCATAGGCCTGTCCCTGTCATTGACCATGTCTTGTGGCCCTGCATTGATGAGTTGCTGTCTCTGCCAGTGTTCATCATCAACATAGGTTTCTGTATGAGTTTGTGGTCCACGACCACGTCCTCCAGCATCAGAGTGCCTTCCTCCTCTTGGAGTACGTCCACCTCTAGAGCTTCTACCACCAGTACCATGTTCAGACATGATTGGTGGCTGAACTTGCTGTTGTTGTTGCTGCCTTCTTAGCCTTTGTTGTCTCCTTAGTCGCCTGAAGGTTCTTTCAGGCTCTGGGTAGAATTCAGGTTCAGATCCACTCCCTGGTTCTGTTGAACTAGAGCTTGAACTGGAACTAAGCATACGCTGTAGCGTTTACCTGTTCACTCACAAAAACAACAAACAACACAGCAGAATTCTTTCACCTAGTGTTTTAATTCTTGTTGAACAATAAAAGTTAAATACAGTCCCCGGCAACGGCGCCAAAAACTTGTTCGCGCTTGTGTGTTATAGTCGCAATGTCAGTGCAAGTATACACGTCGTACAAGTAATAAAGTGGATAAAAGTAAGAGATCGTTCCCACGAGGATTGATTAACTTTCAGAGTTCAAGTCTTTAAAACACAAGTGAAACAAGTAACCAATCGGCACTAAAAGTTGATATTAAGACTAAGAACATAAATAAAGCAAGTGAATGAGAAGTGGGTGTTAATATGGAAGAGTATGAGTTGGATTGCTGCATGCAAGTAAATCTCCTTTAGTCAGACGTTATAACGTTTACACGCTAACACGTACAAATGCTATGTTGTATAGACGTTATAACGTTTGAACGCTGTTGCAAAAGAGCTGTGCTTTTCAGTCACAAAACGTCAGAGCTTCAAGTACTAGAATTCCTATGTCTAGGTTCTAAGTAGGCCTACTCCTGTATTTTAAGTACCCACAGCAATGTCCTATGAACTATTATCTGTTCTATGTCTAGACTTAGATAAAAATGCCTAAATGTCTTTAGTGCACCTTTTCATTCACATAAATCTTTGAGTTCTTTTCATAGACCATGTCTGTACCTATGAATCTACTTATTTTAAGTGATCAGTTCAAAACAAGTTTGGAAATATTAACATGCAAAGATTTAAAACACATAAACATCAATACTTCATAGCATTAGACTAAAGGTTCATTACATGCAAAACAACAACCCAACTACAAATTGTTTTAGCTCATGCTGAGCATCCTTACAGAAATAAGAGGAGTTAAAATCCAAATACCGTACATAGAGAAAAGGAGACTAAACGCAAAAGATACGCCTAAGTGGCCTTCCTTCATGCACGCTGTAAAGACGTTACAACGTCTGAGCTTTACAATAATGGCTGCGAATGGATATGGAAATTGGGGCCTTGAGAGAATTAAAAATGAAGAAGTCTGTGTCCAGAACTTCTCTCAGAAAAACTATCTCTGAAAAATGGGGGAAGGTGGATGATGAATGGAGTCGTGTATATCCCGCATGGTGCACCCTTGCCTTTTTATAGAGAGAGAATAGCCATGGTCAAAAGAGGTCACATGCTGCTGATGTCATTCCCCCACCTTCCAAGCTTGCTTGCGAGTTGACTCTGCCCTGAAGTGACACCGCACTGCTACAGTGCGTCAGCCGCGTCAGTGTTGAAGAAAGAGAAGATCTTCTTCATTTCCAGATCTCTGGTCATCATTACATGCGCGCTAAAATGATATATATTATTTTCTTGCTCTGCTGTCCTTCTTCAGACGTGATGAGAGACGCTGCCACGTTCAGATTACTGCACAAACACAAGAAGCATCAAAACGCTCACAAAGGTGCCAATTGGCACCAAAATGCCTAGAACTTGTAATTTAGCCCCTTTCTAACTAAAAAGCAATAAACTAACAGAAACTTAATAGAAACAACCTACTATTGCCAGAGAACTTGCATGATTTAACTTTGAATACGTATAAATAACTCATATAAATATGAGTTATCACCTGCTACCTACACCCCCAGTGTTTCATTCATACAACTCCCCTTCTCTATTATTTTTATATTCGCTCATGTTCTTGTTTTGGTCCTTTCGATATTTTGTTTTAATCATTAACTATCATTATTGCTAACGCTGCTGTCCACGTGAAGCTTTGGCATATTTTCCCTTTCATTTTATCAATGTTATTTTGTTCCTTGTTCCACCGATTTTTGTTTTTTTGTTATCCGTCTCTTATTTGGTCTTCCTCTTCTTTTCTTTATTTTATTTTTAACAGTTATTTAATAGTAACCCTCTTGTATCATATGTTAAAACACGTTTTCACTAATGAATATCTGTTGTTTATACTACATATTTCTCATATTCCCACATCCTCGTTTCCATTTTTCTTTTTTGGTGATATGATATTTTCTTCTTTTTCACTAGTCATGAGTTCAACTCATCCTCACATATTTTACAAACCAATGAGTCCAACTCATCTTCACACAATCTCAACTTATTTTTGGAAATCACATTTTCAAGCAAAAATTTTGAAGCACTCAATCACAAATCGGTTATTTGCATTTATCACTCTTGGTTTAACTCGTTTGAACATTGTGAACATCTGTTATTTTCAAATGGGCTATTAGTGGTGACCACTCTGAGTTCACTTGTTTGATCACCACAAATACCCATCCTAATTTCCAAATCACTAAAAAACACCAACACATAAATATTTTCTACCCAAGAACTACGTGTGATTTGATTCTCTACCAGGAGATACGTAGGAGCAGAGGGCGGCCGACCTCTGTCAATTGCATTAATAAAAAACCATTTTTTAGTCTTTTCTAAACATTTTCTTCCTTAGTTCTCAACAAAAATACAAAAGCAATTGTTTTCATTAAGTCTTTTTCAATTCATTTCATAACAAAAGGGAAATAAATGTTTTTCAAAGTTAATATGTTTTGCGCAACTAATCAGAGGTAACCTTTTTAAAAAGGATGCTGTGTGGTGTTAATACCTTCCCCACGCATAATCGACTCCCGAACCCAAAATCTGGTTTCCAAGACCATTTTCATTTTCAAAGGGATTTTTCAATGTTTTCTCTAATAATTAAACATTGATGGCGACTTCATTGAACTCGAGCGATCCGCCGGATTTTTTGGTCGCTACAGCTGGCGACTTCACTGGGGACATTTTCGAGAGTCAAGCCTGACATGGTTAGTTGTGCTAAACTTTAACTTTTTCTATGTTTGTTTCCCTTTCACATAAATAGTTATTTATTTTATTCGTTGTAAATATTATTATTCTGCATCAACCTTAGGTTAGATGATCATGTTTTATTTTGTGAATATGGCATATAATTCGTCTATCTTACTGTTTAAATAACCTTATGTCTTGCTCCTATCACACACATCACGTACACCTTTGCACACACTTTTGAGTGGGGCCTTATACCCGGGTCTGAAAATAACCTAGGACGAGTGGAGATTATTAGTGACAGTCATTCTGGATTTTATCTGTCTGACTCTCATGAAAGTCTCAGCCAGAGTACGCTTGTAACACCCCGATAAATTCTAACATATAGAATCACCGAAATGCACTAAATGGCATACATCAGAGTAACTTCCTGTTATTGAAATATTGAACACATCTAAAACTTTCGATAATACATATCAAATGGTTCTCTGAACCTCATAAACTTCCTGAAAATGCTTAAGTTTCAAAACTTAAGACTTGAAACAATAAATGGGGCAAAGGTCTAAAACATGAAATTAGGTCTTCAATGACTCCAAGAGTCGCACTAGCTAACCGTGCTTTGTCGCCTTTGCTTTCCCCTGTTTCTCTGTAAAAACCACAAATATGAAGGGTGAGATAAACATTATCTCAGTGAGTCCTATCGAGACCCCTTACTACTCTAGCGGTTCATTATGCCTTGTTTTGAACTCGTGGTCCTAAAAAGCAACCACGTGGAAATACATTTAGTTCCTGTAACCTTCATGCTCATGGCCCTCCTAAGCGACACATGAAGCATGCAATCTTTGTTCCATGTTTTTAGCATAACACCTCAGTCTACCTATTTTATAGGCATCTCTTGACTTTGGTGAACCCATCCCGCTATTTCTAGTGGGGGAAACATTCTTGAGTCTAGGTTTTGGGGCTCATGACTTCCCCTCCCCTAGTATGCTAACCTCTTAGGGTCGTCACCCTTTTTCCTCTTGTATTTATTATACATTAATAGTCTGTGTACCCGCAATGGGCTGTTAGTCATTTCAATCAAGTACCGTGTATCATATCAGTCAATTACAGTGTATTATTATCATTCTTGACATATGCTTTACATTGTTGTGGAACCTTGGGGAATGGATTAGAAGAGGATTGGAATCATTTGGAATGGATAAAAAGGCACTTTGAAATTGAAGGTCAGAAAGTCTCACACGACCCGTGCGTGTAGGCGCACGACCCGTGCGCTTTTGAACAGTTTGCAGAAGATTTCCAGAAAGATACGCACGACCAGTGCGACTTGGCGCACGATCCGTGCGTTATCCAATGAAATTTTAGAAAGTCCCAGAGACATACGCACGACCCGTGCGACTAGGCGCACGATCCGTGCGTGTTTTAAAATCCAGTTCCTATCGTATCAGATGGAGGCGCACGACCCGTGCTCATAGGCACACGATCCGTGCGTCTCTATCAGTTTTCCAAAAAAATAAGTTTTTCATGAGAAAATCCATTCCGTTCCGATTCCAAAATCTCTTCCGACCGAGACCCAAACATCAATACACATTATAACAGTATGATACAACAGGCATATTCAATCCAATCCAGCACATTTCAACAATTAAGCGTATCACTTTATCGTTTAGAATCACTATTTTAGAAAACGGTTTTCGAAAGGTAGAGACTCAGAAAAACACACATTCCCTAAGCGAGTTATAGAACTCACCTTATCGTAATGACGACTACAGCTCAACTCGGAAGCAAGGTTCCCGAAAGACCGAAATCCCACAAACGATCCCCGATAGGCTTCCAACTTCGAACTCGAACTTACCCTTATCGAAACAGCTACTGAACCTCTTCTAATCTATTCAAATACAGAAGGTAGGTTCTGATCTTACATCAAGCTAGCCTTGTCTTTGACATGCAAGCTTCCAATCTTCTCAAAACCCCTTTTTCTCATTTGGAGCTTTGATGTTTCAAAAATGGTGAAATGGGAAAGGAGGTGAATGAGTAGTCAAAAGTGGTACCAATGTGAAGAGAATGAAAAATGGAGGAGAATGGTGTGATTAAGACTTACATGCAAGATGAATCCATGGACTTCTCTCCTCTCCTTCTTCCTCTCTTCTTGCTCGACTTTCCCTCCTCTCTCTCTTCTTACCTCTTTGCTGATTTTTCAGAAATGAAGGAAAATGAAGTGTGGGGGAGTGTTGTGGTCAGCTGAAGGGTGGCTACTTAAGGATGGGAAAAGACCCTTCTACCCTCCCTCATTAGCATCTCATTTAACTCACCACTAATCCAATACTTACACTCAAGTCTCCACATTTAGCGTAACTACTAATTATGTTTTCATAAAAATGTTATTTATCTACATTGCGCGGCTTTCATCCTTTCTCTTATTTGACGAATCTTCTCCGTAGTCTCACGGACCAAATCCGGTCCCAATAACCTCTGCTCACCTACATCCCACCAACACAATGGTGTTCTGCACCTCCTGCCATACAATGCCTCATATGTGTTATACCCCAATTTTGTCCGTCTTCTTTTTCTAGTTTTAGTCGTTTATTTTTTGTAAGTCGTGTTTTGGAGTCGCGTGATTACGAGAATTATCAGTATGGCGTCTCAGTTACTAATCCTAGCCAATTTCAATTACCCTGTTCAACTAAATCGAAATACCGTTGTTTTAAATTAGGCATGCACGCGAATGATCGGTCGTTTCGTGCGTTCTTCAATTTAATCTTTGTATTTGGATTTAGTCGAACCTAATTGAGACTACCAAAGTCATTTTTCTCGCGATTGGGCTTGTCGTTTCAATTCGGGCTTAAGAATGCAATTCCAAGTTAATTTTTAGCGTTTTTAGTTAACAGGCCCATTTTTCTATTTTTGGGATTTTTGGGCCTCGTTTTAGCGTATTTGTTTAGTCTGGCCCGTTCTCGTCTTTGTATTTGGCCCGACTCCTTTTTCTTGTTATTAATCTTATTTTGTTTATATAATTTATTTAAGCAATATAGTATCAAAAAATGTCAAAAAATTCTATTTATTGTTTATTTACAATTTAATAGTGTTTAGGAGTCCAAATGTCCAAAAATACAAAAATGATAATACTAAAAATACTAAAAAATACAAATCCGAAGATGCAAATAATAATAGGCAGCAGCAGATTTAGGGTTTCCAGCAGCTGCTCCCCAAGCTACTGGGCCTAGGTCGATCCGCTCCAAAACCTGAAAAATAATTCAAAGCCCGGTCAAAAGCAATTAACGCCAAGACCTAAGTTTTTAATATAAATAAACAGTCAGCCCACAGCAAGGGAGGGAGGTACACACTGAGATACACAGGCAGAGAGAATTACACAAAAATTCAGAGAGAATTCACGGAGAAAATTCATAGAAAAAAAAACATTCAGAAACTACTGAAAAAGATTAGGGCTTCACATTGAAACCCTAGTCACCAAAACACTGAATTCAAAATTCTGAAGAGGAAAAGGATTCAATCAGCAGTCACAACAGTAGCAGTGGAACAAAGGGTGGAGATTAACAACAATAAATTAATTTTCTTTCAGGAAACCAGGTTGGTACCTCAATTACTAATTTTCTTTTTTAAGTATCGAGAGCATGTGAATATTTTTGTTGTTTAGAACTTGAAATGCTAGCATACGTCTTTACCAGGCATCTTATTGATTAGATTTAAAATTATTAGCGTCCTTTTGTATGTATCCGTGATTGTAAATAAAAAAAGGGGATCTGAAACATGTCATAACAAATGGAACTAGGAGTTAAAAATTTACAGGGAGAATTTGATTGTTGAAATAAGTTTAGGATTTAGAGTTTTTTTGAAAACTAGGAACAGAGTAAGTAGAAATTAAAGGAAGATGGAAATGAATCTGTCAAAAAGGGAAGAACATAACCAACCTCCAAACTCCGACCACCACTGACGGTGGTCGTCCTCCTAGCACCGCCGTCGTTTCTCCTCCCTGTCACCTCCGCGCGCTGCTCTTCGCGCAGTCACGAACACCGACGCGGCTGTCACCACTGGCCGTCGTCATCTTCCTCTTTCCCACGGTGGTGAACCTCCCAGTTTTCGTTCATCGTCCCCGGCGCCATCACAGTGCCCCCTGTGGCGGACTCCTCCGTTGGACGTCGTTCGATCCGTCCCCCTAACCGTTGCTACGACGGTGGTGCGGCGCCGGTGACGGCAACGGTTAGGGGGACGGATCGAACGACGTCCAACGGAGGAGTCCGCCACAGGGGGCACTGTGATGGCGCCGGGGACGATGAACGAAAACGGGGAGGTTCACCACCGTGGGAAAGAGGAAGATGACGACGGCCAGTGGTGACAGCCGCGTCGGTGTTCGTGACTGCGCGAAGAGCAGCGCGCGGAGGTGACAGGGAGGAGAAACGACGGCGGTGCTAGGAGGACGACCACCGTCAGTGGTGGTCGGAGTTTGGAGGTTGGTTATGTTCTTCCCTTTTTGACAGATTCATTTCCATCTTCCTTTAATTTCTACTTACTCTGTTCCTAGTTTTCAAAAAAACTCTAAATCCTAAACTTATTTCAACAATCAAATTCTCCCTGTAAATTTTTAACTCCTAGTTCCATTTGTTATGACATGTTTCAGATCCCCTTTTTTTATTTACAATCACGGATACATACAAAAGGACGCTAATAATTTTAAATCTAATCAATAAGATGCCTGGTAAAGACGTATGCTAGCATTTCAAGTTCTAAACAACAAAAATATTCACATGCTCTCGATACTTAAAAAAGAAAATTAGTAATTGAGGTACCAACCTGGTTTCCTGAAAGAAAATTAATTTATTGTTGTTAATCTCCACCCTTTGTTCCACTGCTACTGTTGTGACTGCTGATTGAATCCTTTTCCTCTTCAGAATTTTGAATTCAGTGTTTTGGTGACTAGGGTTTCAATGTGAAGCCCTAATCTTTTTCAGTAGTTTCTGAATGTTTTTTTTTTCTATGAATTTTCTCCGTGAATTCTCTCTGAATTTTTGTGTAATTCTCTCTGCCTGTGTATCTCAGTGTGTACCTCCCTCCCTTGCTGTGGGCTGACTGTTTATTTATATTAAAAACTTAGGTCTTGGCGTTAATTGCTTTTGACCGGGCTTTGAATTATTTTTCAGGTTTTGGAGCGGATCGACCTAGGCCCAGTAGCTTGGGGAGCAGCTGCTGGAAACCCTAAATCTGCTGCTGCTGCCTATTATTATTTGCATTTTCGGATTTGTATTTTTTAGTATTTTTAGTATTATCATTTTTGTATTTTTGGACATTTGGACTCCTAAACACTATTAAATTGTAAATAAACAATAAATAGAATTTTTTGACATTTTTTGATACTATATTGCTTAAATAAATTATATAAACAAAATAAGATTAATAACAAGAAAAAGGAGTCGGGCCAAATACAAAGACGAGAACGGGCCAGACTAAACAAATACGCTAAAACGAGGCCCAAAAATCCCAAAAAATAGAAAAATGGGCCTGTTAACTAAAAACGCTAAAAATTAACTTGGAATTGCATTCTTAAGCCCGAATTGAAACGACAAGCCCAATCGCGAGAAAAATGACTTTGGTAGTCTCAATTAGGTTCGACTAAATCCAAATACAAAGATTAAATTGAAGAACGCACGAAACGACCGATCATTCGCGTGCATGCCTAATTTAAAACAACGGTATTTCGATTTAGTTGAACAGGGTAATTGAAATTGGCTAGGATTAGTAACTGAGACGCCATACTGATAATTCTCGTAATCACGCGACTCCAAAACACGATTTACAAAAAATAAACGACTAAAACTAGAAAAAGAAGACGGACAAAATTGGGGTATAACAGCTGCCCCTCTTTATTTGGATTTTGACAAGGAATATGAATTGGCCGAAACATATTCCGAGGCAAAATAGAAATAAAGAATTCAGAAATTATACCAATTTTGTCTACTTAGAGAAACCTGAGGCAAAAAAGGTAAAACGGGCACTTGGCGTGCAGAAAGCGGTAAATGGGCACTTGGCGTGCAGAAAGCGGTAAATGGGCACTTGGCGTGCAGAAAGCGGTAAACGGGCACTTGGCGTGCAGAAAAGCGGTAAATGGGCACTTGGCGTGCAGAAAGCGGTAAATTGCCCAGGCTGCCTAAAACCTGTAATCCTTAAACGGACTCTTGGTGAATCCGAGTTTGCACGTGGCTTTGAGGAGCACGCTTCCTGTTGGCCTTTTCGAGCGACCGGGGGGATCGTTATCAGCTCCGGAACTGATATACTGATCAATGCACGGCGTCCACTGTATCTTAGGCTGATACAACTATTCCGTTGAACCTCACATGGGGCTGCGATCCATCGCGTTGCTCGTACGCGACGTGAGACCTGGGCAGAAGGGAGCGATGATCTCTGTGCTCCAATCCGCAATGCGCGCTTGAGCGCTCTCTTTTCTTTTCTCGCTTTCTTTTCTATTTCTCTCTTTTCTTTTTTCTTTCTGAACTCCCAACTTGGGGGAACATTTTCTGGAATCTGGGGGCGAGGGCTAACACCGAAGTGCTCATCCTCTCTTTGTACCTGTAGCTGAAAATGAACAAATGCATGCAATGCAAATGCCATGATTGCTGTTTTCTTTGAATGATGAGTTTCTTATTTCCTTTGTCTATGTTGGATGAATGCATGATCTTCTACTGTTCCTATATGCTTGATGAATGCAATGATTTTCCTTTTCTTCTCTTGTCTGTACGCAATGCATGATTTTCTTTTTCTTTTGCTTATGAATGTATGATTTTCTACTATTCTTATATGCTTGATGAATGCAATGATTTTCCTTTTCTTCTCTTGTCTGTACGCAATGCATGATTTTCTTTTTCTTTTGCTTATGTCTGATGAATCCATGATTTTCTCCTGTTCTTATATGTCTTTTTCTCTTTCTCTAGCCTCTCTTTTTTTCTTTTTCTTTCTTTTCTTTTCTTTTTGTTGCTCTCTTGGCTCTTCTCTTTTCTCTCTTTTGGCTTCTCTTTTTGCTCTTTTAAGAATCATGGGTATGTGAATGCAAAGTTTTGATGAATGCTCATGTATTTTAATGGAATGACAGATGGCATGTAATGGAAAATTTTTCTTCTTTGCCTTTTTTCTATGAAGTGTGAATATTGCTGATGAATAACATGAAATGATGAATGACATGGGACGCTTTAGCTTTCTTTTCTTCTATGAGATGCATGTATTGATGTGATGCAACTATATTGCTTTGATGTTTGAATGCAAATGTATGCGGTGATTGATGTTTTGATGAATGAAATGCTCCTGTTCTAACTTCTGTTTGTTTCTTTTTGCTTCTTCTATGAAATGCAACCATTAATATGATGCAATGCCCTGATGTTTGATGCAATGATTCTTTTTCTTTTCTCTTTTATGGAAATGCTAACGTTAATATGATGCATATGCACTACTTTAATGTTTGATGATTGAATGACAAATGAATGCTTGTGAAATGATGAACGATACGGAATGCTGGATGACAGGGAATGTTTTTGTGTTGCTTTTGTGGTTTCTTTTCTTTGTTTTCTTTTTGCTTTCTTTGCTTTTTCTATGAAATATCTGATGCAAAATGTGATGCTCTAATGATGCAATGTTTTTGTTCTTTTCCTTTTTTATGAAGTGCGAACATTAATATGATGCCAATGCAATGAAAAAGATTTCTGCTTTTTCCTCTTTACTATTTTCTTCTATGAAATGCAAGTATTAATATGGTGCGACTGATTTTTACTATGTGATGAATGCACAAAATGTGAAGATGCAAATGTAATGCTTTGATGCATATGCTATAATGCCTAGATGCATGAGGTAAACATTTTTGTGATGATGAGATGCGGGACTTCGAATGCAAGGAATTGAGATGATTATTGACCATTCTGTTGAAAAATTGAATTTGATTCAAACTCTGGTGTTCTCAAGGTTTTTATTTACAAATAACCTCACTTGTTTTCTCTTTCTTTCCACGATGACTGAATTTTAGATATCACGTAAACGACTTGTGTTCTCTCCTTTGAAGCATTATCTAATAAACATGCATAGGAGTGCAAATGTGAATGAATGAGTAAGTTAACTTGGAATTGGTTTAGGGCATGGACATTTATGGCAAGTGAAGGAATGACAGACATTTGCCGAAGCTTATGAGGGACCAAGAGATACAAGATTGCCCCAATTTAGGTCTTTGACGAGTGAATAACTTGCCCCTGTCTAGTGGTGACAACGACTAGGGGTGTAGAAGATGATGAATTGGGAACGCTTCGGCTCTTGGGATGAAAGCTGGAATGAAAGGGGTTTTGCTTCAACCCACAAAATTTGATGTTGCCCCAGTCATAACGAGGACAAAGCTGCCCCAATCAGAATGACAAGGTCTTGTTTAGGATAGTGAGTTGAGAGATTGCCCCGGTGAGGTTTTTATGGAAACAAATGAGGTGAAGGAATGGGAATGCACTCGCCCCACTTTGGAATGACATTGACAACTGGAGTGACATGGGATGGGCATTGAACAGACTTTCCCAAGACTAGGGTGTGTGGGTGGTGAAGTGAATGCCCCAACTTTTGGGTCTGAGTGGTATTCTCAGTGCAAATTTTTGGTTCTCCACTGATGTCTTGACTTTTGGTGCGAAAGAATTCTTACCTGGTGATCACTAAACCTTGTTTTAATGCATCTTGAATGTGTTTTGGAGTGCAAGTCCCTCTTTTTATTTTTGCCAGCTTTCTTTTTTCTGACTGTTCGTTTTTGTTTCCTCGGTTCTCTTTTTTCTGAGGGTTTATTCTTTCTTGATCAGCTTTCTTTTTTCTGATCGTTTTTTTTTCTTTTGAGCAAACACATTGTACATAGATAAGCTTGTTCGTCCTAAGATTAGAATTTGAGTGAACAAAAGCAACCGGTCATTGATCGGAATGGACTTTTCGGGATTGTGGTGTTTTGTGGAGGAAGGAGGGTTAGGCTTAATGAAGTGTTTGAGGCTAATGGGAGGATGAGTTTTGTTCGGTGTTGATTGCCGGTTAATGGTCTATGAGGAAGATGGTTATTGGGCTTGTTTGGGCTCTGTTAAAGCAAATTCGTGTCTCATGGTAGAATGACTAAGGGGTTTGATGTTGAGGCCAAAGGAAGTGTTTGAAGGTTTTCTGGAATTAGGTGTTGGAATGATGAAGTGTTTGAAGGTTTATTTAGACAAGGATCTCTTGTATTTTGTGGTAACAAGTACCAGCTCACCACTTACATTTCTTTTGTATTTTCTTTTGTTTTGGGATTTTCATTTTTGAATCCCCCTTTTTTTGATTTTCTCTTTTTTCCTTTTTTTTTTATTTTTATTTTGATTCTTTTCCTTCTTCGGCTCGGGTGAGCTGATAAAAAGTGATGCACTGTTCTTTTATTTGGGGTGATCCTTGTCTAGGGTGATTTTTGGATTTTGGTTTTTCTTGGCTCAAGGTGGGTAGGAAAGGGACTTTCTGGGATTTTGGGGTTTTTGAGGAGATGCCAAACTTCATTTCAAATCCCGATTGCTTATTTCTATAAGACTTAACTTTAGAACAATAACTTATCTATCTTCATGTGTATGCTCTTTTTTCCCTTTTTGTGCCCTAGTTTTTGCCTGGACCGCTCTTTGCGAGTTTTCAGTCCACCGGGCGCTCCTTTTTGCCTAGGCCGCCCTTTGCGGGTTTTCAACCTAGAGAGCTTGTTTTCTTGTTTATTATATTATTATTATTTTTTTTGAGAGACTTGCACTGAAGGAATATGATATTAATCAAGGGGAACTAATGATCACAGACTTGCCCCAGCATGGAGGACTTGAACCAAAAGTCAAATACGCACGGATGGGGAGAATATGCACTTTATGGGTGGACGGGGCGGGACTAGACTTGGACGGGAAATTGTGGTAAGAGAGGAAAACCAACGGACTCAAACAAGAGAATGTACTCATAGCATGCATGCTCATTAGAAGAATGCTCCACAGAGAGTTAACATCAGTTAAAAATTTGTTTTTTCCTTGACACCCTATTTCAGTCTTTTGTCATAGAATGGATGGGATGCAGTGCTTTTGAAAGAAATGCAAATGAGCTATTGATTGAAAAAACTGAGTGCCTTGGAACACCTTGAGTTTGCAACCAAGTAAGGATAAACTTTTTCAAAAATGATGATTGTTTCGCAAGAACGTCTCGCTTCTCATCACAGCTCTTATTTTATGTAATGAATGAATGAACAAATTATGATATGCAAGTATGATGCAAATGCGTGGAGAATGACCACTCGAAGAGCGTGGCTTATTCTAAATAATTTTGTTATTTTTAATGCAAGACAAAACATGGAATGCCAATGTGAATGATGCAAGAATGATGCCCCTTTTTTTTCAAAATGATTTTTGATTTTGATTTTTTATTTTTATTTTTTAGAGGCGAGACAAGGTACGAAATACCAGTGCCCCCTTTTTCTTTTGAATGATGAAAGATGCAGGAAGGATGCTTTTTTTCTAAATGCTGATTTTTTTAGAGGCAAGGCAAAGTATGAAATGCCAACGCCCCTTCCTTTTTTGAGAGATGCATGTATGGAGGAATGATGTACTAAAGTGATGAGGTTAATGAAATGGTGCATGAATGCTACATTTTGAATAAACTTGATGATGATTTTTATTCATGATTATGAATGAGATGCTTTCTTGTTTTCATTTTTTTTGTGCAATGAAATGCATGATACTCACAATGATTTTCTTTTTTTTGTTTTTTAGTTTTGGAACATGATTTTGAAAATTATTTGGAGATGCAAATGATTTATTGAAAAAAAGGTTTTAGAAAAATGTGCTTGACGGGGTATGACCCGCTCCTACGTATCCCCATTGTAATGAGGAATCAAAGCTTGCGTAGTTCTACTGTGTCTTTTTTGAAATAATGCTTATGCATGAATGTCTCCTCTTGGATGAACTTGATGATGATTTTTTGCATGATTATAAATGAAATGCTTATGCTATGCAGATGATAATGGTTTTTTGTTTTATCTTTATGTGATGAAAGGGAATGCAAGATGAATGTTTTTTTTTTCCTCTTTTTTTTTGTCAAACTTTTGTTAGATGCAAATGCAATAGTGCGAAACGATGTGAATGCGAAATGATGTGGATGCGAAATGATGTGGATGCGAAATGATGTGTCATTTACATAAAAAGAGGGTAAGAAAATAAGGATATTTTTTTCTACGATTTTGAAATAGAGTTTAAGAAAAAGGAATGCCTAAACTAATGCAACAAACAAAGGCGTGCCCCCGTGTCCTACAAAGGGTGGGAATCCTAGGGTCTAAAGTCGACGAAAGGGGTAATCCTCCCATGTAGGTTCTAATCACTTCCTTACAATGGCAACCAAGAGCTAAAGTCTCTCTCATGATGGCACCCACAATCGTAGAAAGCTACCGAGTGTGAGGCATCATGACGAAGCACACTCTTGGGCGGAACTTTCATGAGAGCCATACAGACAAAGGTCTACGAATGGCAGTCACTAATGGTTCCCACTCTCCTAGGTTTTTGTTCAGACCTTGGGTTTTAGGCCCCACTCAATGCTCACAAGTATAGGATGTGAAGTGTGTGTCGAGGGCACAACACCTAGGAATAACTACCCTTCCCCACCTGCAAATGAAAATCCAGAGCAGTCCAGACAAATAGCATGTTGTTTATCCTAGGGTTCAATATCGATCCAATATAAACTAATCTAGGGTGCCAATAACAATGCACTACTTACCTCAAGAAAGGGAGCAAAGAAGAAGGGGACATGATAAGAAAGGGGAAGTATGCATGTGCTTACCATAGGAAAGGGAGCAGAGAAGAAGGGGACATGATAAGAAAGGGGAAGAAATGCATGAGAGAACTAAGCAAAAAAGTAATTATCTATTGCAAAAACAAACATAGAAGAAGAATGCACATGGACGTAACATGCTTATGAAAAAGGAAGAAGAAGCAAGATATTCAAATCAATCATATAAACCACACATTTAATTAATTAGGCTTGACCCACTTTTGAAAAAATGTTTTTTAGGGTCCCCAGTGAAGTCGCCAGCTGTTGCGCCCGAAAAAGTCCCCGAGGGAGAGCCTTCCTCGTTCACAACTTGTTCTAAGACAATGAAGCCGCCATCAATATTTATTAAGGAAAATATTAGGAAAACCTTTTATTGGAAAGCAAGTGGTCTTACGAAACTAGAGAAGAGGGTTCGGGGGTCGGTTACGCGCGGGGAAGGTGTTAGCACCCCATACGTCCTCTCTACTGAGAGGGAACCTTTAATTAAATGTGTGGTTTTTATATGTCGACCTGAAAATATTTAATTTTGCCTCTCTACTTCTTATTGAAAAATGAATTAAAGAACTTAATAAAATTTTTATTTTTGGCGAGAAAGGAGGAAAAAAGGGTTTTTAGAAAGAAGTGCTTGACGGGACATGGCCCGCTCCTACGTATCTCCCGGTGCGATGGAGAATTCAAAGCTACGTAGTTCTTGCGCGTAGAAAAAGGTTTTTGTTTTTTATCTTGTTTAATTTTGAAAATCAAGCTTTCATGATGATCAATTGAGCAAGGGCTCCAAGTGATCACCACTAGCACTCCATTGTTAATAATCATGCAAGCAAAGGCTTCGCAAGACTACTAACAAAGTTTTTAATCTAGTGAAAATTTTTAGGAAAATTAGGCATTCATGATGATCAATTGAGCAAAGGCTCCAAGTGATCGCCACTAGTACCTCGTTGTTGATAATCCTGCAAGCAAAGGCTTCACAAGACTATTAACAAAGTTTTTGATTTGTGAAAAATTATTTTGTCTTAAAGAGAATTAAATTAAATTAAAAAACGAGAAAGGGGGTGAAATGGTAAAATGGGAGTGTAATTAACTGTGTGGGGTTGTATAATTAAACGGGGTGTAGAGAGGAAGCCCAGTTCGCATTGGAGGGCCCAATATGCGAAACTGGGCTTAAGTGAGGGGGTGTGTGTGTGTGTTAATCCGTGGGGTGCTAGAAGCAGAGCCCAATTTCAGTATCGAGGCCCAATATGCGAACCATGGGCTATCAAGGGGAGGGGGTGTGCGCATGAATTAAAGGGGGTGTTATTACTAAACTGATATTTTAATTAAATAAAATAAATAAATAAACAATAGGGTATATGAAAGGAAACATTCAGATTAAACCTAATTCACTCTTCCCTTCCCCTCCACACAGCAGCGCCGCTGCCAAGAGAGAGAGAGAGATCCACGGCGAAAATTTTGCCTTACTTCACGGTGAGAGAGAGATTGACGGCGAGACTTGCGCCGGTTTCCTGGGAGAGGGAAGGAAGAAGAAGGACTCGCGAAGAGAGATGAGGGGGCTGACGTGGTGGTGCTACGACGGTGGTGCGGCGCCGGCGACGGCAACGGTTAGGGGGACGGATCGAACGACGTCCAACGGAGGAGTCCGCCACAGGGGGCACTGTGATGGCGCCGGGGACGATGAACGAAAACGGGGAGGTTCACCACCGTGGGAAAGAGGAAGATGACGACGGCCAGTGGTGACAGCCGCGTCGGTGTTCGTGACTGCGCGAAGAGCAGCGCGCGGAGGTGACAGGGAGGAGAAACGACGGCGGTGCTAGGAGGACGACCACCGTCAGTGGTGGTCGGAGTTTGGAGGTTGGTTATGTTCTTCCCTTTTTGACAGATTCATTTCCATCTTCCTTTAATTTCTACTTACTCTGTTCCTAGTTTTCAAAAAAACTCTAAATCCTAAACTTATTTCAACAATCAAATTCTCCCTGTAAATTTTTAACTCCTAGTTCCATTTGTTATGACATGTTTCAGATCCCCTTTTTTTATTTACAATCACGGATACATACAAAAGGACGCTAATAATTTTAAATCTAATCAATAAGATGACTGGTAAAGACGTATGCTAGCATTTCAAGTTCTAAACAACAAAAATATTCACATGCTCTCGATACTTAAAAAAGAAAATTAGTAATTGAGGTACCAACCTGGTTTCCTGAAAGAAAATTAATTTATTGTTGTTAATCTCCACCCTTTGTTCCACTGCTACTGTTGTGACTGCTGATTGAATCCTTTTCCTCTTCAGAATTTTGAATTCAGTGTTTTGGTGACTAGGGTTTCAATGTGAAGCCCTAATCTTTTTCAGTAGTTTCTGAATGTTTTTTTTTTCTATGAATTTTCTCCGTGAATTCTCTCTGAATTTTTGTGTAATTCTCTCTGCCTGTGTATCTCAGTGTGTACCTCCCTCCCTTGCTGTGGGCTGACTGTTTATTTATATTAAAAACTTAGGTCTTGGCGTTAATTGCTTTTGACCGGGCTTTGAATTATTTTTCAGGTTTTGGAGCGGATCGACCTAGGCCCAGTAGCTTGGGGAGCAACTGCTGGAAACCCTAAATCTGCTGCTGCTGCCTATTATTATTTGCATTTTCGGATTTGTATTTTTTAGTATTTTTAGTATTATCATTTTTGTATTTTTGGACATTTGGACTCCTAAACACTATTAAATTGTAAATAAACAATAAATAGAATTTTTTGACATTTTTTGATACTATATTGCTTAAATAAATTATATAAACAAAATAAGATTAATAACAAGAAAAAGGAGTCGGGCCAAATACAAAGACGAGAACGGGCCAGACTAAACAAATACGCTAAAACGAGGCCCAAAATTCCCAAAAATAGAAAAATGGGCCTGTTAACTAAAAACGCTAAAAATTAACTTGGAATTGCATTCTTAAGCCCGAATTGAAACGACAAGCCCAATCGCGAGAAAAATGACTTTGGTAGTCTCAATTAGGTTCGACTAAATCCAAATACAAAGATTAAATTGAAGAACGCACGAAACGACCGATCATTCGCGTGCATGCCTAATTTAAAACAACGGTATTTCGATTTAGTTGAACAGGGTAATTGAAATTGGCTAGGATTAGTAACTGAGACGCCATACTGATAATTCTCGTAATCACGCGACTCCAAAACACGATTTACAAAAAATAAACGACTAAAACTAGAAAAAGAAGACGGACAAAATTGGGGTATAACAGCTGCCCCTCTTTATTTGGATTTTGACAAGGAATATGAATTGGCCGAAACATATTCCGAGGCAAAATAGAAATAAAGAATTCAGAAATTATACCAATTTTGTCTACTTAGAGAAACCTGAGGCAAAAAAGGTAAAACGGGCACTTGGCGTGCAGAAAGCGGTAAATGGCGTGCACTTGGTAACTGTTGTTGTATGAGAATTCCACCAATGGAAGATGATCCTCCCATCTGCCTCCGCTATCCAGTACACAAGCTCTCAACATATCCTCCAATGTCTGGATTGTCCTCTCAGTCTGCCCGTGTGTCTGAGGATGGTAAGCGGTGCTAACACACATCCTTGTTCCCAACGCCATATTCAATGCTCTCCAAAATCGAGATGTAAACTTGGGATCTCGATCACAGATGATACTTGTAGGGATTCCATACAGCTTCACAATATTCTTGAGATATTCATCTGCTAACCTAGCAACCTTGTGAGTCGAACGCACTGGAATAAAATGAGCGGACTTGGTCAGGCGATCCACCACTACCCAAATAGAATCATTTCCGGTTTGGGACCGTGGTAATCCCATGACAAAATCCATAGATATACTTTCCCATTTCCATTCAGGTACATTCAGCGGTTGTAACTGGCCACCTGGCTTCTGGTGCTCTATCTTAACCTTTTGACAAGTCAAGCATCGAGACACGAATTCTGCAATATCCACTTTCATACCCGGCCACCAGTACAATTGCTTTAAATCTCGATACATCTTGGTAGAACCAGGATGTATTGAGAACTGACTCTTATGAGCCTCCTCACATCCTCATCATTCGGCACACAGATTCTGCCATCAAAACAAATTACACCATCACCGTCTTCGGTGTAGTTCGGCAATCTCTTCTGCGCTTGCAGTTCTACATCACCTTCTTGGGCTGAGCGAATTAGATCTCTCAAGGGACTTGAAATCCGAATGTGACTCAACACCAACCTGTTCCTTCTTGACTTCACTCTCAAATTGAGGTCTCTAAACGATTCCCACAAAGACATCTCGTGCATCATCAACTCTGCAGTATGGATAGACTTCCTGCTTAAAGCATCGGCCACAACATTAGCCTTACCAGGATGGTACTTCAATTCAAAATCATAATCCTTCAAGAATTCTACCCATCTCCTCTGTCTGTTGTTTAGCTCCTTTTGATCAAACAAATACTTAAGGCTCTTGTGGTCACTAAAGACTTCGAAACGAGACCCATACAGGTAATGTCTCCAAATCTTTAGAGCAAACACAATCGCCGCCAACTCTAAATCATGAGTTGGGTAATTCTCTTCATGCGGCTTCAACTGCCTGGAGGCATAGGCAACTACTTGTTGATTCTGCATCAAGACACATCCCAAACCCTTACCAGAGGCGTCGCACTAGATTTGGAATCCTACTGACGGATCTGGAAGAATCAGGATGGGTGCGGAAGTCAAACGACTCTTCAATTCCATGAAACAATTCTCACAGTCTGAGTCCCAAACAAACGGCTGACCCTTGCGAGTTAACCGAGTGAGTGGAACGACCAGCTGGGAAAATCCTTGAATGAATCTTCGATAATACCCGGCTAATCCCAAGAAACTTCTTATCTCAGTAACTGTAGATGGCTGCTCCCAGTCTACTACCGCTTCGATCTTACTGGGATCCACTGCAACACCAGTCCAAGATATCACATGGCCTAGAAACTTAACTTCGGGCATCCAAAAGTCACATTTGGACGGCTTAGCATACAACTTCTTCTCTCGGAGTACGTTCAGAACAATTCGGAGATGTTGCACATGCTCCTCAATCGTCTTAGAGAACACCAAGATATCATCAATGAACACTACCACAAACTGATCCAGATAAGGATTAAAAATCCGATTCATATAATCCATGAATACAGCTGGAGCATTGGTCAAACCGAAGGGCATCACTACAAATTCATAGTGTCCATATCTCGTACGGAAAGCAGTCTTCGGGACGTCCAAAGCTCGAACCCTGATTTGGTGGTAACCGGACCTTAAATCAATCTTTGAAAACACAGAAGCTCCCCTCAACTGATCTAGCAAATCATCAATTCTCGGTAGAGGGTACTTGTTCTTGACTGTCACCTTATTCAACTGACGATAATCGATACACAATCTCATACTTCCGTCCTTCTTCTTGACAAGCAACACTGGAGCACCCCATGGTGAGGCACTCGGCCGGATGAACCGCTTGGAAATTAGCTCCTCCAGTTGAACTTTCAATTCCCTCAACTCTAACGGCGACATTCTATACGGGGCTATAGAAATAGGTCCAGTGCCCGGAACCAACTCTATAGAGAATTCCACCTCACGATCCGGAGGAAACGAAGGAACTTCATCGGGAAACACATCAAGAAATTCATTAACAACTTGCACAGAAGATAAATCCTGACCTGTCTCAGTGGATGCAGACAGCATCATGACATAAGCTTCCGCGCCTTGGAACAGATAATTACTGGCCGAAGTGAAAGAAATAACAGCTTCAGAATTGGGCGGTTGTAGCTCTACTGACTCGGAGGCGAAACCGATAGTTCGATGGAAGCAATCTATTGTTACATGGTTGGCCGTCATCCAACTCATTCCTAGGACGACATCCATGCCCTTCATTGATAAACAAATGAAGTCTACTACAAAATTCCTGCCTCCAATGGATAGAAGACAATTTTCACATATCGCTTGGGTCTGAACACTACCTTCAGCAGCAGTTTTAATGGAGATTGGTTGAGGCAAGGGAGTTAAAGCCAATCCCAACCGATCGACACAAACTTGAGATATAAAACAATGGGTCGCACCCGAATCATATAAAATACTAACGAAGTTATTAAAAAGAGATCCCATACCCCTTAGTAGATTATCTGACGGTGTGACCTTCTGGGAGTCCAAGGTGTAAACTCTCCCATGAGTTGTAGTAGCAGCAGGGTTACTTCCTTGACTCTTCTCTTTCTCTGGGCAGTCCCGTGCAAAATGACCGTCTTTCTTGCAGAAATAACACTGGTTGGATCCCATCTGGCATTTACCTTGATGATACTTTCCACAGTTGGAACACGTACTGAACCTTGAGGAGTTCGACGACTGAACCTGTTTCCCTTTGTTGGAGTTGTGCCTGGGACCCGTCTGATGGTTAGATGATCCGACATTCTTCTTATTCTGATGGAATACTTTCCTGCTTGCATATAACCTCTTCAAGTCACTCTCAGCTATGTGTGCTTGTTGAACCATGGCAGCATAGTTAGTATAGGCAAAAGAACTCAAACTTTGAGCAATGTCTTCCCTTAGCCCATACTTGAACCTTTCGGTTTTCCACTTGTCATTGGGAGCATACCCGGCCAAACCGAAGAATTGATATAACTCTTCAAACTTAGCCGCGTACTGACCCACAGTTGAACTTCCTTGAGTGAGAGTCAGAAATTCGTTCTCCTTGTCGAACCTCATGGCTGTCGGAAAGAACTGCTCCAAAAATACCTGCTTGAAATGTTCCCAAGTCTGGGGAGTATCCATAGTTACCATCATGGCTTTGGTATTAGTCCACCAGTTGTTAGCTTCGCCTTTCAGCATATGAGTTGCCAATCTCAGCTTGTCATCATCAGTGACTTGCATAGCTACGAAAATCTTCTCTATATCATCTAGCCAATGCTGGGCTTCCATGACATCCGGTCCTCCTCTGAACTCGGACGGCTTCATTTTCAGGAATTCAGAGAAAACCCTCCTTGGGTCAACTTGAGGCTCAGGGACTTGCTGAGGCTGAGCTTGAGCATTCTGTTGCATCTGCAACATATCTTCCATCATATTCTGTTGTCTCTTGATCACGTTCTGCATCCATGCAGAATGCGGATCAATTGGTGGGTTATTCCTCGATCCTCCTGCCATAATTCTGCAAATGATACACCAAGTATTAAGTTGATCAGTCTTAATGTCTCTTAGTATCACAAGAAGCAAGATAGCAGAATTACTCGAGGGACAAAACCACCCTAACTGTCTAAGCCCGACTAGGTCGAACTGCTCTGATACCATAATGTAACACCCCGATAAATTCTAACATATAGAATCACCAAAATGCACTAAATGGCATACATCAGAGTAACTTCCTGTTATTGAAATATTGAACACATCTAAAACTTTCGATAATACATATCAAATGGTTCTCTGAACCTCATAAACTTCCTGAAAATGCTTAAGTTTCAAAACTTAAGACTTGTACATAATCCTGGTGTTCAATACTCAAAACATAAAGTAGCGGAAACGATTTTACAACTTAAACAACGAAAGTTATACAATCGGAACATAGAAACAATAAATGGGGCAAAGGTCTAAAACATGAAATTAGGTCTTCAATGACTCCAAGAGTCGCACTAGCTAACCGTGCTTTGTCGCCTTTGTTTTCCCCTGTTTCTCTGTAAAAACCACAAATATGAAGGGTGAGATAAACATTATCTCAGTGAGTCCTATCGAGACCCCTTACTACTCTAGCGGTTCATTATGCCTTGTTTTGAACTCGTGGTCCTAAAAAGCAACCACGTGGAAATACATTTAGTTCCTGTAACCTTCATGCTCATGGCCCTCCTAAGCGACACATGAAGCATGCAATCTTTGTTCCATGTTTTTAGCATAACACCTCAGTCTACCTATTTTATAGGCATCTCTTGACTTTGGTGAACCCATCCCGCTATTTCTAGTGGGGGAAACATTCTTGAGTCTAGGTTTTGGGGCTCATGACTTCCCCTCCCCTAGTATGCTAACCTCTTAGGGTCGTCACCCTTTTTCCTCTTGTATTTATTATACATTAACAGTCTGTGTACCCGCAATGGGCTGTTAGTCATTTCAGTCAAGTACCGTGTATCATATCAGTCAATTACAGTGTATTATTATCATTCTTGACATATGCTTTACATTGTTGTGGAACCTTGGGGAATGGATTAGAAGAGGATTGGAATCATTTGGAATGGATAAAAAGGCACTTTGAAATTGAAGGTCAGAAAGTCTCACACGACCCGTGCGTGTAGGCGCACGACCCGTGCGTGTAGGCGCACGACCCGTGCGCTTTTGAACAGTTTGCAGAAGATTTCCAGAAAGATACGCACGACCCGTGCGACTTGGCGCACGATCCGTGCGTTATCCAATGAAATTTTAGAAAGTCCCAGAGACATACGCACGACCCGTGCGACTAGGCGCACGATCCGTGCGTGTTTTAAAATCCAGTTCCTATCGTATCAGATGGAGGCGCATGACCCGTGCTCATAGGCACACGATCCGTGCGTCTCTATCAGTTTTCCAAAAAAATAAGTTTTTCATGAGAAAATCCATTCCGTTCCGATTCCAAAATCTCTTCCGACCAAGACCCAAACATCAATACACATTATAACAGTATGATACAACAGGCATATTCAATCCAATCCAGCACATTTCAACAATTAAGCGTATCACTTTATCGTTTAGAATCACTATTTTAGAAAACGGTTTTCGAAAGGTAGAGACTCAGAAAAACACACATTCCCTAAGCGAGTTATAGAACTCACCTTATCGTAATGACGACTACAGCTCAACTCGGAAGCAAGGTTCCCGAAAGACCGAAATCCCACAAACGATCCCAGATAGGCTTCCAACTTCGAACTCGAACTTATCCTTATCGAAACAGCCACTGAACCTCTTCTAATCTATTCAAATACAGAAGGTAGGTTCTGATCTTACATCAAGCTAGCCTTGTCTTTGACATGCAAGCTTCCAATCTTCTCAAAACCCCTTTTTCTCATTTGGAGCTTTGATGTTTCAAAAATGGTGAAATGGGAAAGGAGGTGAATGAGTAGTCAAAAGTGGTACCGATGTGAAGAGAATGAAAAATGGAGGAGAATGGTGTGATTAAGACTTACATGCAAGATGAATCCATGGACTTCTCTCCTCTCCTTCTTCCTCTCTTCTTGCTCGACTTTCCCTCCTCTCTCTCTTCTTACCTCTTTGCTGATTTTTCAGAAATGAAGGAAAATGAAGTGTGGGGGAGTGTTGTGGTCAGCTGAAGGGTGGCTACTTAAGGATGGGAAAAGACCCTTCTACCCTCCCTCATTAGCATCTCATTTAACTCACCACTAATCCAATACTTACACTCAAGTCTCCACATTTAGCGTAACTACTAATTATGTTTTCATAAAAATGTTATTTATCTATTTGATCCATGATACCATTTTATAACTAACATAATTATGCTCACTAATCAACTTACCCTCATGCTAATTTAATTAAATATAATTAGCTAATTAGGGGATGTTACAACGCTCTTTCATGGAATCCCACACCAGGTAGCTCGCTATCGTTGTGGATCATATCATGAAGGGGATTTAGCTCTGGAGACCTTTGTGAGGAAGTGATTAGAGCCACCCGAAAGGATGATCACTAAAGTGACCCTAGATCATGTTGAAAATACCAATTTAGACATGGCTCATTTAGGACACTGGGGAGCATCTTCTTTATTTTATTTAATTTAATATTGTCTTTTCCCTTACAATAAAGAATTATTATTATGTAGTCATGTCATTGTACCCAATAACAATGCATTCATGCATCATGTTGCTCAAAGGCATTATTTTCTAAAACAAAAAAAAAACAAAAAGGCATGACATTATTCTTTTATTACTGCATCATTCGTGCATCTAATTCTAATTATTTTCCAGTTTTTTTTTTCTAGAAACATGTCTCATGCATTTTTTATATTCTTTCGCATATCAAAAATGTTCAAACATATCATTTTGCATGCATTTCAATGACCGTCGGGGAATTATAAAACTTTTTTAAAGAGAATAAGCATTTGAAAGTCAGACCACCTGGATCATACTTTAATAAAAAGCTCACAATTCCCCGACGAGATTAATAAAACCATACATTCGCATCTCATGCACACTCATTCATTCATATTCTAAAAAAAATCAGGACAAAAAAAAAGCAAGTTGGTTCGCCAACACTCATGCATCTGTTAAAATCATGTCAAGCAAGTTGGTTTGCCAACACTCATGCATTCTTTTCTTCCCATGCATTAAAAAAATCACTGCGAGTGTCATGCATTCTATTTCCTCGCACAAAAATAATTTTTAGCTCGCACTACCATTCCTTCATAATCATTCACAAAAATCATCATCACGTAGTGTAAGCATCACATCTTTTACGACATCATTATCATCAAATACATCATTCCCCCCTGCATGCATCATTTACGAATAAAAATAAGTATCATTACTCTTGCATATCATCATAAGAAATATGTTTTAGCTAGCATTTTGCATTATCTACATGTTGCATCGCGTCTAACAGTAAACACAAAATCATTTAGAATAGATGGTCTTCTCAAGCGATCATTTCTTCAAGGATTTCGTACATTATCATTCATGCCTCACATTTGGTTCCTAGAAAAAAATATAAGCACAAAAATTCTGTTCATACAACGTTAGCATCGCATTTAGTATTCGCCGCCACTCATTCATAATCATTCACAAAAATCATCATCAAATAGTGTAGGCATCACATCATTCATACATCATTTCATTCATGGTGTAATCCTAGTTCAAATGCATCATTCCTCCATGCATGCATTATTTTCTAAAAAAGAGGGGTCATATCATCATTCTTGCATCATTCATCACCAAAAATATATTTCAGTTAGCAATAAACGACGATCTGCCTCACCAACATGGTACATCGTCTCCAAAAAATAAAAAAAATCGTTTAGAATAGCTAATCTTTCCAAGAAATCATTCCCTTCACGCATTGCACGCACTTGCGTTTTCATCATACATATCCATCATCATGTGCATTACATTTTTCTAGAAAGGAAAAATCATCGTGCATTCATAACAAAATAAGATCATTCTCTTCATACGTATCTCATTGTCATTTCATGCATCTCATCATCTTTAAATAACAGAAATATCATTTGCATCATTTGTCCATCTTGCATACCCACAAAAAAAAATCAATGATATACTTGTTTAAGTTGTCATCACGCATTTCATTCATCTTCATTGTTGCTTATTTACAACAAACGTCCATATGTTCATGCATTATTACTTTATCCAAAATCATATAAATAAAAAAAATCGCCACGCATTCATACTAAAATGATTTTTTCATAAACATTTCACTGTCATTCCCCTACCATGCATCTTATCGTTTAGAAAATAACAAAAATGTCATGCTTTTATTTGTTCATCCTGCCAAGGTGCGTCATCTTGCATATCCATACACCAGAAAGGATAAATATCACATTGATATTTTAAAAAATTACATTCATTTATTATTTCATCACTCCTCTCCATGCATCATAAAGGAACAAAAACAAAAGTCCTTCATTCTTGTGCATCTCAAATACATTAATCTCCTTCATGCATCATAAAAAAAAGGGTTATTTATTCCTCACACATTCATCTCAAAGGCATCACTCCCATGCATCATAAAAACAAAAGTAAAGGTTTTTATTCCTCTTACATGCATTTCATATTCTTACATGCATCAAAATAAAAATCAGAAATTGCTTCATTATTGCATCATTCATCATCCAATAGCTTTTTCTGGTTAGCATCTTATTTTAGTTGAAACGCAAAAACATAAAAAATCATACACTTGTCTAAGGTATCATTACGCATTTCATTCATATGCATCGTTGTCCATGTACAGTAACACTCATATGTCCATGCATTATACCTAAAAAAAAAAAAACTCATGAATTTTCTCGTTGTGGAAACACCGTTTGATGAGAAACGATGCATTCTTAAAAATATATTTGAATTGATTCCTCTTCCTTGAAAAATGTTGTCATACCTTAACTTGATTCACCAACATCAAGTTTCTTCACTCTTCATCCCATATATGTCCTACTCATACCTACCACATTCATGGAAACCATCCACCCACTTAACCCTTTAATTCAATTCACCAATAACTCGTTCATCATCATGGTCACTACAATATTGACCGCATCATTTCAAACCCTTCCTCCCATAGGATTGACCCTTAGCCTCTGCATGCCTCACCAAAAGCATTAGCCAACATATATCTCACACCCGTGATAAGAAGCTTAAATGTCTATTTTGTTTACTTGTGTGGTTTTGGCAATTAAAATTGTTCTATCTTAACCAGTGTTAACTCTCCATGAAGCATTTGCAAAATAAACTAACATGACATGTGTGTTTACCCTTGTTTGAGTCAGTTATACTACCCCCATCTTTCCGCCATTTCCAAAAACCAGATCCAACCATCCATAAAAGGCGCAATCCCCCTAGTGATGAAATTTCACTAGTAATAGTTTGAAAGCTCCATACTGGGGCAGAGTGATGATTACTAAGATTTCCTGCTGACATTCCAAACGCTCGTGCAAGTCCTTTGAGTTAAAAAAAAAACAAAAAAAAAAAAGAAATCCAAAAAAGAAAAGCCCGTTAGGTTGAAAACTCATAAGAGCAACCCAAGCAAAAATTAGGGCATATAAAAAAAAAGAAGAAAAGATAAAGAAAAGCAAATATGTTAAAATGAGGTTTTGTCCTATGCAACCATGATTTGAAGTTAAGTTTGGCCACTCCCCCCACATCCAAAAATGAATCAGCCTTTATACTCATTTTTGAGCCAAAGAATTCCTTCCATCACCCTAAACAATGATCAATCCCATATTTAACGATGGTGTACCGCATTTATCAGCTCGCTCAGCTCAAAAAAAAAAATCGCAAAAAAAAAAGAAGAGAAAGTGAAATTCAAAAAAGGATTGAAAAATCCTGAAAGCGAAAGCAATAGAAATTGCGAGCTGATACTTCACACCGTCAAGCACATAAAATGATCATTGCCTGAAATCAACTCTCAAACACTTCCTTTGGCCTAAAAATCCTATCCTCCATAAACCCTTGGCCGCGTTACAACCCTAAACAGGTTCACGCCACCCGGAAGCACAAAAGACCATTTGTCTCAACCAACCCCCCAAACACTCCTATGGGCAAAGTAATCATTTCCTCCATCACCAACCATTGGCCATAAATACAATCCTAAGGTCTATTCTGATCAATGATTGGTTGCTTCCACTTTTCTCAAAGCTTATCTTCTAGGACAAAATAATCAGAATAACTTATTTGCTAAAAAAAAGATTATTACAAAAAAAGGAAAAAAAGAAAAAACTCAAAGAGGCTTGCACGCCCAAAATTCTTACAAGAGATAGCGATTTTAGTGATCATCAATAACGTGAAATCTCATCAAGTCAAAGACTCTTGGCTGTCGTAGTCTGTGGAATCTTCCCAAAAGAAAACTACAAATCCCTACTAAGGCAGTTACTTGACTTACCACCTCAAAGTGGGGCACTACCCTCACCCGTCATTCCTCTCGAACCCGGGCAAACTTTTCAACTCCCCCCTAAATACCCTCACCTTTCATCTCGTTCGTATACTACACCCATACAGCCGTTCCAGACCAATTTCCAAACCATTATTCTGACTTTGCACCCTGTCACAATCTCACTCGAGATGGGGCAGTCTTCATCTTTCATGGATTGGGGCAACCCCGTCCTCTTGTAGACTGGGGCATCATATCCCTCAGGCCAAAATTATCCTTTCGCCTCCCATTCCATTCATTCCTAGCCACTTGTCACCCCAATACCAGCATATTTCCCAATCCCTCAATCAGTCTATACCCTTAGTTGTCATTGTCCTCCCTAGACAAAGGCAGACTGTTTCACGCCCCACTATTTGAAGTCAAAATTGGGGCAGTTAAACATTTCCTACTTTGGGGCAAGCTCATCTCTCATATGTTTGCTCAAATAAACCCATTCTTTACTCCACTCGCGCGTCACAACCCTGAGTCGACTGACACACTCATTTGCATTCACACTGTTTTTCATATTTGTTAAATGAAATGCTTCAAAGAGAGAAACACACGTTAATGACGTATTTTTGACAATTCCTCCAAGCTAACATCGTAGACTTGAAAGCTTAGCCATCATCGATCATCATAACCAAATGAGAACCCATTTGAACAAGTCTGCAAATACACATCTCGATCTCTAGAAGGGGCCCTAATAAATTGCCACGAGCCACACTTTCAAAATGGCAGCCTCAAACTTACCAGAGTTTGAGTTAAAGCCATCAAAAATTTCTTACAAGGAATTATCAATTCAAAATATTCATCTCTCTGTTCCTAGCAACAAAAGTTTTGTTTCTCATCAAACATTCCACTTGTTTTTGCCTACACAATTTTGCTTCTTTCGCATTACGCATGCATACATGCATACCCGCACATAACATGTAAAAATGACAAATGTCGGTCTCATCATTACCAAAAGTCTCGTCTGCATCCCAATCAATCATATCATATCACCGCACCATGCATTCATGTACTTCCTTTTATTCACCGTAGCGTTTGCATCAAATGATTACATATTCATCATATCACCATTCTCATGCATTCATCAAACACTGAAAAAGGCAATAAAAGGAAAAGACAAAAAAATCAGGTCACATCCCGACAAACATCCAATCATTGCACCATGCATTATTATATCTCAACATCAAGTCATGCAGCTACCACAACTCTTGCATCTAAGCATTACGTGTGCACATTCATTCATTCACACATAAAAAGAGGAAAGAAAGAAGAGACAAAAATCATCCACATAGCATAAATCATTCCACCACATAAACATGCATCTACCATAACACCTGCATCTAAGCGGTACATTTGCATTCACATCTGCAGTCACATACACGGCTTATCAATTTCTGTTCCCGACCAGTCTCAGCATCCATCATTCACGGGCTTTTGTAGTCCATTGTATTGCACATTCATCACTTCGCACGAATGCATATAACGTTTTTTGCTTCGATAGACGTGCCACGCGCGGGTCTCATCATTGCCAAAAACTCTCTACAACACCAATCATATCATCCACCATGCATCCATGTGTCTCCTTCTATTCACCACAGCATTTGCATTAAAACCATTTCAATCACATTCATATCTCGTCTGCATCCACGTAAGCTGCATTGCACTCGTTGCATGCATGCACACATATAACATTTTTTTGCTTCGATGGAAGTGCCGAATGCCGGTCTCATCGTTGCCCAAAGAAAAAACGTTTTTACATCACTAATCATATCATTATACCAAGCATTCGCGTGTTTTCCTTCATTCACCATGGCATTCGCATCAAAGCATTACATGTGCATCGCATTCGCACTTTGCATTTCATACACTAATTGTATACTAAGAAAAAAGCAAGAAAGCAAAAAGAGAAAAATTGCTCATTCCATTACATTCATCATTCCACCAAAATCAATCAGCACGACCTCATTCATACCTTATCTGCATTCACACATGTTGTTTGTCAACCTCCATGTCTCATCAACTTCAATTCACATCATCTGCCACGTTTCATTCATCCCATCGAACACCTACCATTTCACATACCTTTATTGCACGCATACATCATTCATTGCATTCCCCTTCTCAAGTAAATGCATTCATTAGCGAGTACGCCATATGTCAATCCCCATAGTCTGTCCCCTCAAAGTCAGTGCTCCAAGCGCTGGTCTCGTATCGCAATTCAGCATCCCAGTACTCTTGCAGACCCCCAGAGGTCCTTCAGAGCCCAAGCGCTCCTTCAGACCGTCAATGGTCCTTCAATCCAGATCGCACGTCGCGTTATCGAGCAACCAACGGATCATCCGGCCCCAGGCCCTTCAGACTAGCTGTGCCCGCCTAAAAAAAACACAGTGCACGTCCTTCGTGGTTATATCAGTTCCGGACCTGATTAACCCTAATGGCCGCTCGAAAAGAGGCCACCCCCAGACCGTATTACTAGTACCATAAGCTAGTTGCGCTCCTTCAGACCCATCGGTCCCTCAGGCTTAGGCATGCCCTTCAGACCCCGACGGTCCCTCAGTCGAACGCAAGTCAATGCGCCAAGCATTGATTTTGAACTAGACCTTCAGAGCCCCAGTGCTCCTTCAGATCCCCAGCGATCCTTCAGATCCCCAGCGATCCCTATTTACTTTCTGTCTGAATCAACCCTGCTTTCATATGTTTCAAAAAAAAAATACCAAAAAAACCTCGGTCTGGACAAAATTAGCGTCTTGTTATCTTTATTTCTATTTTCCTCGAGAAACTCGGAATCCCTCCGATTTCCTAGCAAAATATAAATAAAGAGGGGCAGCTGTCATACTCTAATTTTGTCCGGCTAATTTAAAGTTTACTAGAAAATCTAAAATATTGTGTGTCGTTCCCAGTCGCGTATAGGCGTGTTACTTCTCATTGGTGCACGTGTGCTTTTGTTAATAATGTACACATTTTTGTCCCTGTTGCGGACACGCGTTCGCGTCTCATCGTGTACGTATGTTTATCGTCGTTGTTGTCAATTTTGTTATAAAAATCCAATAAAAATCAGATTGTGAATAAATGTTTTTTTTTTATATATAATCAGTTTTTTACCAAGTCAGCTTTTAGTAAACATGTATAGACAAAATAAATAGATAATAGAGAAAACCATAAATAGAGCTGTCTTTATTGTTACATCCATATACATAAATAGAATTAATACAAGATTAGAATCAGAATTAATTAAATAAGAAAAAGAAAAAGAAATAATATTGGATGCTATCCCTGTCTTTTTTTAGAATTAGAGCCAACTGGCTTTTAAATGTTTCTTGCTTTTTACATATTTAGTCAAAGTAAAGATGGTCCTACAAGCAATTAAACTTGCTCCACGGCATTGCCTGATGAAAGCTTCCAACAGTATCCATTCTCCATTCTTTCACACAAGCACCAATTTTACAAGCAAACAGCATCACAAATCTACTGGTTTACGCCACTGTCCCTCACACTCCACGCCAAGGCAGAACACTACTCCACGCCAATCCCATGTGAACCAGCAATACTCAGTAGTGCACTACTTTCTTTGCTTCCCTCTGACAGCTTTAAACGCATCAGATCCTTTGCATCCTCTCACGGCATACAACAACACAAACAAGCAAACACATCAACACTCTCTATTTAAAAATGTAAGTAACATTGAGAGCTAAAAGTGGAGAAATAGAGAGAGAGCATTAACACCCATCATTTACCTTCCTAATACTCCCACATCAGATTCATAGACAATTTTTCAAGCACCAAAAGTGCAACCACCCACAACCAACAATCCTCATTAATCTAAGTCCCAACTCCCAACTGAGCCAAATGAAATAATAAGGGAGACAGAGTGAGAAACCAAAAGAAAATAGAGGGGAAAAAATCGGAAATAAAAAGGAAGAAGATCAGAGAAACAAAAGAAGGGGAGAGGGTTCCTCCGAACCACCACCATAACCCCCAAAGTCCCTAACCTGCACAGCCACCAACCACCACGTACACCACACTCTCTCACTTCGCAACTACCACGCCGCCACACTCTCGCACTTCACAACACCACCATCGCCCCCACCTCGAACAAAACTCTGAACGACAACAGTACGACCACCGCGTCCACCCTCCCTCCGTCACTCTCCATCTCTCTCCCTCTTCGTTTCGTTCTTCATCTCTTACCCTCCATTCGCACATCCTCCCCTCTCTCTCTCTTCGTCGCCGGCGCCGGCGCTGCACCATGGCTCTCCCTCCGGCGACGTCGTCCCCCTTACTTCGCCCACCACCTTTCATTCTCTCTCTCCGTCGTCCCTCTTTTCCTTCTCTCTCAGTTTTCATAGGCTTCTCTCTCTCATGGGGAAGATGAAATTTTCTCTCTCTCCTAGGGTGAAAGAAAGAACGGCGCTTAAGAGATGAAGAAAGAATTAGGTTTAGAGGATTTTAGTTTTTCCTTTTTATACCCCTTCTCATTTCACTTATCTGTTTTTTCTATTTTATTTTTTTCAGATCACTTTTTACACCGCCCTCGTTTACTTTATGCATCCCTCCTGCACAAGCCCATTTTAATGCAGCCCAGTCTGCGAAAACTGATTGGGCCCTGCTACCTACACCCCCAGTGTTTCATTCATACAACTCCCCTTCTCTATTATTTTTATATTCGCTCATGTTCTTGTTTTGGTCCTTTCGATATTTTGTTTTAATCATTAACTATCATTATTACTAACGCTGCTGTGCACGTGAAGCTTTGGCATATTTTCCCTTTCATTTTATCAATGTTATTTTGTTCCTTGTTCCACCGATTTTTGTTTTTTTGTTATCCGTCTCTTATTTGGTATTCCTCTTCTTTTCTTTACTTTATTTTTAACAGTTATTTAATAGTAACCCTCTTGTAACATATGTTAAAACACGTTTTCACTAATGAATATCTGTTGTTTATACTACATATTTCTCATATTCCCACATCCTCGTTTCCATTTTTTCTTTTTTGGTGATATGATATTTTCTTCTTTTTCACTAGTCATGAGTTCAACTCATCCTCACATATTTTACAAACCAACGAGTCCAACTCATCTTCACACAATCTCAACTTATTTTTGGAAATCACATTTCCAAGCAAACATTTTGAAGCACTCAATCACAAATCGGTTATTTGCATTTATCACTCTGGGTTTAACTCGTTTGAACATTGTGAACATCTGTTATTTTCAAATGGGCTATTAGTGGTGACCACTCTGAGTTCACTTGTTTGATCACCACAAATACCCATCCTAATTTCCAAATCACTAAAAAACACCAACACACAAATATTTTCTACCCAAGAACTACGTGTGATTTGATTCTCTACCAGGAGATACGTAGGAGCAGAGGGCGGCCGACCTCTGTCAATTGCATTAATAAAAAACCATTTTTTAGTCTTTTCTAAACATTTTCTTCTTTAGTTCTCAACAAAAATACAAAAGCAATTGTTTTCATTAAGTCTTTTTCAATTCATTTCATAACAAAAGGGAAATAAATATTTTTCAAAGTTAATATGTTTTGCGCAACTAATCAGAGGTAACCTTTTTAAAAAGGATGCTGTGTGGTGCTAATACCTTCCCCATGCATAATCGACTCCCGAACCCAAAATCTGGTTTCCAAGACCATTTTCATTTTCAAAGGGATTTTTCAATGTTTTCTCTAATAATTAAACATTGATGGCGACTTCATTGAACTCGAGCGATCCGCCGGATTTTTTGGTCGCTACAACATAGAAATCGATTCATAGCCTATTATTTTAAAGAGCAAAATCGATTTTCATCTTCCTTACTCTAATTGAAGAATCGATTTGCATCCTCCTCATGTTAATTAAAATCGATTTCCAACCTTTTCCATAAAGCAACTAATCGATTTCCTTTCTCTTTTAAAGAAGCACATAATCGATTTGCATATTCCTTGTCTTAAGCACACAATTGATTTGCATCTTATTTCAAACAACACATAATCGATTTTCATCCTAGATCTAGTTAGGCATAAAATCGATTTTCACTCTTAGGCAAATCAAGCACATAATCGATTTTTCCATTTCTTCATTTTACTCAACGGCTATATTTTTCTAAGCCTATAAATAGAAGGCTTTACAAATCATTTCTCACAACCCATTCTCACGATCAAATTGCATCATTTTGAAAAACCCTTTACATTTTCATTTCTGCTCTTCACGCACTGTTTGTCCGTCAGAGCTGATCTCTCGCAAGGGGTTAGTCGGGGTTCGAATCTTCAAGTTGTAATATCTGCCTACACTAGAGGTATTTTGGTCTTTACATTTGTAGTTGTTTTATTGTTGTATTTTGTACTAGGGAGTGGGGTATCTCTCTAGGGTAGCTGCTTGTACTAGGAAGTGGGGTATCTTTTTGGGGCAGCTTGTTGTATCAAGGGTGGGGTATCTCTTGTTGTATTGTGGTTAGATTTGAGGGCTCTTCATAGGTGGGGTATCCTAGGAGAAGAGTGCCTAAGTCTTGTAAAGGTTTTCCAAGGCACCTGTAAGCCTTGTTTTGTGTTAGTGGAAAATCTCACAAGGGTATGAGGACTGGACGTAGGTCACTAGGAGGTGACCGAACCAGGATAAATCTCTGTGTGCTTTATTGCTTTATTTTCTAATTCCTTCACTTCCACTTAACCTGCACGAAAAGGGGAAAAAGTTTTCAAAAGTTTTTAAATCTCAATTCACCCCCCTCTTGAGACTGAAGCCTCTTGGCAACACCTCTTACGACGAGGGGGTCCAGGGACAACTTTAGACTTCCCCTTACGATCATGGGGGGGGGGGTCTAGGTGGCGAAGAATCACCTGCGCCTGATGCCATGCTGTAGAGGAAACTTAACATAAATATAAATATAAACATAAACAAAAACAATTCAAAAACATAAACATTACTTCTAAAATAATTCATGAAACAATTCACATACAATTCAAACACAAACATAAATTACAAGACATTAGAAAACACTAGGATTAATTATCTATGTATATATGTATATATCTAATCTTCTGGCCATTCATCATCTTCATTATCTTCATCAATTGGAACCTCATGTGAGTCTTCTCCTTCCAAGTTGTTTGGATCCACTTCTTCACCATAGCTTTCCAAATCATGTAAGTTATAAACGGGTTCAACTTCATTAACTTCATTTACAGGTGACATATCATCCACCTGATAGGGAACTTCTTCCACCGGCTCATCTGCTTCAATGCGACCCCTTGGCTTTGTCTTTATTGCAACACACCAACCTCGCTTGTCTCTTTGAGTTGATGGATAAGGAACATAGTACACTTGTCTCACATTCTGTGCCATTATAAACGGATCATACGTTGGATATCTTTTGTCCATTCGTATGTCCATTCTGTTATACTTCTGATCTACTTTGGTGCCTCTAGCTGACGGATCAAACCAGTCACAATAAAATAGCACTATAGTTTTAGCATAGTCTAACACATTGTACTCTAGCTCATAAATGTGTTGGATTACACTGTAATAATCATCTTCACCTCCTTCATTGACCCCTTTTACATAAACTTCGCTGTTAATTGTTGCTTTGTCTTTCGTCCATGAGTGGGTATGAAACTTGTAGCCATTCACGAAATATGTGTGATACTCTTTCTCATTTGAATGAGGACCATGAGCTAAGTTTCTCAAGTATTGATTGATTGGAGTTGGTTCCTCACAGTAAACCTACGTATGTGACATACAAATAAGTTATTTCATGAGGAACACATAATTAAGGTTGAGGAACAAGTAACTCAACACTTACTTGTTGTTTAAACCATGTTGGAAATTTTTCATATATATGAGCAGACGCTTGATCATCTCTTACGACTTCAGACAACAAGAATGATCTACTTAAATTAGATAATACGTGCTAAATGAGCTGACAGATATGGACAATTAATTGAATGAAAATATTGATATACATACTCAATGTATGGTTTAACTTTAGTGCAATTGTTCAACACATGAACATGAGCTGACTTATACTCTGCATCCGTTAACCAATGAATCGACTCCTTCCCAGAATGGCGACCAGATTGGCTGAAGACCGATAACATTAATGGGTGTCTAACACAATCATTTTGCATTTCATTCCTTTTATTTCTCAACATGAAATTGGTGAAATTATGTGAACAAAAGTGGGTTGTTTCGCGGTGTAGGTATGATGCACAAATCGATCCTTCAACCCTCGCCTTGTTTTTCACCGATTGTTTAGAATCACCCATGAATCTATAAAACAACTTGATTAGGTGGAAAATTATATTTACCTCAAATGGAAAAAATGAATTAGTTCTCAAAATGATACTTTTCAAATGGATACATCCACCTGTATTGAACCGGTCCACCAAGTCTTGCTTCATATACTAGATGAACGGGGAGATGCTCCATAGAATCAAAGAAACAAGGTGGTAATATTCTCTCCATGTTACATAGAATGAATGAAATGTTCTCTTCCATCCTAACAAGGTCAACATCTCTTAAAGATGCAGAACACAAATCCTTAAAAAATTGACTCACTTCAGTTAGCGGATTTAGAACATGCGCGGGTAAAGAACTAAAAGCAATAGGGAGTAAACACTCCATAAATACATGACAATCATGGTTTTTCATTCCAATCATTCTTCTCTTGTTCACATCAACACATCTTGCCAAATTAGAAGAATATCCATCTGGCATTTTGAGTTCTTTTATCCACTGATAAATTGAATTTGTTTGCTCGAGAGTTAATGAGTAACATGCTTTGGGTTTGAGCATCTTTCCATTAGTTTGTGGCTTCAAATTTAAGTTCCTTTCGATTGCAGTAAAGAGCAATGTCCAATCTCGCCTTATCATTGTCCTTGGTTTTTCCCGTTATGTTCATCACTGTGTTAAATATATTGTCAAAAAAATTCTTCTCTATGTGCATAACATCGAGATTGTGCCTTAATAAATTATCTTTCCAATATGGGAGATCCCAAAAGATACTCCTCTTTGTCCAATTATGCGTTTGTCCATATCCATCAAATCGAGAAACAAGGGGATCATCCGTGATTTTTGGAAAATCTCCAACTCTATCCCAAATTTGGTCTGGAATAAACCGAGGAGGCGGCCCATCCTTTTCAACTACATTCTTCTTAAATGCGTTCTTGTTCCTTCTAAATGCATTATCGTGTGGTAAAAACCTACGATGCGAGCCAAACCAAGAACTCTTACCCCCGTGTTTCAAGGTAAATGCCTTTGTATGCTCCATACAATGTGGACATGCTAATTTACCATGGGTTTGCCAACCAGACAACATGCCATAAGCAGGGAAGTCATTAATGGTCCACATCAAAGCGGCTCTCATCATAAAATTCTCCTTTCGTGCGTAATCGTAAGTCAAGACACCATTCCACAACCTTTTCAAATCATCAATTAGTGGTTCTAAATAGATGTCAATGCCTGCTTTTGGATTTTTTGGGCCAGGTATCAGACAAGTCAAAAACATGTAAGGTTTAGTCATACACATCTCAGGGGGAAGGTTGTATGGGGTAACAATAACGGGCCAGCAAGAATATGGCGAAGCCGATGCTTGGGTATATGGCGTAAAACCATCAGAGAATAACCCAAGCTGTATGTTGCGTGGATCCGTGGTAAAATCAGGTTGTACCCGATCAAAGTGTTTCCATGCTTCCCCATCAGACGGATGGCGCAACACGCCGGGACATCTATTCTCAAAATGCCATGTCATTTTCCCCGCAGTGTGCTCGGATGAAAACATTTTCTGCAACCTTGGAATTATTGGCAAGTAGAACATTGACTTCACCGGAACTGGTTTATTCTTGCTACTATTCCCCGTTTTGCGATACCTCGGCGCATTACAAAATTTTCATTCAAGTAGTGCAACATCATTTTTCCCAAACTCATTATCATAATACAACATGTGACCTTTCGGACAGCAATCAATCCTTCTAGCTTCTAATCTCAACTTAGAAACTAACCTCTTAGCCTCATAAAAAGTCTTTGGCAAATTTTCATTCATAGGTGTCACAGCTGACTTCATATCACATATCAAGTCCATTCCCACCTCAGAAGTATTACTCAATGATTTGAGAGCTAAAAGCTTTGCACAAATTGATAACTTTGAGTTTGATGACCCTTCAAACAATGGCTTGTTTGCATCTAACAACAGATTATAAAATGTCTGTGCATGCTCATTCGGAAGCTCATCCATGTTATCGTACTTCTGCTCCTCAAATGAAACATTCACCCCAAGACCGTCACAAACCATATTCTGCATCAGGTCGATTTGTTCACCACATCCTATATTCGTGGAATTACTTGAAGAACCCCTGCAATTTTCGCCAACCAATGGGACGACATCAAACCCTTTTTCACCACTACTCGTCCATATCCAATAATTAGGCCTAAATCCAACTCTCTTCAAGTGTTCAATGACCTTCGTTGGACTCTTAATCTTTCCACATTCGCATTTGAAGCACGGACATCGAATCGCCCCTTCAACTCTAAATTGTTCTTGACTCATTGCAAAAAAACAAACTCCCACACGCCATCCACAAAAGATTGTTTCAAACGCGCTCTTTTTGGAAACAACCTATCATACATCTAAAGGCGGTGCGCAGGAGGAAATTCCATTCCGCACATTTAAAATTGCCGATATATCAGGGAGAGAGAATGATGGATGTCCATCGAGAGAGAGAAAACAAGACATGAATTTAAACGAACGATGGATGCACATCGAGAGAGAGAGAGAAACATGGTACATTTCATATCATATTAGCTAGGTAATTCTAAACAACTCATAGCTACATAGTTTTAAATACTCAATGAGAGGGTTAACTTCATTTTGAAATTCAATTTGAACCATGTAGTAACTTTAATTCAAAATAAGAAAACTTGTGTCTACGAAAGAAACAATAAATGTCTCGATTGATTGCTTTCAAATACACTAACAAGCATAATCTTTGTCACCTTTTAAAAATCCTAAAAGGCACTCCTTATTAGAATCATACATATCTTTCCAAAACACTACAAGCCAGAATTTGTTTAATATAGATCAAATTTTTCCAAAACAGTGCTGATGCTTAATCTCTATTATTTAATTTTTATATCAATATCAATATATCAACTTTTCATTTGGAAAAAATTGTATTTAGTATCATCTTTCAATGTTTAAACCAGAGCTACACATATAGATTAATGGATGCAAGGACAGAATTTGTTTTCAGCTGTAGGAGTATTATAGTCTTGTATAATGTATAATAATGCCAATAAAGCATTCTAAAGCCTAGGAAAAGACTACAGCAATAACAAAAATGAAGGAACAAATGAAGTTAAAGTGCTAAAATAACCTTGTGACAACAACCGCTAACCCCACCATCTACTAACAATCATCACTTAACACTCACAATTCAATCACGCAAAACAAACCCCAACAACCATAAGTAAATATATACCAATAATTCAATCACTCAAACAAACACAACAAACTAACAAACCCATAAGCCATAGAATCACACATATAGAATCACAATCCAATTTTTTTTAACACAAACCCAAATTTTTAGCAAACCAATGAGCCATAACAAGTTAACAAACCCACCAATCACTCAAAGCATCATAGAAACCATTGGCATAACAAATGTCACACATATACAATCACTCATATACAAAGTGAACAACTGTCACACATATAGAATGACACATATACATTTTCTTGGCCTAGTTGTTGTCTCACTGAGCATACATTGATAATATTAAAAATAGGCATAATAAGAGCTATTACAGTTTTCCAAGTGATACTTAAAAAGTGTATTGTAGACTAATAAGTCATGACAAAGCAATCTAATATTATAAATCTTATATTTAGTAGGCTTCATATCAATAGGCGTCACAAACCAGAATTATAAATCTAATATTCAGTAGAAGCCACACAAACCGGGTTAATTGGAGAATTAATTTATTATGACTAATATCTTCACATGGATATGTTTGAACATGTCTTGAACATAAGAACTTCAAAATAATTCAATCACTCAAACAAACACAACAAACTAACAAACCCATAAGCCACCTAAACAAGAAAACAAATCTTTAACACTCCATCATCTAGAATCGACAACCCCATAAGAAACTACAAGGAATCAAAATTCTTTTTGAAAGGGGAAATTAAATCAGAAACAAAAGAAAGTCATATACGTACATATTTGTCAATTACCAACATGAGAGATTAACAATCAAGCAAAAACCAAAATAGCAATACCAATAAACAAATAAACTCAAAAATCAATATCAATACTAACCTGGACTGACTGAGAGAGTAAGACTAAGAGAATCTAGGGTTCTCTAAGGATTGATGCTGCAACATATTGGAAGGAAAGAGGGATAGGGTTTCGTTTCAAAAAAAATTGGGAGGAGAGAGTGAGAGAAAGGCTATGGAGCACGTTTAGCAGCAGCAGCGGAGGGAGGAGGAGGGTAGAGGTCGAGGGAGGAGAGTGGTGTTACTGTTAGGGTTGTGGGAGGAGAGAGTGAGAGAAAGAACGAGAGTGAAGAGAGTGTGATTCTGAGGGAGAGAACGAGAGTGAGGTAAAGTTTTAATTTTGGATTGTTGGTTTGCGACAGATTTTAAGGGGTTTACGACCAATAATTCCGTCGGAAATTAGCGACGACTCTGATTCAGTCGGAAACTTCAGCGTGAATTTGTCCGCCTTTTTATTTTAACAGTTGCGATGGTGATTTTGGTCCAAATCCGCCGCAATTTGCGACAGAATGTTTTCCGTGAGAAATGTTCGCAAGAAACAAGCCTTATTCTTGTAGTGATCTTAGGTACAAGGAAGAACACTGAGAATAACCCGACATATGATCGAGTTAATCGCAGAGTGCACAAATAGTGGCTAACTTGACGATATTCAAACAAGACAATAAGATTGAAGATGTTGACAAAATCTTTTTCGTAAGTTAAAAAGGAAAGGCCTTCAAAGATAAACATAATTGTGTATTCTTCTCCTAACTCTCTCCTTGGTTTAATTTAATTACTTTGTTTGTTTATCGCTCTGTATTATACAAGTGATGATAGCAAAATTGGCTAGTAAATGACCTTCAACTGAAGACATATGAAGCATCATTTTGGATCAAACAGAAGCTCATCGTCTGATGCTCTAAGCATCTGTTGTACTATAGCATCTGTCTGTGCGAATAGATTTCAGTTACAGTCAACACAATTCAAACCCCCCTAACTTCTTGTGTATTTCAACACCATATAAATTGGTATCAGAGCAAGGTATCCCAGATGAACACCTTACAGTGTGAGGGTTAAAAATTCTACTTCTGGAATCACATAGTGGTTTTGATGTGTTATGTTAAATTGTATAACTCTTCAATGACATTTTTGTGTAATGCATTATCAATCTTGAAAAGCCTTACAAATCTCTCAAGTAGAAGAACAACACAGAGAAATAAAGTCTAAAATATTGTAAAACATTATGCATTATATGTATCTATTCTGGATATTAAAATACCAACTTAGTTTATCTAAGAAAGTATCTTAATATGTGTATTGATACATTCAAGATAGAAACAAAGTGTTTCAATGATTCATGTTTATCTTGCTTTATTGTGTGTTTATGCTTTCAGAGTTTCTGTAACATCCCCAATTTAGCTAATTTCATTTATTGAAATTAGCAAGAGGTCATAATTAATTAATTAGCTAAACTGAGTATAATTAGCATAAATTATTAATTATGAGATGATGATCATGGATTAAAAGAAAGAATTATGTGTTGTTTGTTTAATTATGCTTATGATGAGAAATCATTTGATTGAGTAATTTCTTAAATGGGGTTTAAGTGAGTGATTGGTAGTGAGGGCAAAACTGTCATTCCCACCTCATTTATTTTCCCCCAGCTCACTTAACATCCAGCTGGCCAAATATCCCTCACACTCACATAGAAACAGCACCAAAAACAAACAAAACATTTCATTTTGCAGAAAACAGAAACACAGTAGAAAGAGAGCTTGAGAGTGAGGAGGAGGTCGCAAGAGAGGAGAAGAAAGGGAGGGAGACTGAACCTTAGTGCACGTCCTAGATTCTTACACCATTAAACTCAGCTCCTCATTCTCTTCCTAATGATATCCATTTCGCAACCTACATTGTTCTCCTTCTCAAAACACCATTGATGAACCTCCAAGCTCAAAGTGTTAGAAATGGTGTTCCCAAGTCTTGCATGTGGTGATTGAAGCTCGATACTCAGTAACTAGCACACCTTAACTAACCACATTGTAATTTTGGGAACAATAGAGTCAAGATCAGGTTCTGTCCTGGGTGTTTAAGAGTGGGGAGTTCGAGTTTGGGGACTATTGGGGTGCTAGGAGCTCATTTCGTGAAGTTACGGTTTTCGGTCCGAGAAGCTTTATTGTTGTGTGCGATTTTCATCGCAAGAGGTGAGTTCTATACTCGCTTAGGGATGTTTTTCGATACTGAGTTGCATGTTTTCTGAGTCGAATGATATCGAGTCTCGTTTTCCTAAAATTTCGTTTAAACTGTAATTGCGAAAATGTGTATTTTTGATATTCTAAATGTGGTGATTACTTGATGAATGATTGATGAATTGTTGATTGTTTGGACTGTAGCTGAGTTTAATGGTGTAAGAATCTAGGACATGTTTTAAGTCACTCCAATTGATTCCAAACCCATTCTAATCCTTTCCCCAACGTTATGGAATGATAAAATAACCGTAGTTCATTGGAATGGCTTATGGTTGGATTGAATTGGGGAGAATTCCCTAAGTTATAAGTAATGTGACATGAATTGGTTAAATCAAAGCAAACAAGTGTTGTTTTCCTTTATATATTGGTTAAAACATTGTTTTAGTAATGACGAGAGAGGAAAACCCTAAAGCATGATAGTGAGATGGACTATAAGTTCATCAAAGTTCAGTTTCAGATTAATGTTTGATGTTTACAAGTTAAAAGAAATAGAACATTATGTTCATACAAGTCAAGTTATTTCCTTAAGGAAAAGAAAGATGGCATACATATGATATATGTATATCAAGGGTGACGACCCCAATTATTAGCATACTAGGGCAGGGGAAGTCATGAGCCCCGAACCCTAGGCCCCTTCCATGTAGCCCTCTTTCCAAGGTCAGCGGGATTTGGTGCACTGAGAACCGAAGAAAAGAAAAATGGTTCGAAGATATGTGCTAAGAAAAGAACAAGACATGATAAGTAGTCGCTTATTAGGCCTACAAGTTAAAAAGAATTGTACCATGTAGTTGCTTATTAAGGCTACAAGTTAAAAAGAAATATGTTCACGTAGTCGCTTATTAGGGCTACGAGTTCAAAATACAAGCATAATGAACCGCTAGTTTTAATAAGGGGTCTCGATAGGTCTCACGGAGATAATGTTTATCTCACCCTTTATAATTGTGGTTTTTACAGAGAAACCGGGAAAGGCAAAGGCCATGAAGCATGGCTAGGCGGTGTGCCTCATGGAGTTATTGAACATTCAGTTTTATGATTATGCCATTTTCCCTTTGTTGTCTTTGTATATCGATTGTATAACTATTACTAGCTAACAATTGTAAATCGTTTCCGCTACTTATGTTTTGGGATATTGAACACCAGGTTGTAAAAGTTTATAAGTCATGAGACTTAAGTACTTTATGTTAAGTTAATGAAATTGAATGACTGTTTGGATGTCCATTCAAGAAAAGTTTTAGTTGTGTTCAATATTCTAAACAGGAGGTTAACTCTGATGTATGGCATGCTGTGCATCTTAGTGTTTCTCGGTGTTAGAAATGCTGGGGTGTTTCATTATGGTATCAGAGCAGTTCGACCTAGTCGGGCTTAGAATAGTTTTAGGGTTGTTTGTCCTTTGGGTAATTCTGCTATCTTGCTTCTTATTATGCTAAGAGACATTGAGACTGATCAACTTAATACTTGGTGTATCGTTTGCAGAATTATGGCAGGAAGATCAAGGAACAATCAACCAATCGATCCGCATTCTGCTTGGATGCAGAATGTGATTGAAAGGCAGCAAAAGATGATGGAAGATATGTTGCTAATGCAACAAAATGCTCAGGCTCAACCTCAGCAAGCTCATGAGTCACAAGTTAATCCAAGACAGATCTAATCTGAATTTCTGAAAATGAAACCCTCCGACTTTAGAGGAGGACCGGATGTCATGGATGCCCAGCATTGGATCGATGATATTGAGAAGATTTTTCTCACCATGCAAGTTACTCATGAAGACAAGCTGAGATTGGCATCCCATATGTTGAAGGGAGAAGCCAACAACTGGTGGGCTAATGCTAAGGCCATGACGGAGACCATGGAAACTCCCCAGACTTGGGAGAATTTCAGGCAAACATTTCTGGAGCAATTTTTTCCAACTACTATGAGGTTTGATAAGGAGAATGAATTCTTAGCTCTCACCCAAGGAAGTTTGACTGTGGGCCAGTACACATCTAAATTTTAAGAACTGTACCAATTTTTCGATTTAGCTGGGTATGCTCCCAATGACAGGTGGAAGACGGACAGATACAAATTTGGACTAAGAGAAGACATTTCTCAGAGTCTAAGTTCTTTTGCTTGTAACAATTATGCAGCTATGGCACAACAGGCTCATATTGCCGAGAGGGACTTGAAGAGATTATATTCAAGCCGAAAGGCGTTTAGTCAGAATAGGAAGAATAATGGGTCATCTAACTCTCACATGGGTCCCAAGCATAATTCCAACAAAGGAAAACAAGTTCAGTCATCGAATTCCCCAAAGTTCAGCATGTGTTCCAAATGCGGAAGGTATCACCAAGGCAAATGTCAACTTGGATCCAATCATTGCTTTTACTGTAAGTAAGAAGGTCATTATGCACAGGACTGCCCCGAGAAGAAGAGGAATGAAAATGATCGTGCTACTACAACTCATGGGAAAGTCTACACTCTGGATGCTCAGCAAGTCAAACCTTCAGACAATCTGCTAAGGCGTATGGGATCTCTTTTCTATAACTCCATTAGTATTTTGTATGATTCAGGTGCAACACATTGTTTTATATCTCAAGCTTGTGTAGAACGGCTGGGATTGGCTTTAACCCCGTTGTCTCAACCAATCTACATTAAAACTGCTGCTGAGGGCAATGTTCAAACCCAAGGCTTATGTGAAAACCGTCTTCTATCCATTGGAGACAGAAATTTTGTGGTGGACTTTATTTGTTAACCTATGAAGGGTATGGACGTTGTCCTTGGGATGAGTTGGATGTCTGCGAACCATGTAACTATTGATTGCTTCAACCGGACTATCGGTTTTGCCTCCGAATCAGTGGAGCTACAACCGACCAATTTCGAAGTGGTTATCTCATTCACTTCCGCAAGCCATTGTCTATTCCAAGGCGCAGAAGCTTACATCATGATATTGTCTGCATCGATTGAAATAGGTTTAGATCTACCTTCTGTGCAAGTTGTTAATGAATTCCAAGATGTATTTCTAGATGAAGTTTCTTTCTTACCTCCGGATCGTGAGGTAGAGTTCTCTATAGAGTTGGTTCCGGGCACAGGGCCAATTTCTATAGCTCCATATAGAATGTCTCCTTTAGAGCTTAAAGAATTGAAAACCCAACTTGAAGAGTTGATTTCAAAACAATTTATTCGACCTAGTGCTTCGCCATGGGGTGCTCCTGTATTACTTGTCAAGAAGAAAGATGTGAGCATGAGATTATGCATTGATTATCGCCAGTTGAATAAGGTGACTATCAAGAATAAATATGCTCTGCCAAGAATTGATGATTTGCTAGATCAACTACGGGGAGCTTTAGTGTTTTCTAAAATTGATCTAAGGTCGGGCAATCGACTACAAGAAATTTTGGGATTTCCGGCGGGCAAAATCCGCCGGTAGGGGCAACAATCCGCAGGAAATTGCACATTACTGGTAGTTTTTTCTGGTGCCAAAGCTACCGGTAACATATTAGGAATCCATCGGTAATTTTATTTTATTTTTTTAAAGAAATAGTTTTTTTATTAGTTTATTTTAAAAAAAATATTTTTTTATTATTCGTTTATTAAAATATTTATTATTTAATTCGTTTATTTAAGTAAAAAAATTATTAAGCCATAAATATTTGCAAGGGCTTTTAACAATTTTTTTTTTGCAGGGGCTTAAACCAAAACACCCTATATTTGCAGGGGCCTAAAACATTTTTAAGCCATAAATATTTATTTTTTAAATACAAACTAATTAAACGAGAATTGAATAATGCTTTAAAATGATAAAATTTGCGTAAATATCCATACAAAATATTTAAAAATATTTATTAAAAAATATAAATTAAAATATCCAACAATTGAAATTAAAATATCTAATAAAGCTGCTATTGAAAGTAGCGGTCGGACAGGTTGTTGTTGAGATCTGTATTATTTAACCATGTTTCAAATTCAGTATTGTTGAGGTCTAGATCTGTGTTGCGCTGTTGCTGGGTTTGCTGGGGCTGCTGCTGGGGTTGCTAGGACTGCTGCTGAGAGTACGGCTGACCATACGAGCTGTGGAAGGAAGGCTGGAAAAATGGTGCGTATGGCTGAAAAGCAGAGCCGTAAGGTTGCATCTACTGCGGTGGATAAAATGATGATGATGATGATGATGGCATAGATGGCCTCGGGTATTGAGACATAGTATCCATCATTTCCTTAAAGCGCACCTCATTCAACCACTACTGCTCCGCTTGCTGCTCCCGCATCTGTTGTATTTCCTGATCATGTACCTTCTGCCGCTCTTCAATCTCACACTGTTTATCGCTCAGTTTTTGCGTCAATAGCTGAACATCGCTTAATTCTGAAAGCGTAGGGACATAAGAGCGACCAGTACTTCTGTCTGAAGAAGATGCGGGATTCAGATTTGGAATAATGGAATTTGGGAAAGCAGACGGGCCCAAACCACCAGCTCCTACTAACCGACCACTTTTTGATGGCCCCAACAGATTTATGCCAAGCAAGAAAAGCCGCTCGACTCTCCTCATTGACATCAATCTCACTGCCACTATTTTGTTGAGTTTCACGATAACTGGTCTTCCAATCATAGAAATTTTCCTGAAAGCAACAACCAAGAAATGAATAACCATTAGTACGTAATATATAATATAATAAAATAAAAACAATATATAAATATAAATAATAAACGTTATTTACCGAAATTTCCCTTGACCGGTCTTCAATATATTCACCAGTCTCCTCTCGCATATGAAGTTGGCGGTGTAACTCAGGTAAAGTAGGTGGCCGACCTAGAAAAGCCTCCTATATATACATAGTTATTATTTAATATTATTATTTAATAAAATATAAAATATGTGCGTATGTATAATATAAGTTTAATTAATTATTAAATTTACCATGCGTCTGTAATGTTCAGCTGTGTTGATAGAACCACCCGTGTTTATGCAACCCTCTCTCTCAGAAGCACGATTCTTCATGGCTTTCTCACATTTTTGTTTATACTTCTCATCGTTCCATTTCAGTTGGAGCTCATGCCAATCAGAATCACCGATCTATGTCGGCTTCTGTTTCTTATTACGGTGTTCCTGGAGCATTTCAGAGAAGCGATGAGAAGCTCTTGTGTTGAATGTTCTCTCAACTTCCATCGTCGCATCCGGGTACCATGCCATTTTTTCCTATTTAAACAAACTTAATTAACTTGTTAGTAAAAACAAATGAATCAATTCAACCAAATTAAAAAATAAAAAATTAATTAATTCGTAAAAAAACTTACTCTAAATGCATACCACATCTTTGAATCCTTATCTTTTTTGACCTCCGTCCAATTCGCCCAGGGTTTAGTGTAATTTGCTTTGATGATGTCTGTAATCGTGCGGGATACAATCCTCCCAGAAATAAATCTGTACATAAAAAAGATAGTTTATTAGATAATAATTATATTTAAATTAAGTTTTTAATATAAATCAAACAAATATCATTAATAAATAAATAAATACTTACTGGTGGCCAGCAACCTTCACTACTATACGACTGTCGGGCGTAACCTCAACCACCTCATTATCAATATTATATCTGCATATCCCATCTGCATCTGGCGGGGGTATGGGAGTACCAGGTGGAGGCACAAAATATGGACGACTCAGCGTACTAGGTCCACTGCCATCATCCGTACTAGCAGGTGGAGCCACAAAAGGGCCATCAACAACGACATGAATTACACGATGACGGCGACCGCGTAAAGAAGTAGAAATCTTCTTAAAAAACCGGTCGGTGGGTCACGAGGTAGGTCATGATCAGATTCTGATCTTGATGATGCCATGAGTACTGTATCTATATATATATATATATATATATATATATACAGAGATTTCTGGGTTGTCTAAACTATGTCTCAGATTTCTTTCCTCAGCTAAACAATCTCATCAAACCCCTCCATGATCGTCTAAAGAAGGATCCTCCTCCTTGGACTAATGTTCATACCAATATTGTCATTCAAATCAAAGCCCAGGTTAAAGAGCTACCCTGCCTCTACCTACCAAACCCAGAAGCCTTTAAAATTGTTGAAACTGATGCATCTGACATTGGTTATGGTGGAATTTTAAAGCAAAAGATTTCTGGAAAAGAACAAGTTATTGCTTTCACTTCTAAACATTGGAATCCTGCCCAGCAGAATTGTTCCACAATCAAAAAAGAAGTTTTAGCAATTGTCTTATCTATTTCAAAATTCCAATCTGATTTACTAAATCAAAAATTTCTGGTTCGTGTAGATTGCAAGTCTGCAAAAGAATACTTGAGATATGAAATAATTTCTCAGGCCTTAGTAGAGAACTACCAAAGAGCCATAGACAAGAAGTACACTTATAGTATAACATTTAAGAAAATATAATTTTATATATATATATATATATATATATATATATATATATATATATATATATATATATATATATATATATAATATGATGAATAACATACATGAATCAAGTCTGATAAATATAAATATTAATATTTCATAACAAATTAATTAATTACAAATAAGATCATCTAATTAATTAGAATCCCATTCTTTCTCGAAATCACCACCATCATCAGATGAGTGAATTCCTGATACACCGACATGATTGACTGCATCCTCATGATTTGTATCTTCTTCTTCATTAACTTCATCACCAGTGTTTGGCTCATCACATAAACGAGTAATGGGTTCAACTTCAATTACTTCATTTACATTGGACATTTCATCCATTTGATATGGCACGTCCTCCACTGTATCATCATTTGTCTCAATGCGACCTCTTGGTTTTGTCTTACTTGCGACACACCAACCACGCCGATCAGTCCGTGTTGATGGATAAGAGACATAATAGACTTGTCTCATATTTGTGCATTGACGAACGGATCATACAGTCGATATCCACTATTCATTTTAATGTCCACTGTGTTTGTCTTTGGATTAAACTTTGTTCCTCGACCGGACGGATCAAACCAATTACAATAAAAAACAACTACCTTTTTACTATAATCAAGAAGAGGGTACGAAAGTTCATATACATGTTCAACCACACCATAGAAATCATCTTCGCCTCTCCCAGTGATACCCTTCATGCAAACTCCACTATTGACTGTTTCTCTGCCCTCTGTCCATTCCTTAGTGTGAAATTTGTATCCATTGACAAAATATGTGTGCCATTTTTTAACACATCTTCGAGGACCGTCAGATAAGTTCCTCAAGTGTTGGTTAGTAGGAGTCGGCGGGAGGGAATACACACATTGCCTAAACCACATTGGAAAATGCGCATGAATATAAGCAGAAGATTGTTCTTCACTTACTGCCACTGATGACAAGAACTCCCTAATAAGAAATTATTAATTGTCGTTACACAACTGTACAATTTAATTTATTAACTAATTGAGATAGCTAGGTCGAGAAATACATACTCAATGAATGGTTGGACCTCAGGAGCGCTAGCTTTAGGTGATTTGCAACAGGAGCGCTAGCTTTAGGAGCGCCCGAAAGCGCTCGCTATGGCCTAAAAAAAGCGCTCCCAATGCTTAAATCTTTTTTTTTTTAACAAAAAGGAAAGGAGCCTCGTTAAAACCTTCTGATGCAAAACCCTCCTTAGGGATAAAAACACCAAGAAGGAAAGAGTACTCCCCCCTATTTCATTAAATAATAAAAAGCAAAAATACAAAAAGCAAGGGGGGACATAAACCAAAACCCCTGCAAACAAAAATTACAAGAATTACTGTCTGAAACGAAAAGAAGGAAGTCCAACCCTATTACGGTTAAAATCATCCTGAATAAAAGTGGGAATAGAATTCCACCATTGGAAGCCAGACAGGGTAATTCCATGAGACGCAAGCTTATCAGCACAGTGATTTCCTTCCCGATAAATATGAGTGCAACTGAAAGTCATGGATTTTAGAAGACCCATGCAATTAAGCCAGCGGTTGCGGATACTCCAAGGCACAATGGAATGAGACGAAATGGCCATAACAGCGAGCTGAGAATCACTCTCGATCCATAAACGATGCCAACCTTTACGGAAAGCCACTTCAATGGCTACCATGATGCCAACAAGCTCAGCATGAAGAGCATAATTTGTACCAAGAGGAAGCATAAAACAACCAAGAGATTCAGCATTGCTATCGCGAAAGATACCCCCACAAGCAGCTAAACCAGGCGAACCTCTAGCAGCGCCATCTGTATTACACTTAACCCACAAGCAAGGAGGGGACTTCCAAATAACCTCTATAGTTGTAGGAGCCTTACGAGGCTTGCAATCAACCGAAAACGCCTTAAGAATCAAAAAATCCTTCATGGAGTTTGACGTGGAGCCCTTGCTGAGATTACCAGAAATGCTCACATTTGCCGTGATCAAGTTCTTCATGTGTGTTGGCAAGATCTTCTTATTGTCAAAACGAATCTTATTCCGAGAGTGCCAAATAGCCCAAAATACGTTAATAACAGCGGCGGTAACAACATCTTGCACTTGGTTAGACCAAGGGCTCTGACAAACCTCAAAAATCATCTCCGGGGAGGAAACATTAATATTAATTGAAAGCTTACCACTAAGCCAGTCCCAGAGCTTCTTAGCGAAAGAACACTCACAGAAAAGGTGCAGAGATGTCTCATATTCCGCTTCACAGAGACTACACATGGAAACAGTTCCACATCCACGGTTTCTAAGCTGCTCATCTGTAGGCATACGGTTATGAAGGATACGCCAGACAAGAAGAGATTTGGAGGGCGGGATGACACTACTCCAAATATTTATGAACCGCCTAATAGGCTGCCCCATAGGCCTATAATGAAGATAAGCAGTCTTAAAAGTAAGCATACCATCTGTAGAGTTTTTCCAAATCAGTTGATCCTGAGAGTCAAATGAAGGCAGATCTTTTTCGCGAAGGAGCGAAGCGAGCTGAGGAAAGATATTTGAAAGAGATGCTGGAATACACCAGTGACCATCCTGAATGAAGTCACAAACACGGGCCTTAAGATAGTGCTGACGATGCTCAGGGACATTGAAAAGATTTACTAGAGGGTCCGACATCCACGGATCTATCCAAAAGTTGATGCAGTCACCTTTACCAATTTGCCATATGCAGTTTTCATGGATATCGGATAAATGATCACGCAAAGTACCCCACAAAGACGAACTGATATGATAAGAGATCGTAGTCCTATTTCTGAAAACCCGGGACCTTAATAAGACAGCCCAGCTATTCTGGGAAATGCTGAGTTCCCAGCTAAGCTTAAGACAGGCTGCCTTATTTGTGTCTTTAAGGGATCTAATCCCGAGACCCCCCTCAGAGGTTGGTTTACACACCTTATGCCACGCCACTGTAACCACCTTACGCTGATTGACGTCACCAGACCAAATGAAATTTCTGATCCAAGAGTCGACCGTGTTCAACAGAGAGGTAGGCCATTTGTATATCAGGAAGCTGTACACTAACATACTTTGAACAACCGACTTGACAAGCTGCGCTCTTCCGGCAATCGAGAGGAGCGAAGCTTTCCAAGCTGATAACTTGGCTTTAATCTTGTCAGCAATAGGCATTAAATAACCAGCTTTAGGCTTTCCTTTGAAAATGGGGATTCCCAGGTAGGTGAACGGCAGCTGGCCAATAGAGAAGCCCAGCAGATCGGCGATGTGACACTGCCGTTGATTGGAAACTGCGCCCAAATGAACGGTAGATTTACTGGAGTTAACAATCTGACCAGAAGCCTCCCCATACTTGGTAAAGAAGTTGAGAAGACTATGAATATTTTTCAGCGAAGCTCTGCAAAAAATCATGATATCATTCGCATAAAGGGTATGAGATGGAACCTGAGTGCCTCTAGGACCATTAATTAACTGGAGATCCCCATCATTCACCAACTGGGAAATGCCTCTGCTCAAAACCTCCTCAGCCAAGCAGAAAAGAAGGGGGGAGAGGGGGTCCCCTTGACGCACACCCCGCTTGCAGCTAAAGTACCCAGAAGGCTTGCCATTGACTGAGATTGAAAGCTTTGCAGAATGTAAAAGAGCATTAATCCAATCACAGAATTTGCTATTAAACCCAAAAGCCTTGAGGACTCTAAGAAGGAAATTCCAATCCAGAGTATCAAAAGCTTTCTTGAGGTCAACCTTGAGTGCCATATTACCACCAAAAGCCCTATTATGCAGCATATTAATGGCTTCCGAAGTTAAGCAGATGCAGTCCGATATATTTCTACCGGGGATGAAGCCACGCTGCTGAGATGAAACAATACGGGGAGCAATTTTTGAAAGACGGTCAGCAAGCACCTTAGTAATAATCTTAAACTTGAAGTTCGCAAGGGCTATAGGCCGAAACTTCTCAATACTGTCGGCTCCGTTGACTTTAGGAATAAGGACAACCAAATTAGAATTGAAGTTCGGGAGCATCCAACCCTGCCTGAAGAACTGCTGGACTGCGTTCACCGTGTCTTCTGCAATGATGTCCCAAAACTGCTGAAAAAAGAAAGCACCAAAGCCATCCGGCCCAGGGGCACCGTTAGAATTCATAGCAAAGATGACCTGCTTGATCTCGTCCCTGTTAGGAACCCTGGTGAGCATATTGTTCTCCTCACCTGTAACAAGATTAGGGATAATCTCCTCCACCATACCATTATCAAGACACTGGTTATTAGAGGCGAAGATATTCTCAAAATAATTAACAACATGAGATTCAATTTCATTCGGAGAAGTAAGAAGAACATCACCATGTTTTAGGGCAGTTATTTGCTTGGTAATATGCCTGATTCTGACCATCTGATGGAAAAATTTTGTGTTGCGATCACCATGTAAGTGCCAGTTAAGTCTAGATTTTTCTAGCCAAAAATCTTCTTGGGAAGCTAAAGCTTGCTGCAGCTCAAGCTGATGGACCTTTTCTTGCTCCTCTAACAACTCTGAATAGCCATCATTATCAATCTGTGCTTGAACGTGATCTAGGGAAGCGGTCGCCACCTGCACCCTCATATTAACGTCCCCAAAGACATCTTTATTCCAAGCCTTAAGCTTTAACTTAAGGTTTTTAAGCTTCTGATTGAGGACCACCATAGGGCAACCAACAACATGAGATTGCCAAGCCTCCTTAATCACATTCAGGCAGTCCGGGTGACTCGCCCAAGTGCGAAGGAATTTAAAAGAAGAGGGCTGCGCCCCATCTGTAGTCTGAAGATCAAGCAATAAAGGGAAATGATCAGATCTAGATTTAGTAAGAGTATAGCAAGAGATACCTGTGTAAAAAGTGAAGCAGGCGTCATTGCAAATTGCTCGATCAAGCCTTTTCTCCGTGAAAGCCCGGCCTTTACGACCGTTAGACCAAGTGTACTGAACACCCCTAGTTGGCAGATGAATCAAGCTATTCAAGTTGGTCCAGTTCTGAAAGTCTTCACAGGCTGCTTTAGAGGGGGTTCCACTACCTCTATATTCATGGCTGCCCAGAACAGCATTCCAATCCCCAATAAAGCACCAAGGGATTTTATAAGTTTGCTGAAGAAGAGAAAGATCCTGCCAAAGAGATCTCCTGCCCAGATAGTTACAAGAAGCATAGATTGCAGAAAGACCTATTGTATCATTATTGACCTCCACTGTAAAAGAGACTTGCTGATCTGAGCAAGCGATAACAGTAGGATTGAAATTGTCCGTACAGAGACACCAAAGATTATTCCTGTCATTAATAGCAAAGACTTTCAAACCAAGGCGAGACCAATACCTGCGCGGGAAATCATCAAGAGAACACCAAGGCTCAGAGATAAAAACGAAATCAGGCTTGTTAGATGAACAAAGCTTTTTAAGAGCTAATATTGTGGGGGGATTAGCCAGGCCCCTTGTATTCCAATATAAGCACTTCATTGAGCAAGACTTTGAGATCCTGCCCTAGAACGGGTTGTAATTGGGGTAACAGCTTTCTTTTGGCGCTGTTTTTGTTTTTTCTTTTGAGACTTGGTACGAACTATTTCAAATTCCGATCCCTCATCATTCTGGGCATTATCTTTGTCCAAGTTATCGTCTTCCTCAACATCATCAGCCCAAGGCTGCTTAAGAATGTTCAAATCATCTATCACAACTTGAGCAGCTTCTTGGTCCGCAACCACTTGGACTCGGTTTCTATCGACCTCAAAGGTTGCTTCCATTTGCGAGTCACCTGCTAAAATTTGATCAGGGGTCGTTATTGCTGGATCTCTACCACTTGGGGATCCTGTTTCAAAATGATTAGAAATAAATCCAAGCAGTGGATTAATATCATCATGAGGGATATTGTTAGGGCCACCAAACTGATTAGGGATAGTGATCTCTTCAATAGAAATGAGATCTCTGGGACGATCTTTTCCCACACTCTCAGTGGCTTCGATACCAGCTCCATTGTCCTTTTGGATATCTTTGCCTGCACCATTATCAATAGTGTTAGCAATAACAACAGTATCATTAGTTGTAACCTTACCTTTGACCTGATGTTCTTTCTCTGCGTCAGGCACGTGCATGTCACGAACAGTAATGTCATCAATTACGTTTTTTCTCCTTGGCTCCCAAACTTGCCTATTGAGTGGGGGCTGCACACGTGGCTCCTGTTTACTATGAGCCTGCTTACAATTGGAAAAATTGTGTCCAATAATATGACAATAGGAGCAGAACTGTGGCAACCTTTCATAAACAACTTCCACATAAAATGCGTAGCCTTCACGCTCAACCATAATACGCTCAGGAAGATCTCCATTCAGATCAATATCAACAAGCATTCTTGCAAAGTGGCCAAAAGTACGTTTCTTTGTAGCATCATCCAAAGCAATAGGACCCCCGATTGCACCGGCAATCTCAAAAAGAGTGATTGGACGCCAGTATTCACGTGCCAGTCCATGTATACGCACCCAGCATTGAACATTGGTGTTTCGGATCCTGTTTGGGTCAAAATCCGGCGTCCATGCAAATAGCCGTAAAAATCCCGGATGCAACGACCAAGACCCAATGGCTTGAAGGCTTCGCATCTCCTCAAAAGATTGGAAACAAAATTCATAGTATCCCTTTCCCAAGGAGACCATTTTCCAAGCGCCTATGGACTTCCATTCTTGCAAAAGTTTTGCTCTGAGATCATTAATTTTAGAGTCCCCTTTGGACAGAGTAAGGCGGCCATGCAATACATTCTTGCATTCTTTGATACCTTCTTGATATTCAGCTTCGGTAATCTTAATAGTGACTGCATCGCCTTTGATGCAAGGCTTGGGCAACTGACTTGGAGGAATCACGCATGAGTTTGTGAGCGCATCAGCAAAGGATTTTGATGCGGATACCGGCTGAGGCTGAACCCGAGGCGCTGCTGCCGGTGCCGTATCGGCCGAGCATGGCCATGGATAGAAATCCATTATCGGATCAGCAACTCAGAAAAAACATACACACAAAAGTCACACTTCCAGGTCGCAGTAGAATGCACCGAACCAATAACCAGGATAATTAAACCTTCAATTTAATTATAGTATATGCACCGAACCAATAACCAGGATAAAAAATATAGTATATGCAACCCAGCAAACTGAAACACGTATACAAATGAAACACGTACCTTCAATTTAACACTTATCAAGGAAACCTTCAATCTAACGATCACCGAAGCCAAACGATTGATTATCAAGGAAACCTTAAATCTTCGAGGAAACCTTCAATCATCGATAACAGCGAGACCTAACGATAACAGCGAGAGGAAGCCTAACGAAACCTTCAATCTCGATTGAACACGTATCAAGGATTACCGAAGCCTTAACAGCGAGACCTACGAACAGAACAACTCCAGGAAGCCTGACGAACTTAGCAAGGATTCTGGAGAGAACCGGCTGGGAAGAGAAACGGGTCAGATCAAGGATCAACGATGCCTTCTTCCCAAACCCTAGCAAGGTTGCTATTTTCGCCAAACCCTAGCAGAGAGTTTTTTAAATCTGTTGTAGTGAACATGGGCTGAATTTAACTCTTCTTCTGTTAGCCAATGAATTGACTCTTTTCCAGACGGACGACCAGGTAGACAAAAGACAGACAAAGCTAAATGATGTCTTGGACATTCAATTTCCATTTCATTTCGACTACTTCTAGGAGCAAATTCATTCTTGAAATAATAAGAACAAAAATGAGTCGTTTCACGGTGTAAGTAAGAAGAACATATCGATCCTTCAACTCTAGCTTTATTTTTAACTGATCTTTTTGAATCACCCATGAACCTACAGAAAATGATATGTTAATAATCATCTAATCCAAATGATATATAAACTTCTTTCATATATATATATATATATATATATATATATATATATATATATATATATATATATATATGTATATTAACTGACCTTTCAAACGGATACATCCATCTGTATTGGACAGGTCCACCAATTTTAGCTTCATATGCGAGATGAACAGGAAGATGCTCCATAGAATCAAAGAAACTAGGCGGAAATATTCTCTCCAACTTGCATAAGATAAGTGGGATGTCATGTTCCATTTTTGTGTACTTTAAGTGGGTCTCCAACTTGATGATATCTTGGTGTACTTTAAGACTATTGAGGAGCATGTGCAACATCTCCGAATTGTTCTGAACGTACTCCGAGAAAAGAAGTTGTATGCCAATCCATCTAAGTGTGACTTCAGGATGCCTGAGGTAAAATTTCTGGGCCATGTGATATCTCAATCCGGTGTTGCAGTGGACCCCATTAAGATTGAAGCTGTGGTAGATTGGAAACAACCATCTACAGTCGCTGAAGTAAGAAGTTTCTTGGGATTAGCTGGGTATTATCGGAGATTCAATCAAGGATTTTCTCAGCTGGTTCTTCCACTCACTCGGTTTCGCAAGGGTCAACCGTTTGTATGAGACTGACTGTGATGAATGTTTTTCAGAATTAAAGAATCGTTTAACTTCTGCATGCATCCTAATTCTTCCAAATCCGTTTATGGGATTTCAAATTTAGTGTGACGCCTCTGTTAAGGGTTTAGGATGTGTTCTTATGTAGAATCTGAAGTACCATCCAGGAAAGGCTAATGTTGTAGCCGACGCTTTGAGTAGGAAATCTATTCACACGGCGGAATTAATGATTCATGAGACGGCATTGTTGGAATCTTTTAGAGATCTCAACTTGAAGGTTAAGCCAAGAAGAAACAGATTGGTGTTGAGTCATATTCAGATTTAGAGTCCCTTGAGAAATCTGATTCGCCTAGCCCAAGAGATTGATCTAGAGCTGCAAACGCAGAAGAGGTTGCCAAATTATACTGAAGATAGTGATGGTATGATTTGCTTTGATGGTAGGATCTGTGTGCCGAATGATGAAGATATCAAGAAGCAAGTTTTAGAAGAGGCTCACAAGAGTCAGTTCTCAATACATCCTGGTTCTACCAAGATGTATAGGGATCTTAAGCAGTTGTATTGGTGGCCGAGTATGAAAGTGGAAATTGCAGAATTCGTGTCTCGATGCTTGACTTGTCAAAGGGTTAAGATAGAGCACCAGAAGCCTGCCGGTCAGTTACAGCCTTTGAATGTGCCAGACTGGAAATGGGAAAGCATTTCTATGGACTTTGTCATGGGATTACCACGGTCCCAAGCCGAAAATGATTCTATTTGGGTAGTGGTTGATCGCTTGACCAAGTCTGCTCATTTTATTCCGGTATGTTCGAACCACAGGATTGCTAAGTTAGTAGAGGAGTATCTCAAGAATATTGTGAAGCTGCATGGAATTCCCACGAGTATCATCTGTGATCGTGATCCCAAGTTTACATCACGATTCTAGAGAGCCCTGAATATGGTGTTGGAAACAACGGTATGTGCTAGTACCGCCTATCATCCGCAAACGGACGGACAGACTAAAAGAACAGTTCAGACTTTGGAAGATATGCTTAGAGCTTGTGTACTTGACAGTGGAGGCTGATGGGAGGATCATCTTCCATTGGTGGAGTTTACTTATAACAACCGTTACCATTCTAGTATCGGAATGGCTCCAAATGAAGCATTATATGGAAGGTAGTGTAGAACACCATTGTGTTGGTGGGATATCGGTGAGCAAAGATTGTTGGGTCCGAAATTAGTCCGCGAGACTACTAAGAATATCCGTCAGATTTGAGAAAGGACGAAGACCGCTCAGAGTCGACAAAACAGTTATGCCGACAAAAGAAGAAGGTCATTGGAATTTGAAGAAGGAGATCATGTATTTCTGAGACTTTCTCCAACTATTGGTACCGGTATAGCATTGCAGGCGAAGAAGCTCAGTCCTCGGTATATTGGACCTTTCCAAATTATCGAGCGTATTGGGCCAGTAGCATACCGCATTACTTTGCCTCCAGCCTTATCCAGATTACATGATGTGTTTAATGTGTCGCAATTGAGGAAGTACATTCTCGACCCGGGTTAGCCGTTGAGTTATGAGACTGTTGACATCCGACCAAATTTGTCCTATCATCTGAATCCAATTCAAATCATCGAAGGTGGCGAGAAAATGCTCCGGACGAGATCAATTCCTATTGTCAAAGTGCTTTGGGATGGTTCCTCACCTGACGAAGCGACATGGGAAGTAGAGGAAAACATGCGCGTGAAATATCCCCATCTTTTCAATTGAGGTATGTTTTGTTCAATTTTGAGGACATATTTTTTAAAAGTTGGGGTGATTGTAAGATCCCCAATTTAGCTAATTTCATTTATTGAAATTAGCAAGAGGTCATAAATAATTAATTAGCTAAACTGAGTATAATGAGCATAAATTATTAATTATGAGATGATGATCATGGATTAAATGAAAGAATTATGTGTTGTTTGTTTAATTATGCTTATGATGAGAAATCATTTGATTTAGTAATTGCTTAAATGGGGTTTAAGTGAGTGATTGGTAGTGAGGGCAAAACTGTCATTTCCACCTCATTTATTTTCCCCCAGCTCACTTAACATCCTGCTGGCGTAATATCCCTCACACTCACATAGAAACAACACCAAAAAACACACAAAACATTTCATTTTGCTGAAAACAGAAAAACAGGAGAAAGAGAGCTTGAGAGTGAGGAGGAGGTCGCGAGAGAGGAGAAGAAAGGGAGGGAGACTGAACCTTAGTGCATGTCCTAGATTCTTACACCATTAAACTCAGCTCCTCATTCTCTTCCTAATGATATGCATTTCGTAACCTACATTGTTCTCCTTCTCAAAACACCATTGATGAGCCTCCAAGCTCAAAGCGTTAGAAATGGTGTTCTCAAGTCTTGCATGTGGTGATTGAAGCTTGATACTCAGTAACTAGCACACCTTAACCAACCACATTGTAATTTTGGGAGCAATAGAGTCAAGGTCAGGTTCTGTTTTGGGTGTTTTAGAGTGGAGAGTTCGAGTTTGGGGACTATCGGGGTGCTAGGAGCTCATTTCGTGAAGTTACGGTCTTCGGTCCGAGAAGTTGTTGTTGTGTGCTATTTTCATCGCAAGAGGTGAGTTCTATACTCTCTTAGGGATGTTTTTCGATACCGTGTTGCATGTTTTCTGAATCGAATGATATCGTGTCGCATTTTCCTAAAATTTTGTTTAAACCGTAATTGCGAAAATGTGTATTTTTGATATTCTGAATGTGGTGATTACTTGATGAATGAGGGATGAATTGTTGATTATTTGGACTAGATAAATTTCTGTTATTGAAGGTTGATGTGTTAGGAATTGATCAGAGCAGAATTTGGACTCGAAACGGAATTGACGTTTTGCACGAAATGGCATTTTACAAGTTTGTGTAACCGGCACGGTCCATGCGCCCTCAGTGCACGGGTCATGCGCTTCCTTCGGTTACATGCTTGTGCAATATTATTTCACGCACGGACCGTGCGGCATTCAACAAGGGTCGTGCGTGGGGTTCGTTTACCTGTGCAAATATTTTTACAATGCGCACGGGTCGTGCGCCTTTGCGCACGGGTCGTGCGCCTTTGCGCACGGGTCGTGCGCCTTTGCGCACGGGTCGTGCGCCTTTGCGCACGGGTCGTGCGCCTTTGCGCACGGGTCGTGCACCTTAGCGCACGGACCGTGCGTCCATTTCGGGTTCCCTTTTTCAAAACATGTTTTAAGTCACTCCCATTGATTCCAACCCCATTCTAATCCTTTCCCCAACGTTATGGAATGATAAAATAACTGTAGTTCATTGGAATTGCTTATGGTTGGATTGAATTGGGGAGAATTCCCTAAGTTATAAGTAATGTGATATGAATTGGTTAAATCAAAGCAAACAAGTGTTGTTTTCCTTTATATATTGGTTAAAACATTGTTTTAGTAATGACGAGATAGGAAAACCCTAAAGCATGATAATGAAATGGACTATAAGTTCATCAAAGTTCAGTTTCAGATTAATGTTTGATGTTTACAAGTTAAAAGAAATAGAACATTATGTTCATACAAGTGAAGTTATTTCCTTAAGGAAAAGAAAGATGGCATACATATAATTATATATGTATATCAAGGGTGACGACCCCAGTTATTAGCATACTAGGGCAGGGGAAGTCATGTGCCCCGAACCCTAGGCCCCTTCCATGTAGCCCGCTTTCCAAGGTCAGCAGGATTGGGTGCACCGAGAACCGAAGAAAAGAAAAATGGTTCGAAGTGATGTGCTAAGAAAAGAACAAGACATGATATGTAGTTGTTTATTAGGGCTACAAGTTAAAAAGAATTGTACCATGTAGTCGCTTATTAGGACTACAAGTTAAAAAGAAATATGTTCACGTTGTCGCTTATTAGGGCTACGAGTTCAAAAGACAAGCATAATGAAGCGCTAGTGTTAGTAAGGGGTCTCGATAGGACTCACTGAGATAATGTTTATCTCAACCTTTATAATTGTGGTTTTTACAGAGAAACAGGGAAAGGCAAAGGCCATGAAGCATGGCTAGGCGGTGTGCCTTATGGAGTTATTGAAGATCCAATTTTATGAATATGCCATTTTCCCTTTGTTGTCTTTGTATTATCGATTGTATAATTATTACTAGCTAACAGTTGTAAATCGTTTCCGCTACTTATGTTTTGGGATATTGAACACCAGGTTGTAAAAGTTTATAAGTCATGAGACTTAAGTACTTTATGTTAAGTTAATGAAATTGAATGACTGTTTGGATGTCCATTCAAGAAAAAATTTAGTTGTTTTCAATTCTAAACAAGAGGTTAACTCTGATGTATGCCATGCTGTGCATCTTAGTGTTTCTCAGTTGGCAAGGTAAGGGACATGAAAGAGTTGCAAGAATGAGATCCAGGGTTCAAACCCCAGAAACTAACATTCCCCCACCCGCACTAATATTTGCTTGTCAAAAAGAAAAAACTCTCTATCTTCACCTTTCTTTGCAAACCCTAAACTCCTGTTTTTCGTCCTTATAAATATAGAAGTTTTTGTTTTTCATCCTTAAAAAAATATATTTTTTTTGCTTTTTAATCCTGTAATTTCCTATATTATGTTTTTCGTCTTGTAGAACTCTTTTTTTGTTCTCATCCCTTTAATAAACATTTTTGGTCTTTAACAACATTTAAAAATTGTTGCTAGAACTATAAAAAATGTTGCCCGGAAGTATAGGCAACATTTTCCAAGTGTAGACTAAGTCAGTGTTACCTATTGTCTATGGCAACATTTTTTTGCACTTTCTGGCAACATTCTCGAAAAATGTTGCCTATATATAGATTACAAAGAGGCAACATTTATCGTCCACGCCTAACGCAACATTTAGAGAATGTTGCTACATTTAAGTACAGGTCATAACTGTTCCCTAAACATTAACAAAACAACATTTTATAACTGTTGTTATTTATATAGACAACAATTTTTAACTGTTATACATAGTATATAAGGAACAATTTTAACATGTAACTTTGTAGCTAAAAGTACCAAAAATATTTTGCAACTCTATTCTTAATTTTATTTTCATTTCATAAAATTATTAAAAATACTATTACATTAAACAAACATCTTTACCTTAACATTATATATAATCCATAAACATACAAATAAAACTAAAATTTGATTATATTCAACACAGTTAGCTTTAAATTTTAATGATATAATTGGTAAATTAAAATAAATGGATTAAGTGCAAAATATATAATGTATAAAATTTTTTAACAATCAAACTAGTTCAAACACCAATTCGAATCCATAATCATAAACAAACTGACATCGTAGTTTAATCAATTCCAATCCTAAAGGAAGAACTTATAATAAAAAAAAAATCCAAGATGAATATATAGGGAATCAAAGTTCTTCATCTTGAAACTCATCGAGATAATCTTCCAACACATCATCTTCATCTTCTCCAATGATATCGTTCTGCATATAAGAATGAAAAACAGTTATAATGTAATAATTTTTTGAATGATGTAGATATAATAAAACAATTATTATATATATATTAGTTACCTTTCTACAATGTGGAACGTGTGTAGATGTAGAAGAATGTGGCTGTCGAACAATCTTTGGCGAACTATTTATGTCTCCAGGAGATATTCCAATCAAATCTTCCAATGATTCCACACTAATTCCAGGACGACATTGTTGGAGTAAGACATTAAAAGCATATTGCAACTTACCCACTGTATCTCCCGAATTCTCCATTTTTTCATTTAATGAAGCGACCTCTTCATTATGTGCTTGTTTTAGAGCATTGATATTTTCTTTTTGTTTTAAAGAAGTTTTTGTGACATTTCTTCCCATACAACGCATCATTCCGGGATGTTCTTTCCCAAGCACAGCTTGAAGAGCTTCTCCACTATATTCTTCATTCTCAACCAATTGTTGAACTTGAGACTAATAAAAAAAATGAAATTAGACAAATCCACTTATATAAATAATAGCTAAAAAGTTGAACCAAATACTTCTATTATCAACAAACAAAAAAATTACCCAGGACACAACAAACAAAAAATACTTATATAAATAATAGCTAAAAAAATTGAACCAAATGAAATTAGACAAATCCACTTATATAAATAATAGCTAAAAAATTAAATCCACTTACAATTGTATTTTTAGTTTCTGGATCCAACTGTTTTCCTTTATTCCCTTTCCGAGTTTCAATAAAAATTTCTGCTTGGGTGGGCTCTCTCTTTTCCTTTGCACGCTACAAAAACAAAACACAAGGAAAATCAGTTTTCTCAAAATTAGGTAGAAAACTGGTACTATATCAGAACAAACAGACACTCCAAAATCAGGTACAATATCAGAACACGCATAATCTTTTACGGTACCATTCTAAAACATCTGCCATTGTGTCACTATGTACATCCCTGACAGACTCAGGACGTGCCACCAAGTAATCAGCACCACAAGTAAAGATTGAGATGATATGGGGATGCTTCTTTGATATAATTGGACTATAAGCCCTTTGGAAGAACTTTCTACAACTTATCTTATATGCATTATGAATAGGGTGCAACCAAGTCTTGGAAGCGAGACCATTAACAAAATGGATAGTCCATTGAGTCGTCCACAAATTATTACCCTTCAAAATAATTATACCTCAACCCATGAAATTACACTGCTTCTCACTTCTCAGTCACAAAGTAAGATCAAGGCACCAAAGAGGAATTTGATAATCCTAATTAATCTCAAAGGCAATAAAATAGTACATAGAAATCATATATAGAAAGTAAAGAAAAGAAGATAACCAAATAAAGAAAAGAAGATAACCAAATAAACATCAAGAGATGCTATGTAACAGCACTAGCAGAAAAGGAGAGAGAGCTAAGATCAATTGCAAAGAGAATAAAATTAGCAACAGATCAATATAAGAATATTAGGGACTACCCAAACATCATTGGCAAAGCACAAAAGAACATTACCAAATTTTCACGAGTTATTGCAAAGTTTCTAGGGCCCATTCGATGCCTCCACTTCTGCTTAGCTCTGCTTCTTTTGTTCCTTTCACTAGTTGCCTGCATATTAAATTAATAAGAATAAAACAACCATTTATTATGTATTTCTCATACTTGCACTAAAATCAATTTAAATCTTACTTTTACAATATCCAAACTCCGATATTCACAAAGCTGCCTAAAATGAGGTTCTGGTACATTTGAAGGACGATGTTTGAGCCTAGCAGTCATGTTTGAATACTTCAAAAAAACATCCTTCTTAATTTTGCATTTATATCGTCTCCAAGCATCTCTAACAGTAGTCTCAACCCAATCTCGTGCTTCTTCCGGTAAAATGAACTTTAACTGAAATATGTAAAGAAAAAATTGTTAAAAAAATCAAATGCACCATACTATAAACCAAGGAGACATGTATAATCATTTTGATTATATATACATGCCTTAGTGAATGCCCAAATACGCTTTATATTGCGGTCTGGTACGTTTGTCCAATTTGTATATGTTAGAGGACAAAATGTTGCTTTCCTAGCCAGCGTTCCCAAGAAGAGGCTTAAGTTAGAAACTGCTTTATTAGTAGGCCCAATGGGCTGACCATCGTCATTAAAGGTCACTTCTTCTCGCTCTTCCAAAGTTCTTGCATGAATATTGTTGCACAAAGTTAGCCCTCGTGTTCTTCTCTTTGATGTTCCTAGTTTTTTATTACAAAAGTCATCAACATAATAAATTAAAATCTATTTATCAGCACTATATGAATAACTTATGTAAACATTAACATGAAATTAATTTAGTTTACCTTCTTCCACTTCTTTATTAGTGTATGCCACTTCCTCTTCTTGATTAATATCTCCCCCAGGTTGTGCAAAAAACTCCATATCTTCCAGTGGTTCTTGCTCTCTATTTCTCCTAGATGATGTTTGGTTTTGATTCACTTTAAGGGGCTGTTTGGAGCTACTATTGCAGTTGTTTGGGGGCATTTTCTCCTTCCAAGGACTTGGTTGTAGCCTTTCCTTTTGAGTGTTGAAGTTGAATGAAGTCATTAATAGTCATTGATGGGCATAATGGCACCTTCTTTACCTTTTTAGAGCATTGAGTTTTGGACATCACTGTGTCCAAAGAAAGCTTTTGTTGGACATGTTTATCAGACTTTGTTGCAATGTTTCTGTTCATGTTGCTATCTCCCTCATCTAGACCTTTACTATTCCCTTGTAGATTCTCAAGCAACATATCCATTGTAGCTTTCCCATGCTTTCTTTTCTTTGATGTCCCTAATTTTGGAGCCATTAAAAAACACAAAATAAATAATTATTTATAAGAACAAAGAAAAAAATGTACATACTTTTGTTTTTCTGTAATTACTATCATGAATATCTGTTACCTTGTTCACTTTCTTTGTTTGTAACTACCACTTGATGTTCTTGGTTAGCATATCCATCAACTTGTGCAAAACCTTCCATAGCTTCATGATTCTTCAATTTTTCTTTATTTCTTTGAGATGATGATTGAATCTGATTCACTTTGACTCTCTCTTTTTTCTCTTCCATCCTACCAATTGTAATGAGGCCACGGGTTCTTTTCTTTGTTTTTTCTACTTCTTGAGTAGAGTCATCTAAAAAATTTGAAAATCAAAAAATATCTATAAAAAATTTGCAATCATTATAATAAAACAAGAAATTAATTTAGTTTACCTTCTACAATTTCTACAACCTCTTGAACCTTTGCTTTAGTATTCCCTTGTAGCCTTTCATGCAATTTATCAATTTTCTCCTGCTTAACTTGCTTAAATTTCTTTGCCAACTCAATGCTTGATCTATATTCTTTTTGTAGGAAAGAAAAATCAGAACTTTTCTTTGTGGGCTTTGACTACACTTTCTAGCCGTAGATCCATCATCTCCTGCACGCTTCAGTAATCTATTCATCTGGCTAACTACTGGACTATAAAAAGGAAAAACACATATGTTACATAAATAGATAATACAATTAATACAGCATTCCTAGAAACTGGTATATGATAAAACATATATAAGGATAAATACATTAAATTAATTACCGGATTATTATACACTATAACACCTACTATGCAACCTACTCCGTAAAGTCTCATGTACAATCATCACAACTAGAATCATCAGTGGTTTCGTCCTCACTTTCAAAACTTCATCATCAATACTTTTTCCTTTTTGTTGAAGTTAAAGTTCAGATAGAGGCTTTTCAAAGATATCATCTGGTATATCTTTCCTAACTAAGTCAACTTCACAATCATCCTTTGAGAAAACAAGGTTTGAATTCTCATATTCATGGCCATCTGAATTAGAACTTTCTCCCATGTCAAATGAATCCCTTGGAAGTGCCTTCAAAACATAATGTCTATTTTTTTTATACGGATCTTCAATATAGAAGCATTGCTGCACTTGAGATGCTAGTACAAATGGATCATTCTTGTAGCACTTTTTATTCAAGTAAACACATTTCAACCCGTATTTATCTTCTTCAGCTACAAACCAATCACATTTGAACAATACATATTTAGCATGACCATAATAGTCTAACTCTATGATATTTTTTATTGTTCCATAATAGGTCACACTAACTTTTTCTGAATGTTCATCCTCTTCACTTCTAAAGCTTAAAGACTCTAAGGTCACACCACTATTTTGAGTTTTTAGCCTTGCTTCACGTGCTCTTGTATGAAACCTATACCCATTAATAACATAGCCAGAAAACCTTCTGCAAACATTATTTGGTCCCCTAGACAACACCTTTATCCATTCAGATATTTCTTCATTCACGACACGTGCTTCAAACCATTCAATGAAATCTTCTCTTTGATTTGAAGCTTTACTCCTCTTTCTTCTTTTCCGGGGATTATAAACATCAACCTCATGCTCTCTACAACAGAAAACCAATCTGTCAATGCAAAGGGAAAAAAACACACATTATAAGAATGAAAGGTTTTAGTAAGTTGATGATAGTACCTAATGTGTTCTTGCACTTCATCACAGTTGAATAAGATATACCCGTGGGCTTGATTTTGGGATTTTTGATCAATAGAAACTAGTTTCTTTCCCCCAATAGGATGACTGATGTTAGGAATGTCATCACTATTTCGTGTCATTCTATTCATTCTTGTATCTACCCCACTAGACAAATATCTTGAACAAAATGTCAGGGACTCTCTAACCAAGTATGCTTCGGCGATAGAACCCTCAGGGCGACTCTTATTACGAACAAAAGACTTTAAATCACCCAAATATCTTTCCATATAATACATCCATCGAAATTGAACCGGTCCACCCAATCTGACCTCATTTGCCAGGTGAATTGGTAAGTGAACCATTATATCAAAGAAACTTGGAGGGAAGATTCGCTCTAGTTGGCAAAGAGTTTCTGCAATCTCTACTTCCAAGTGATCTAAAATTTTCGGGTCGATGACCTTTTGGCATAAACACCGGAAGAAGGAACATAGCCGAATAATAGGAATGGAAACTTGATCGGGGGTTATCCCTCTTATTGCTACTTGTAATAAGTAATGTAGCAAAATATGAGCATCATGGCTCTTGTACCCAAAAATCTTCCCTTCATTAACTTGAACACATCGAGAAATATTAGAAGCAAGGCCATCAGGAAGTTTCACTGACCTTAAAACACCACAAAAAATAGATTTCTCATGCTTGGTAAGGGAGAAACATGCTTTTGGGATTTGAGTTTTCCTACCATCACTCGTTGCCTTCAAGTGTAGATTCTTTCTAATCCCCATGTCTTGAAGGTCTAAGCGAGCATTTGCATGATCCTTTTTCTTCCCATCTGTTCTGGAGTGGGCTCGAAGCCCAATTTTGATCAGTAGGCCCAGCGCGGCCCATCATCTACCTTGCTCCGCAAGATGCGGCCGGTCCCGTAAAATCCGCAACGGCTAGCACGCCAGCGTTATATATACCACACCAGCATGTGGCTTCAGGTATGTTTTACTCACCTTGTGACCCTGCCCGTTGAAGCACCTCTGACTTGAGCGTTGGAGTGCCTTTGCAGGTACCACCCGCGTGCGGCTCAGAACTCGGTCCCTCATCCCAGCGACCGAGCAACATCATCAACAACAACCCATCGTATTGATCAGGTACGATCACCATCAATCTCTAAGAAAGTCCGAATTATATTATCACATATGTTCTTCTCTATGTGCATTACATCAAAATTATGACGTAAATTATTATCCTTCCAATATGGTAATTGCCAAAAGATAGACTTCTTCTTCCATGGACCTTTCATTTTTTTCTTTGATTTCCCCTCCCCTCCCAACACGTCAGGGATGGCTTGCAAGTCTTCTAAAATTCTCGTTGCATTTAACAAGGAGGGTGCCGACCTATATTCTGTCTTTCCATTAAAAGAAACCTTATTTGACCTCCATATATGATTCGAATCCAAAAAGACTCGATGGCCCATATAACACATCTTGCGACTATGCTTTAATTAAGTAAGTAGAAGAAGTTTCGTAATTACAAGCAGGGCAAGCAAACTTGCCTTTAGTGCTCCAACCAGATAACATGGCATATGCAGGGTAGTCACTAACAGTCCACAACAGAGCTGCGCGCATTTGAAATGACTGATTTTTGGAAATATCATATGTTTCAACCCCAACATCCCACAACAACTTTAACTCCTCAACAAGTGGTTGTAGATACACATCAATTGCATCTCCGGGTGATCGTGGTCCAGGAATTAGTAATGACATCATACAATTTTCTGCCTTCAAGCATAAATTTGGCGGATAATTGTATATTGTTAATACCACCAGCCATGTGCTATGTGAGAGGTTCATTGTCCTAAATTGATTAAACCCATCACTAGCCAACCCAAGCCTAATATTACGAGCATCAAGAGAAAAATCTGGATGTTTTCCATCGAAGTCTTTCCATTCTTGACCATCAGCAGGATGTCTCAACTTACCATCTCTTGAACGCTCTTCTGCATGCCACCTTAATGAGTCAGCTGTCTTTGAACACATAAAGAGCCTTTTCAATCTAGGAGTTAAAGGAAAATGCCCTAGCACTTTGGCGGGAACCTTGTGGGCTTTTTTAGATTCTTCAATATCACAATCAACTTCCGGATATTTAATCCACCTTGATTCTCCACATATATGACATGATTCTGATCTCTCATGTTCTTTCCAAAACAACATACAATTTTTGGGACATGCATCAATCTTCTTATAGTCTAGGCCCAAGTCCTTTATCATAGATTTAGTTTTATTGAAAGAAATAGGAATATTTAAATCTGGCATGGCCTCTTTCAACAACTCTAGGAGAGCAGTGAATGAAGCATTGCTCCATCCATAGAGACATTTCAACAAATACAACCTGATAGTGAATGATAAGGTGGAGAATTTTTTACAACCAGGATACAACTCTTCATTTGCATCCTCAACAAGTTTATAAAATTTCTTTGCATCTTCATTTAGACCTTCATGTACTCCACCCGCTTCAGCCACATCTTTAAATGTTTCAAATAATAAGCCATCAATATCATCAGATGAGACGGCATCTGTATCGCTATCATTGTCATGATCTGTAAGACTTAACTCTTCACCATGGTAAATCCAATCTCTATATCCCTTTACAAATCCATATGATACTAAATGACTTTTGACAACATCTCTTACTTCCCAACTATCATTGCAACATATAGCACATGGGCACAAAATCGTTTCTCCTACAACCTCTCCTTTGGTGAATGCAAAATCCAAAAAGTATTCAACTCCTTGTTCATAATCGTCTCCATATGGAGGCAAGTCCACCCAATCCTTGTTTATCATGTTTGATCTACTTAACAAAAATATATTATATCTACAAGGGAATAATTATAACAAATTATAGATGTAAATAGAATATTACTTTAGAGCTAATGTTCTGCCATATTAAGTAGTTTTCTAATCATAATCATATTGCAGCATATTTTTAAGTTAATTGAAAATTCCTAAAACTCCCAATCTTTTACTAGTAAGAAGAACTAACCTCAAATCAGCAAACAATGGAGTGAGCGAGCAATCAAACGTAAGCTATAGGCAGCGACAAACGGTCTACGAACTGGTTTGGGAACTTCGTTCGTTTCAGAGAAGAAAGAACCCTGTAACAACAAATAAAACCAAATAATTAAACCCAAAAAATTGCAGAACAATTGAAGTTGCAGTATTACCCAATCGAAACAGAGCTATCAGTATTAATACAAATTGCTAAACAGAATAAAACAGAGCAAACCTAATCGAAACAGAATAGCAATCAGTATTAATACAATCGAAACAGAATAAAACTACCTAACAACATGCATACAAATTGAATTCTGAGAGCAGTATTAATACAAATTGAAACAGAGCAAACATAACCACCAACTGAGAGCAGTGTACTAACCTCTAGAACTGGACCTTCAAATCAACTTCTGAATCTGAAATTAAAGAAGAAAGAGAAGAGGGAGATAAATTAGGGTTCCCAATCTGAAATTGAAAATGAAAATGAAAGCAAAACAAACGAAAATTAAAGAACACGAAAATGAAACTAGGGTTCACCTTCACAAAGAGGAAGCCATGGGAGAGAGAAGCAGAGAATCGCAGAGAAACTGAGAGAGCGAGAGTGAGAACCTGAGATCGATTGAAGAGAGCAAGAGTGAGATTCTGGGAGAGCGAGAGTGAGAACCTGAGAGCGAGAGAGAACCTGAGAGCGAGAGCAAGAGTGAGGTTCGCGAGAGTGAGGTTCCTGAGCTTCCTGAGAGTGAGGTTCGCGAGAGTGAGTTTCTGATCGAGCTTCGCGAGAGTGATTTCTGAGAGCGAGAGTGAGTTTTTGAGAGCGAGAGTGAGTTTCTGAGAGCGAGAGTGAGTTTCAGAGTTTCTGAGAGCGAGAGTGATTTTCTTTTTGTTTTAGGAGGGATGAATGAATTAGGTGTAAAAAAAAGAGAGGGAATGAGTAAAAATTTTACCGCCTAAATGAAATAAAGATAGTACCGCCTAAAATGAAATGAAAAAATGTTGAAAAGAAATTCAACCAAATCTAATTTTTAAATATAATTTTAAAGGCAACACCAAAAGAAATGTTCCTGTTTAAAATAATTAGTGTAACAATTAGAAACTGTTGCTAGTGAAAGTTTAGGGAACAGTTATTAAATATTGCAAACGAAACAGGATAGCAACAATCTAAAAATGTAGTCATATAGAATTTAAGGAACCTTTATTCAGTGTTGCCAAAAGAGTGTGCTATAAAACATTGATTTAGAGGCAACAGTTCCCAAATGTTGTCTGATATGATTTAAGCAACATTTTTTGCATGTTGTCAAAGGATGTGTTGCTAGAGACAAAAAATGTTGTAGTGTAATGAAATTGAATGACTGTTTGGATGTCCATTCAAGAAAAAATTTAGTTGTTTTCAATTCTAAACAGGAGGTTAACTCTAATGTATGTCATGCTGTGCATCTTAGTGTTTCTCAGTTGGCAAGGTAAGGGACATGAAGGAGTTGCAAGATAGAGATCCAGGGTTCAAATCCCGGAAACTAACATTTCCCCACCCGCACTAATATTTGCTTGTCAAAAAAAAAAAACTCTCTATCTTCACCTTTCCTTGCAAACCCTAAACTCCTGTTTTTCGTCCTTATAAATATAGAAGTTTTTGTATTTCATCCTTGAAAAAATATTTTTTTTTTGCTTTTTAATCCTGTAATTTCCTATATTATGTTTTTCGTCTTGTAGAACTCTTTTTTTGTTCTCATCCCTTTAATAAATATTTATTTTTAGAACTAGTCCTCAACCCGATTCTCGACAGTTCAACCGGACTGTAATTCAACTGAGGTTAAACCAACTGCCAGATTGACCAATTTATGGTTCAACCGACCGGTCCAGTTTGGTTCTCACAACACTACCTAAAACTACTACTAGGATGAGCTCGACCCTCTCTCCTAACAGCTAGTCCCTAGGTTACAACGAAAGCAAAAAAGTGGAAGAATTAGAGTAGGGTCCTACACATTGGAGCATAACATGTCTTGTACATAAGTGCACAAGTCATTCAGCCAACCTGTAAGTTGTAACTCTAAGGATTAAGACTCACTTTGTTCACTAGAAGATATCTTCCTTTAGTCTCATTAATTGGCTGGCAGTAATAATATGAGGACCACAAACATAGGCAACTCAGTTTACCTGGAAAGTACACAAATCAAAAGTTAGACAAAAATATAAGAACAAAAAGAAAAGAAAAAAAAGAAATAAATAAATCTCAGTTAAGTGTCATCAAACCCCACCAAGAATCTCAATGATCTCAACCTCTCTTATTATTTTATTAACTACAGCTTAGTTACAACTTACAACACCATTCAATTTTAGTCCTAATGCCACCTTTGTTAATTATAAAGTGTCTTATGTGATATTTCTAGCCTGAAAAAACCGTTTACACATAGATAGAAAGATAATGAGATAGTGACAGAGAATATGAGATTCCATACAGCTAAAAAGAATAGACTAATGATTGGTGTTTTTGCTTGCATTTTTTAATTTTACCTTTCTTGCCCATCACTCCTACTTAAATATCCTTGGGAAGAGAGAAGCACATTACTACATCATTGTGGTAATGGGGGGAAGTTCCTTGTAATAAAAACACGGTTCATGACTCCAACGAATCCTCCAATAAGTTCCTGACTCTCTTAATTGAAGCCTTATAATATTATGACCAATACTAAGTACTCCTTCGGTCCCACTTTGTTTGGAGTTTAACATTTTGGTACACTCTTTAAAAAAAATTATTAGGAGTCTAGTTTTTTTAAAAAATGTTGTTTAATTTATTATTTAATCATTTATCTTTCTACATAGAAAAATGTAAATCATTTACTGGATGTAAAAAGTTACCATAATTAATAAGGATATAAGTTGAAAAGAATATTAAAAGTTTCATTGAAAATCTAAAACCACAATCAATTTGAGACAAATTGATTTTGCTAAAACAACAAACAAAATGAGACGAAGGGAGTATAAGTTTAAGTGTGAGTAATTACACCGATCACCACTCATGCATCGATCATAAGTTATGATATATAGTGATTTTTTAAGTTATTGGATTAAGAGATGTCAAATTATAATTTTTTTATTCGGACCGTTGTAGGTATTGAACTTGAGAGCACCAAGTCGACCCTTTATCCCAAAGTAGCTTATGCCACTAAGCGTACGGTGTTGTTATATGTCAATTTATAATTGATTGATAGTATAAAATATCTCGAGAGATTGAAAAAGAATTAAAAAAAGATAGTATAAAATATCTCTTACGGTATCCGTGTATACCAATTAAATCCTAAAATGTTTTATCTTTTGAGATATACCCAAATGGTCAAATTAAAAGCCTTAGTCATATGTAGACGTCGATTTCTGTCGGGTAAGATAACCACATTAGTCACGCAATTTCAACCTATGAAGCACAAACTCGGACATAGACACTGAAGACGACACAGACAATGAGACACCACAAAAATATAGGACATTGTGACACCGCTTATATATAAATAATTACAATGATAACTAAATCGATAAACACAGACACACATATAATCAACATGACAAAAATCTAAATTGAAAATTAGGATTTATCTATTCACCTTTTGAAAGTAAAGGTGATAAGCTTTACAAAGTTAATTTTGAAGATAGAAAGTTTTATATCCTATAAGAATAAGTATATTAATTTAAAAAGTTCAAGAAATTTTTTTAAAAGATATGATTAAAATATCTGAGAGGCGTCCAAACAGTATCTAGGAAGCGTCCAAGTCAAAAAAATATCTTTCTAAGAATGACACGGCAAAGAGGAGTCCAAAGAGTGTTGTGTCCGACACGAACACGTGACACGACACTCGAAAGAGGTGTCTGTGCTCAATAGATTTCAACCGTTCGATCAAAATCCAACGGCTCATATTTCAACTTTGTGAAATGGGTTCAAAACACAGAGTTGGAATGTGCACTACCAATCTTGATCGGATGGTCTAGACTTTCGACATCGTGAATGCGTGAAATCCATTTCAATGAAACTCACCACTTGTGATTTAGTTTCCAAAAAGTGATGCCCTTCACAAGAGATTGTATGGCAGATTCCAACCTCCCCATGTTACAACTTTCACCCATGTCCAAGTCCCCACCATTCATCCATCCACATATTTTATAAAACCCCACTTCCCTCCCTTCCCTCTCCTCCAATCCTTCATTCCTTCCCTTTGCCCTTTGCTCATTGCTCCATTATTATCACTACACCTCTATCCCATTACTCCTCTTCCCTCTCAAAACTCCCCTACTAAAAATACCCTTCCCAGTTTAGCTCACATCATCTCATTAACCCACACGTCTAAGAATCTTTGCACATAATACTAGACAGCAAAATGTGCAGCTCCAAAGCCAAAGTAACTATAGGCATAGAAACCACAGCCACAGCAACAGCCACATATCCTGTGGCAAGAATCAATGGGAGACCTGTCCTTCAACCAACATGTAATAGAGTACCTAACTTTGAAAAAAGAAATTCAATCAAAAAAGTTCCACCAAAGTCACTTTCACCACCTTCACCACCACAATTACCAACCAAAACTTCATTAACTCCTCCACTTTCTCCAAATTTAAAGTCCCCAAGGCTTCCAGCAGCAAAGAGAGGAAATGACAGTAATGGCCATAACACAAGTTCTGAAAAGATTGTAATTGTAATACCAAGAATTCCCACAAAGACACCAACTCTAGAGAGGAAACAGTCCAAGAGTTTTAAGGAAGTTTCTGGTTCTATTGAGGCATCTTTGAGTTATTCTTCAAGTTTGATAATTGATTCTCCTGGGAGTATAGCTGCTGTGAGGAGGGAACAAATGGCTTTGCAACATGCACATAGAAAAATGAAGATTGCTCATTATGGAAGATCAAAGTCTGCTAAGTTCGAAAGTGTTGTTCCTCTTGATGCTTCAAATAATCTTATATCAAAGATAAGTGAAAAGGAAAAAAGATGCAGCTTTATCACAGCCAATTCAGGTAATTTAAAGAGTAAAACTTTTGATATTACTTCTGGTAGATTGAATAATTGATGTATGTAATCTATGTTAAAATTTAAATAGAATGTGCTAATTCCAATCTGTCTATTTTGGTAAATAGATCCTATCTATATTGCTTATCATGATGAGGAATGGGGAGTTCCAGTTCATGATGACAAGTACACAATCCCACTTCCTTCTTTCATCATCATACTCATACACAATGAAATTGAAGAATAAAGAAAAATATGTTCAAATAAATGATGATAAGAATGATGATTGACAAAAATGTTATTGCACATGCAGGTTGCTTTTTGAACTTCTAGTTTTAAGTGGTGTTCAGGTTGGATCTGATTGGACATCAATCTTGAAGAAACGCCAAGATTTCAGGTTTGACTCCGTTATAATACTTCTCCCGGTCCTATTTATAAGAAAAATATGTAGTTTTAAATTTACTGAAATAACTGATATATCAAATTTTTCTTATAAATAAATAGGACCGGAGGGAGTTTCTTCTAAATGCATAATTTCATATGGATACACATATATTTAACGTTTTTTAAAAAAATGTCCGCAACAGCGTTATGTTATGGACCATGACTCAACTGCAATTATATTTGACTCGATGCTTATTCTTTGCAATATCAAATATTGTGACATGACAGTTACTACAGTTTGTGATTTAAAACTTTGCATGTATGTACTTTTTTGAGGGGTCACTTAAATGAAGAAACTAATGAAGTTTAACTTATCTTCTACAGGACTGCATTTTCAGAATTTGATGCAGCAACTGTGGCAAACTTGACAGATAAGCAAATGATGTTGATTAGTTTGGACTTTGGCATTGATATGAGCAGAGTTCGAGGTGTTGTTGATAATGCTAATCAAATTTTAGAGGTATAAACAAGCATTAAGTGAATATTCTAAAGAAAACAACAGATTTGTTAGAGTATCAATGATTAAAAGTACAATAATGTCTTTTTACAAGTACTGCATTTTAATATTTCTCTTTTTATTTTTATAGGATTTTAATATTTCTCTTTACTTCACCATATTTTAGTTTATTATTTAATATTCTCTTTGTAAATTTCACTACTATACAGGTTAGAAAGGACTTTGGTTCATTTGAAAAATACATATGGAGTTTTGTGAATCATAAACCAATTTCAACTCAATACAAGTTTGGTCACAAAATCCCAGTGAAGACATCAAAATCAGAGAGCATAAGCAAAGACATGATTAGAAGAGGCTTTAGGTTTGTAGGGCCCACAGTTCTTCATTCCTTTATGCAAGCAGCTGGCCTCACCAATGACCACTTAACCACTTGCCATAGGCACCACCTTATTGGCATCTCATCCCCAATGACTAAGAAGATATCAAGACAAAAAGTTATGTATGCTATAGAGCATATATAATGTGCTAACCATAGTTTACTTTTAAGTTAATATTTATTGTGTAAAATATTAGCTAGGAACAAAAAAGAGGTTTTGTTATTGTGTTATGTAATGACTTTATGATTGTTTTAGTGTGGTTTGGATTTGGATTCTTAATTTGCTCGAGTTGAACATCTGGTACCGTGCAATCTTGATCAGACAGTCTATATTTTAACTTCGTTAAATCATGTTCAGAGTACAAAGTTGGAACATGGGCCTTACGATGTTAATCAGACGGTCCAAATCAGCTATGGCAGAAGTGTCTCAATGGTGAGAATCCATTAGGTTAAGGGAAAAATTGATTATTAGAAAGAAGGAAAAGGTTTAGGATTGTGGTATTAAGTGGTGGAAAGCTTTGCTTAGGAGACATTAAGCATGTGCATGTGAAATTGTGAAGCAAGAGCATGTGTGGTGTCAGTTTGCTTTTTAGTCGATGTGAATTGTATAACACTTTGTATTATTTGATTCCCTTTAACAGCCTGTGTGTATACTAGTAAAGGGGATTGTAGGACCATATATATCCCCTTCTGTTCCTTTCATTCCATTGCTTAGGTTTAGGTGAACATTATAACACAATATGTTTTGGAGTTGGTGTGAAAATCTTTTGAGTGGTTTTCAATACATATGTCATGTGCTTCTTTACTATTTGATTATTGATACAATATATTTCACAATGTTAACAAGATAAGTATCTTCTAACATGTATGTGCCCCACTTTATTCTTGAATGAAACAGTCTCTCTTTATCATCTTCTATTTGTTACTTCATATATCAAAAGCTAGTGCCGGTTAGGGTACACAAACCAAAAGATTTGTGTTCTACTAGCCTCGGACGGGTTTGGATCACTATGGTTATTTTTTTACTGTTAAATTTTTGATATGTAATGGTATTTATTTTTTATATGTAATTGTTTCGAAGAATTTTGGTATTTTTTATAAATTTTTAAATAGCTTAATTTGACTTATTTGCAATAGTCATTACATTGTTACTAAGTGTCAAATCGAATTTCCTGCGAAGTTACATTTTTTAGTTACATTTTTTTTAGTTACCATGTTTTTTGTGCGCAGTTTACAATTTCCTGATAAATCTTCGGTTTTCTCATTCTATTTCTTTATTCACCCTATTTTTATTTTTGCTTACTAAATTTGCTCAAGATCTTGATCTCTTTTTTTTTTATCTTGATTATCTTTCCATTCACTTTCTACTTCTCTCTATAGATCTATCTACAGACTTATATTTCTAATGCTAACATATCGTTGATTCTTTTCTTTTGGTGATCTTCTCCTTGTCTGCATATCAAACAAAGTCATTTCTAATTTAAGCTTTTATTTCACCCAGAGGAAACCAATTTCTAGTATCCTCTTTAAATAGTTTCAATGCCAATTTGCATCTATATGTATTGTTAGTCCTTCTATCAAACCATCTATATATATATATATATATATATATATATATATATATATATATATATATATATATATGTAAATGAGACTCCAATGGAGCCTCCACAATGATTCTCAAGATTTTTAACTATTAAAATATTTATTTATTATTTGCACTTAAATGAGACTTTAACTTTTAATTAAACCACATAATTGCCACTATTATATTATTCTTTTAATTGCTTATTATTTAACCTTTTTTATATAGGTAGGAAAATCATATTTTCTTATAGAAATATAGAAATTGAAAATAACAATTGCCAAGATACTATAATATAAGTATAAATCCTATTTAAAATAAGTATCTATATTATTATTAAAATTTGTAAAATTTCAAATAGAGGAATAAAAATATTTATGAATCAATGTTTTTTGATGAACTCAGATTATTACAACATGCATGTATTTGCTTTTTCTTAATTCGTAACATTTTGTTAGGTAACTCAAATTTTAAGAAGAGAAAAATCCATATCATTTGAAGTTATATAATTTTTTGACAAATAAATTAGAGTATTATCCAAATTGATACAAAATTAATTAAAAATATAATAGTGGATGTTTGAATTTCTTTTTCCTTTTAACAATAAATAATTTTCTTAAACTATTAAAAATATAGTATTACCATTTTTAACCAAAATAATATTATTCTTTTTAAAGAAAAAACAAAATACTTTTATTACTTGATTTGTATTTATGTTGCAACGGTTATGGAATTGAAATGTTTCTAAGTTTTAATTTATTTTCTTTGAAATTTAACTATTAAAATGTATTTTTTAATGAAATCTAATAATTGTCACTACCTTATTAAATGATACTCATAGTGGAATATCATTTAACTATGTTTATATTTTTATGAAAATGATATTTTCTGACTTCTGAATGGAAAAACTGAAATAATAATAACAATTAACAATATATTTATAATATAATATAATATAATATATGTTCATTAAATTTAATCTAAAACTATCTTTAAAATATAAAATAGTTAGTGGACTATTAACATTAAATTTAGTTTAACGGTTATTCATTATTTTACGTTATATGAATTTTTTTTAAGAATCTGAATCATTTCTTTAATTGCTAATAAATTCATAAATTAGTATGAAATGAGTAGAAGAGGTAGAGTTGTTTTCTCTCCATTTTTTAAAGCATAAATCTCAACATAGTTTTTGAAAGTATATATTTTTTACAAAATAAATTATACTATTATAAGAATTGGTAAAAATCTAAATTTAGTTAAAAAAATATATTTACTAATTATAATTATTTGGATTAATTCGAAATATTACAATACAAATATATTTCTTTTTTAATTAAAAGTAATATATAGATGACTTTTAAAATTCTTTTTAATGTAACAATTATACATTGAAAATGAGAAGTTTTACATTCATATGAATTATTCCTTTAATTGATAATAAACTCATGAGTTAGTAGAATATGAGTGGAAGATGTAGAGTTTTAGTCAATTATAGCAAGAATTGACTATTTAAACAAGACATTTTTGGATGGTGATGGGGTTGGTTTTGACAACAAAATTCATAATGAAAAATGAAATAGAATAAAGGAGTGAGTTTTGCAAGAAGAGGTGGAATGCACAAAAATGGGTAAAGAGTTTCATGTTATTGACAATTTTGAAGTAGGCAAAGAGGCAAGAAGATAAATTTGGATCGATTAATGAATGAGGCAACGGAGACAACATTTATTTGTAAAGTTATAGGCATTGAGAAATCATGTATATTTTAATATTAGAAAAATGTTTAATTTTATTTTCTTCGTTTCTACTATATAGATCAGGTTTATTTCTTCCTACCCTTTTATGTAGCGTAATGACTTTGTTACTTTATAAGTTTGTTTCAATTGGTTTTTCAATTTTCTTGCATGGGGATTACTCTTCAATATGTGATTGTTGGATCATATTGTGTGCATCATGCTTCTCATGGAGACTTAATTGTAAGTGATCAAATTACTTGGAGGATTATTCTTCTATTTGTGATTTTTGTCTATTTTTCTTTAAAAACATCTCTCTCTCTCTCTCTCTCTCTCTCTCTCTCTCTCTCTCTCTCTCTCTCTCTCTCTCTCTCTCTCTCTCTCTCTCTCTCTCTCTCTCTCTCTCTCTCTCTCTATATATATATATATATATATATATATATATATATATATATATATATATATATATATATATATATATATATATCATAGTTTTCGGAATTATATACTTTGTTACTAATAAATTATATTATTGGAATTTGTAAAAAAATTAAATAAGTTGGATAAATATATTTACTAATTATAATAGTTTATTAGTTGAATTAAAAATATTACAATACAATATAAGTTTTTTTGACCAAGGAAACTCACCTCCTTTAACCAAAATTCACATTTAGACAGTTTTGCATATAACTTCTTCTCTTTCAGGACCTCCAACACTAATCTCAAATGCTCTGCATGCTCTTCTTCTGACTCAGAGTAAATCAGGATATCATCAATGAATACTACCACAAACCGATCCAAGTAAGTATGAAAAATACGGTTCATGTATTCCATAAATACTCCCGGCGCATTGGTAACACCGAAAGGCATCACCGAATATTCATAATGCCCGTATCGAGATCTAAAGGCCGTCTTCTGAATATCCTCATCTTTCACTTTAATCTGATGGTAACCCGATCGCAAATCAATCTTACTAAACACCCGAGCACCCACCAGTTGATCCATTAAATCATCTATTCTTGGAAGTGGATACTTGTTCTTAATCGTTACTTTATTCAACTGTCTGTAATCAACACAAAGCCTCATACTCCCATCTTTCTTCTTTACTAGCATCACAGGAGCTCCCCACGGCGACACGTTTGGTCTCACAAACTTCTTTTCGAGCAAATCCTCAAGTTGCTTCTTCAATTCGGACAATTCAGATGCTAACATCCTGTATGGTGCCATAGAAACAGGTCTGGTACCAAGTACAAGATCAATAGTGAATTCAACTTCTCTCTCTGGCGGTACACCTGGAATCTCATCAAGGAAAACTTCAGGAAATTCGCACACTACCTGCAACTCCTCAATCATGGCTCGGTTCTCGACAGACATTTATGCCATCAGCGAGAATAACTGGACTCCCCTCTGCATCAACTTCCGCAACTGTCTAGCAGACAACAAACCAGCTTCCTCCTCTTCAGGAGTAGAAAAACTCACAGACTTGCTACGACAATTAATATGGACATGGTTATACTCTAACCAGTTCATACCTAAGATCACATTCAATCCGCTTAACGGCAAACAAATCAAATCAACAACAAAGTCTCTGTCGAAAATCGACAAGGGACACTTAGAACACACAAGACAAGTAGTCACCGACCCCTTAGCTGGAGTGTCGACAACCATCTCTCCATTCATAGAAGACAACGCAAGACCCAATCTTTCAACACAATCAGCAGCAATAAAACAATGAGTAGCACCGGTATCAACAATAGAAGTTAGAGGAATACTATTAATGAAGCATGTACCTCTAATAAGTCCATCTTCCTTAGAAGTCTCTGTCCCTGCCAAAGCGAACACTCTTCCACTAGCTCGTTCCTTCTTCGGTTTCTGACACTGACTACTAATGTGTCCTCCTTCGCCACAGTTGAAGCAAATTATCTCCTTATGCTCGCACTCAGACGCTTCATGCCCGATCTTACCACAACGGAAACACCTCTTCGTCTCAGCCTTGCACACGTTACTCTTATGACCAGCTTTACCACATTGGAAGCACACAATACCAGCAGGAGCATCTCCCCCACTAGTTCTCTTACCATCAGCGACTTTCGGTTTGCCTTTACTAGCAGGAGCATCATACGGCTTACCACGATTCTGATGCTTGTTCCTCTTCTCATTAATAATCTTATAATGAGCATTGTTATCCTCTTCATAGATCCTGCAGCTATCAATTAAATCAGAAAAGACACGGATTTTCCGATACCCAATTGCCTTCTTGATCTCGGGCCGCAACCCGTTTTCAAACTTGATGCACTTCGAGAACTCAGCAGTCGCTTCACTATAGTGCGGAAAGAACTTGGCTAACTCCATGAATTTAGCAGCTTACTCAGCAACTGACAGGTTTCCTTGCTTCAACTCAAGGAATTCAATTTCCTTCTTACCCCGAACATCTTCAGGATAATACTTCCTCGTAAACTCCCTACGAAACACAACCCAAGAGATCTCTTCACCTGCAGCTTCCAATCTCTGACTAGTCTCTAGCCATCAGTCATCGGCCTCTTCTGCCAACATATGAGTACCATAACGAACTTTCTGCGTTGGAGTGCAGTCCATCACACGGAAAATCCTCTCTATCTCCTTCAGCCAAGCCAACGCTCCATCAGGATTATACTTGCCTTTGAAGGTAGGCGGATTCTCCCTCTGAAAGGTCCCCAAAACTACGGGACCCTGCATTTTCGCCAACGTTCGGCTGATTCTCCAAAGCCTGCGCCATAGCCGCCAAAGCAGCAGCGATAGCAGCATCATTCCTTCCAGCCATCTTAACGTATCACTACAACACAAACAATAGTTAGAACTAAATGACAATACTCGATCGTCAAATGACACAACAACTAGACAACTTGGTCGGACGGACCGAAACAGCTCTGATACCACTAATGTAACACCCCATTTCTACCCGGTAAAATAATAAGAAAATCAGAGTTATAAAAATTTCCAACAAGTAAATGGGGCGCTACATTTTCAACTAAAAACAAAACAACATAATCAATTCGCCTATGAAATCAGATACATAACACGCTAACTTGGATGAACCAATAAACAAATCCTTTAGTCTTTAAAGCAAGTCAACTTGCAATACTACGCAGCGGATTCACAACAAAAGTCAATTCAAAATAATCGTGGCATCTTTAACCAACTTAAGACAGCTCAGATTTAGCAAAACTCTTAATAGTAAAAACTTTTAGTTTCAACAATAAAAATAACATAGCAAATAAGGAAAACAAGTGTTCATCCCCCCCCCCCCCCGAGTGTTACGTATCAGAGCGACGACACCGACTCGATCTAACAAAGGTAAGCAGCCTTCATTAGTGATATGATTACCTGCACGTTACCAACAGGAGGGTAACATTCAAACAGAAGGGGTGAGATATCGGACCATATAATAGGACATATCAAAAACAATATGTTAGAATCAGAAAATATGAATTCACCACTTCGCAGCCCTCAAACAACTTCAATCAATCACAAGTCATCAACATAATCACTTAAGTATGCAATATGAATGCGACTCAATACTATGCACGTGTATGTGGTACCATTGGAGCAGAACTCCCGTCGTCGTCGTAAAAATCTGCCAGTAAATAGAGGCATCAACAAGGCATAAGCCTTCACGTCACTTTGCCAGTCCAGGCCATCGTGTTTTGAGCATAGCTCCAACATGAAAATGCTATGTATGCGACCGGATGTGAATGCACAAACAATCAACAATGATTACATAGCAACACAACAACAATGAAATTCAACGTTGGCCATAGGCCTACAACATAATATCTTGCCAATAAATAGAGGCAATCCAACCAGATACACGTCGCCAACTTCACACAATGGTGATCACAACTAGGTGAAACATCATCAACAAATCAACAACTGAGCCAACAATTTAGCAACTTAACAAGTTAACCGTTTAACAACTCAACCAACGGTTACCAACCCAACAAATTAACGATTAACAAATTAACGACTTAACCAACAATTAGTCAACCGTGGGCCTAATGCGCCTAAAGCGCCCAACAACCCACAAGACGGCGCCCAATGCGCCCAGCAAACGAACGAGGCAGACACACATGGCGCCCAGCAACCAACAGCCAACAAGCAACAGGCAGCAACACATGGCGCCCAGTGCGCCCAGCAACCAACAGGACAGCCACATACGGCGCCCAGGAAACGACGCCCTATGCGCCCATGGCGCCCTTCGCGCCCAGGAAACAACAGGGCAGCCACATACGACGCCCATGAAACAACAGGAAACGGCGCCCTATGCGCCCATGGTGCCCCTCGCGCCAGGAAACAACAGGAAACGGCCCCCTATGCGCCCATGGTGCCCTTCGCGCCCAGTACATCAGCAACGGCGCCCTATGCGCCCAGGGACCCAAATTTTGTGCATCATTGTGTTCGAAAACCCCTAAACTGATTTCAATCATCAACAGATATATTCAAACGTTGACAAATAGTTTTCAAACATCAACAATAGTTTTCAAACAACAACAATAGATTTCAAGGATTAAACAAACACATAGGATCCCTTATTTTCCCACATAAAGCCCTTCATGTACCCTATTATAGAGTTAGAACCCCACCCTTACCTGGGTTTTGAAGATTTCGCAGTCACCTCCCGTCTTGGATGAAAGAATGCGCAGCCCCCTCTCTATTTCTCACCAAAGTTGCGCAGCCCCCTTCTCTCTTTGCTTCTAGGTTTTCTCTAATCCTTATTTTTCTCTCAGCTTATGGCCACTTAACTTAACTTAATTCTAATTCTTACTTACTTATACTTCTCTTTATTTTTTTGATTAGTCTCATGGGCCACTCTTCACACCCCCTTATATTACTAATTCTAACATAAACATAAGCCCACATAAAATAATATATTATTATTACTCTAATATTATTTTCCACACTTAATTAACCTATTAATTAAATAAAAGTCAATGTAGCAACTATACTAATAATTCCCAACTTCAACAATTCTCACACTTAATTATTAAATAAATTAATTAAATAGTTAATTAAATATTTGGAGCGTTACAAATGGCTCAGATGAATATGTCTTGACTTGCATGTTATAAATTCATGTGCCATTATCTGTTTGTTCTTTTAATTCAATTGTGTGAATGAGCCTGTGAAATGCCCTTTAATATTTGGAGGTAATTCACATTATGATGTTCTACCTTAAGCTTCTGTTAAAACGTGAAACCCCAAACAACCAGCTGTCTTCATATTTAATTGCTGAATCTTCTTAACTTCACTATTTTAATACCTACTTTGCTCCATATTTGAGCAGAAATAAAGAAAATAAAGCTTGGTCCTCTATCTCAAGAACTGGATGTGGACAAACCCAAAAAGATGCATAAGCCCAATTTAGTTGGACAATCACACAAGGTGAAAGAGCCCAACCTAATTTAAGATGGAAGCCCACTTCATGGTCAGGAAACAACTTGCACGTTACCCTAGGTAAACAATATTAAAAGGAAGCAACAATAAAAGGGGGAAGGGACGTGAATAGGAGCGCGGCGGCATCATAGGAAGACCAAACTTTTTTCCCAAGAAAAAAAGAAGACCAAACTTTTTACGCAAGAAAAAAAAGAGAATTAATAAAAAAAAGGAGCGCATACATACAGAGAGGAGAGAACAACGACAGCCGCAGAACGCACAAATTGAAGGGAACGCACAGCAATAGTAACAGACACGAGGGAGAGAGTGAAGTTTTGGGTACCGTTCTTGACACAGTGAGAGAGCTCTGGAGCAGAAAAAGGAGACTAAATTTTCAAGATCAGAAATTTCTCTATTCCAGGTATTTTTATCTCTGTAATTTATGACCCCTAATTTTATTTCATTGTTTGAACACTATGGATAGCTAAATCCTCTTCTAAGGTCTTAGGTGGATCTTGCTTGATTCGAGACCTTTTTATGTTTTAATTTATACTTTGAATTCCTGATTTTTATTTCAATTAATATTATCCTATTGCTTTTATCACATAATTAGGATTAACAACCCTTTGCATGTTAATAATCAATTAGTTGATCAGCGACCGTATGCAATTAGTTGCTGGACCTATAGGATAATTGAGACTAAAATTAATGCATGACCAAACTTTAATTTAGTCTTCAAATCATTCAACATTTTTGCTCTTTATGCTTTTCTTGAATTTAAATTCATGCATGACCAAACGATGGTTAATTTAGGAAAAAGAATATTAATCGCGAATGACCAAACGGGTTAATAGCTTTAGTAAAAGGATTGGTAATTGAATAAAATAAGGGAATTCAGGTAGAAGTAGACATAGAAGAAGCAAAACTTGCAAGTGAAACTGTGACCCTAGGCTTCTCTCCAGTGATCAAACTTTACAATTTGAGTTATTGCTTTTTACTTCTTCTTATTTTAGTTTCTACAATCACCAACTTTCATTAGTCTAAATAATAATTAATCTTGAGTAGTTTGGTACTTATTAATCAATCCCCGTGGAGACGATATTTTTTATACTACAATGTTTATTAAGTTATTAATCTATAAATAGATAATTTTACCTCCCTTAGTTGGTTAGTTAAAGAGTTGGTTTATATATGAGATGATAGACTATGACTAATTGGAAGGAGAGACTATACAGGTTATCTTTTGGTTTTGGAAAGGAATTTGTTCTGGACTCGGCCAAGAGGCCCACTCAGCAATTAGACATGGATAAGCCCAACCACTTTGATCCATATCCACAATAAATCAGCCCATTTATGACTCTCATACTTTGACGGTTCATATTCACCCAATCAATCCAACAGCTCAAAGCCTGCACAGATCAATATAAATATTGGCTCACATTGCCATAAATAGGTACATTCTCATTCTTTGTTATACTACTCTACAATTCTCAATACTGACTTGAGCGTCGTCGTGGCATCACAGGTACCCCACCCGGGATCACTTTGGCATACCACTTGGACGGCAGGAGACCTACCAGCAGCAGTCACCAGATCCAGCCCGGACGACCGCTATGTACAGAACATTGGCGACAACAGTGGGAGCTGTCTAGCTTTCACCTCATCTCTACCTTTTAAGAATTCTCTCCTGCATTCTGATGGCACCCCGAGGCAGACCCCAGGTCCGAAGCATTGTCGTGTCTCAACCCCAACTTGAAGACACGCCACAAGGTTTTGTTGCCACTCTTCCAAGCGACACCATCCAAGTTCCAGCTGCACAGCCGATCCAGATCCCCGTCCAACCTGAGGATGCAGCAACCATCCGCCAGCTCCTGGACCTGCTGTGCAACCGCACTCAGGCTATGCTGCAGCAAGAAGCGCGCTTCAGGAAGATAGAGAGGCGAATGGTAGCCACGCCTGAGCAATCTCATCCTCGCTGGAGCACTCCTCCCCCAAGGACAGTGAGCTCCAGGGTGACACATCTCCACCAAGGATCAGGTTCACCTCCAAGCACCCCTCCAACTTCGCCTGATGGTACCTACTGGCCTGAGGACTCTTCCTCCAGGACCTCATCGATCGCAACCTCCAATTCTCGCGAGAGGTCTTTGATGATCATCCTAGCTTTGGCCCTCACATTCTTTTTAATGTGAAATTGACACAACAAATTTACAGATGATGGAAATAAAGCTGATATAGCATTCATCAGACCTTCCTCGTTATCATTAAGTATAACCTTTGGCAATTCATCCTGTCTCCTAAATAAACCCTTTAATTTCTCACAAACCCATGCATAGTTATCCAACCTATCAAAATTCACATAAGCAAATGCAACCGAAAAAGTCTTCTCGGTTGAGGTTACACCAACGGTCTCAACCAACGGATACCTATACCAGTTGGTCTTATACGTGGAATCAATCAACAATACAATCGGGAATGTGTTGACAAGCTCAATGGAATCTGGATGTGCCCAAAAAATGTCTTTCACAACATTAGTGCCCTTTGCAAATCTAGACCAGTAAACATATTGATCACGCTCCAGCAACTTCATCAAATATTGGAGCTCAGTCCTACCCTCACGCATACTCGATCGTTGCCTTGAACAATAGTTGTATATTTGCTTTAGAGTGATACAAATATCTTTAGGCTTCATGGTCTTGATTTCATTAAGTAAGAGATTAAGCGCAATATGATTCTTAGTCATTCTATCCACCACTTCCTTCTCTTCCCCAGTTAATCTACCACTGTACGGATGACCTTCATCATAAGATATGACTGCATGGTTATGTGTTCCACACATAACCCTCAATATCCATCCTCCAAGCTTCTTTATTAATTTTCCTTTCAACTACACTAGTCCTATCATTTCCACCTTTTTCACAAATCAACGTGCAAAATTCTTTACCTGATTGCTTTCCGGTGTCGGATCTAGATATCACAATCACCATCCCAAGAAACCTGCCGACGCTACGTACCCATGTGAACAACTCTTCACGGTTTGCCAACAACTGAAAATGAAAAATTAAATGTCATTTAAATACTTAGCCAAATTACCTTAGAAAAAAGAATGAATGTTCCGTACCTTATCCGTTGTGAAAGAACTCGTAAAGTCTAGTACCATCAACGCATCATTTCCTTCCATTTATATGATCCTGTCATAATAAAAAATTTCAAACAGAAGTTACTGGAGTTTCTAGAAAACGAGTGTTCGGTTCTCCATTGCCGAGTGACCCACGAAAATGAACACCCCCAAATGTGATTTTATAACGTTCAGTTAGGCCTAACCGAATCCGTTCGGTTGAGGGTAACCGAACCGAGCGCGATTTCAGAAAGAAAAAAACCCAAATGCAGCAACTAAATGAGATGAAAACGAAAAATGTTTGGTAGGGATAATACCTTACGATGTTTGCCAATGTTGAGAAGATGATTATAAGGGTAATGAGGGGAGTGTGTAGGAGATGGAGGAGAAGAAGATGGATGAAGGATATGGAAGGAATATTTTAGAAAGATAAGGTTAAGTTGGTAATTTCATAGGGTCAATGGGGTGTGTGGTGAACAAGAGGGGATGTGGAAAAAGTGAAGGCCTTTTTTTAAATCAATCGAGGGCCACTACTTATAATTCGGCGATTACTTTCCCCACACCCCCTCCTACTCTTTCACACCCCCTAACTTCTAAAAACCCTAAACTACCCTCAACTTAAAAAAAAAAAAAAAACCCTCACACCCTCACACCCCTCACACCCCTCACTCCTCTCACTTTCCCTTTCACTCTCCTCTCATTCGAACCCTTCCCTTTCACTCTCCCTCTCACTCAACTTCTCACAACTCACTCAATCTCACCCAATCTCCCACTCAATCTTCTCCACAAACACCCTCAAGACCACCTGGGTTTTGTTCGTGTCTTCTCACTCTCTCTAATCGTTCCATTTTCATTCAGGTAACCCTCTCTCCCTTCTGTACATTTAAGTTTTTTTTTCTGTGCATCTGCTGTGTTCGCATGACCTCATGCGAACACGTGAAAATGAAGGTGTTCGAATGAGGTCATGCGAACACCGTTCAAATGAGGCCATGCGAACACCCGTTCGAATGGGGTTGTTCGAACACGTGCGAATGCTTCTGTTCGAACAGGTGCGAATGATGTTGTTCGAACAGGTGTGACAGTATTGTTCCTGTTATATTGCCGGTTATGTTGCTTAATTGGTTTAATGGTTGTTGTTTAAGATATGGTGAGGCATCGTGGCGGTAGTTCGCAACAGCCGGAGCGTAGGCCACCCCCGACGGCTTCCGAACGCAAACGGAGGCAAGATGGAGCTGAACCTTCCCGGAGGGGTAGGCGTAGGGACGTCCCTCCTCCCCCATCGGAGGTTGATGATATTGGCCGGGATGTTGAGCGTGATGCTCAATTTCCGGCATATGAGCTGGCCGGCCCTTCTGGTCATGCACATGAGGAGGGAGGTGCTCAACATGAGGAGGATGTTGAGCCTCAGGAGTCTGCTGCTGCTCTTAGGGCTACATTCCCATTCCCTGGTGGACCTGTTGATGGTTCTGTCTTGCCCACATACGGGTCTCATATTTTGACTGAGTTCTATGCTGGCCGGGTAAGTTATTGTTATATAATAGCGTGTTGTCAATTTTGTTTCTTATTTTGTTGAACATATTGGCTTATTGTGCCGGTGTCATTTGTCAATGCAGGTTCGGCCGGACATAACTACGATTCCACATGGACCGGTTAACCTTGTGGTCCATGCTAGGATCAGGGAGACTCTTATCCTATCGGGGTTGTTCCCTCTCATAGAACTTGGTTTTCCCTTCACTCACAAGGGGCTGCTGAACGCATTCATAGAGCGTTGGCAGCCGGATACATCATCATTCCACCTTCCTGTGGGTGAGATGTCTATCACCCTTGATGATGTATCCCAGCTGCTACACATCCCCATCACGGGCCAGTTCTATGACATGCCTGACTGGACTTCGTGGCAGGGAGAGCAGCTGCTGATTGACTATTTGGGGGCCACCCCCCAATATGCCGCTGAACAGACTTCTGCGCGAGGGTTGTCAGTTGGTCTTGTATGGCTGAGGGATCATGTCTACCACCCAGCCATAGCTGAGCAGAGGTGGCATCATGCTGCTAGGGCCTATTTGCTCTATCTTTTGGGCTGCACATTGTTCGCAGACAAGTCAGGAAGCAAGGTTAAGCTTGGCCACCTAGGTATGCTTCTTGATTTGAACAATGTTGGAGACTACTGCTGGGGGGCAATGGCCCTTGCCCATCTTTATGATCAGCTGAAGGATGCTTCAAGAAAGAAGACGAAGAAGATGGCTGGTCATATGGCTCTACTACAGGTATAAAACTTACTTTTTTTTTTATAAGTTTGCTTTAGGTTTACTTTCAGATTTATAATCAACCAATGATATGTTCATTACAGGGTTGGATTTTTGAGCACTTCCAGAGTGCCAATTTTACATCTTGGGTGGTGCACCCAGAATATGTTGAGAGTATGCCACGGGCGAAGAAATGGCTGTGTAGGGATGGCCCCGGGGCCATCAAGTCACACACCATCAGACTGTGCCTTGACCGGCTACACCGTGAGGAGGTCACCTGGGACCCCTACACAGACCATAGGCAGGATAGACCCTTTGAGGAGCTGGGCAGGTTCAGAGGGTTCATCCGGAGTGCTGGCTGTATGGTGAGCCATTTGCCGGATAGAGTGGTCAGACAGTTTGGCCAGGTACAGCACATCCCGGAGGAGCCCAGACCAGCAAATCGGGCCGTCTGTACTCTCACGGAGTGTGATGAGAGGTGGACACAGTTCCAAGACCACTTGGTGGCGCGGGGGCCTCCCTGTGTGCCGTACTCCTCAAACACGGTGCCGGGCTACTTTCCATGGTTTTCTAGGGTCTCACATCCCTTTGCCTTCCCTGAAAATTATGTAGAGCTTGTGGATGAGCCGGATATCAATGTGGTACGTGTTTTTTATGTTAATTACAGTAATAAGTTTCTTCTACTTATTTAAATCTACTTATTTAAATAATGTTATGTTATTTGTTTGACAGATGCTGCCAGAGCTCCTGGATATGGTGGATGAGATGGATGGGACCATCAATGATAATGTCCCAGAGCCAACCAGGAGCGTCTTTCAGCGCATCAAGAGGTTGCTCAACCCCTTCCGTAGGCTTAGGAGGAGGATCGTCAATGTGTATCAGAGGAGGGGGCGCAACACCCAGTAGGATGATGTCTTAGGGGGGGATATTTGTTTGGAACTTTTGTATAATTTAACTATTTTTGATATTATTAAGTATTTTTCTGATGTCATCTACTTAATTTGGCGCAAATTTATTGCCTTTTTATTACAAACCATAACCATACATGAAATACGAAAGACATGAAATACGAAAGACATAAAACCAACATAAGCAAACAACTAACTAAGAAACTAGTGTTTCGGTAGTCCCTGTTCCAGAAGATAAATGATCTCTTCTGGAGTGCGTATTGTGTCCACGTACAACTCTAAGACTTGTCGCCCCATCGGAAGTGTAGCATGATATTCCATCATGGTCCCAACGTCGTCATCGTTGCGGATCTCCATAACTGTAAAATAGCCTGTCCCGTAATCAAGACGGTTGTACTTTCGGTAACGTATACGCGCCACGTCTTTACGCCACGCTCCCTCTGGACGAATCTTCCTCTCAGCCTTTTCCTTCAGTTGGGCGAAGGTGATGTCCTTACTCATCCTGCAGAATACATGGTTAGGACAACGAAACACAACACCATGTTCGTCGGTGGTGACAGTCCCATGGTGATGAAGGGCCGTTAGGAATTTGGTGGATGAGTACTGGGTTGAGCACAATTGTCATTCCATTTCAGCTTGGTTGTAGCTGTCAAGAGGGAGAGTAGGTTTTGGTGAAGAAGCAGATTATGGTTTGGTGAAGAAGGTCTGAGGATGTGAACCCCCTTTTATAATAGGCATGGTGAAATGTCAGCCGTTGATTTCATTTTTAGATCACAAATCTGAGCCGTTTAAATTCTATCCGTTCAGACACATTTTCCAAAGGGATTGACATCCACTCCTTTATCTGACACACATTTGACTGATTGTAAGTCGTTGATCAAAACTGTCGGTGGAATCTGAGGCGTCCAATATCTGTCGCTCTGCAACACTGGTTCGAACATCCTCATGCGAACATATTCGCATGACCACATTCGAACCTGTTCGCATGACCCCATTCGAACAGGTGAAAAACACCCAAGAGGGTGTGTCCCCATATTTAACACACGCGAATGGCCGCGTGCGAACCTGTTCGAAGGCCCGTGTTCGAACAGGTGAAAATTCGTGAAAAAAAAGAGGTTTGGCCTGGCCTTTTGGTCATTTCACACCCTTATGGGGTGTGTTTCGAGTAGGAGGGGGTGTGGGAAAAGCAAACGCCTATAATTCGAGGGCCACATTTCCTTTTGAAGGCTTTTTGAATCTTACAACTGCTAATCGTGGAAATAACCGTTAGAGAAGAAACATCCAAATCAAAATAGAACATAGAACAAGGTCTTCTGCTAAATAATTAGCATATGGTCTGGAAGGCCAATTCTTTCTTCTCCACAAGCATCAACAATAACAATCCATCGTTTGGTATAGTTCCACTTTTTCTTGGCCTTGAAGGCCGATTACTTATTTCTGTTTCTCTTGGCCTCGAAGGCCATCTTTTGTTTGTCTTGGCCTTGAAGGCCATTCATTTACATATATCACCGAATCAGAAATTCATTCCAATTTTCTTCGGCGAATGAACAATCGTTAAAGATTGAACTCATAGAGAAGTTGTGGTACACATTACCATTACTGGGTCCCACTGGGCGTGTCATTTTGTTGACAGTGATTTTTGGTAAGAAATCGCGTTCATAAACACACTTAGAGCAAGTGTACTCTTTCGCAGAAGTAGTATAAAAGATTATCGTATCCACAGGGATTAATTAACAAGTATCAAACTAGTCAAGATTATATATTGTTTAGACGAACCAATGATTTAGTTGTAATGAAAACAAATAAAAAGAAATAAATAACAAGAATTAAAATACTAAATTTAATCGATGGAGAGAGGTCTAGGGTCACGGTTTCACTTGCAAGCTTCGATTCCCCTATGTCTAATTCCTACCTGAATTCCCTTATTTTACTTAATTACCAATCCCTTTACTAAAACTATTACTCCGTTTGGTCATTCGCGATTAATATTCTTTTTCCTAAATTAACCCTCGTTTGGTCATGCAAGAATTTAAATTCAGAAAAAGCATAAAGAACAAAAATGTTGAATGATTGGAAGACTAAATTATGGTTTGGTCATGCCCTAATTATAGCCCCAAATATCCTATAGGTCCACCAACTAATTGCAGTACGGTCGCTGATCAACTAATTGATTATAAACATGCAAAGGGTAGCTAATCCTAATCATGTGATAAAAACAATAGGACAATATTAATTAAAATAAAAATAGGAATTCAAACCAGAAATTAGAACATAAAAAGGTCTCTAATCATGCAAGATCCACCTAAGACCCTAGAAGAGGATTTAGCTATTAAGAATCATAAAGAACAATAAAATAGGAATTAGAGTCATGAATTACAGAGATAAAAATAACCCGGAAGTTAGAGAAATTCTTATTCTGAATCTCCAGTCTCCTTTTCCTGCTCCAAAGCTCTCTCACGGTGTCAAGAACGGATACCCAAAACCTGCTCCTCACTCTCCTGTGCGTTGCCGTCACTACCGCTTCCGATCCCCAATTCACGTATGCGGCTCCTTTTTTCTCTGGGAAGTGTCGCGGCTACTGTTCTTTTTATTATTTCAATTCCTCCTTCCTTCTTTTTTCCACGCGGCTCCTGATTCATATTAACTTGTTTTGAAAGCCAAACATAGGTTATTATGCCTCAATTCTTTTGCATCAATTCTTTTCAATTGACCATGGGCCTTTTGATTCCAATTGCAATTGGGCTTCTTCAATTCCCTTTTTTTTAAGCCATTTCTTCTCTTCTCTTTATATATATATATATATATATATATATATATATATATATATATATATATTTAAAATGGACTTTTATATCTCTTTCATATTTTCTTTTTTCCTGCAAAATAAAGTACAAATTAAGTTAGTTATTTATATAATTAGTATATAATTGCTCTAAAAGTGACTCAAAAATATCTCTAAAAAATGCACTAAATTGGAGTTTATCAACTCCCCCACACTAAAAAATGCACTCAAAAATATCTCTAAATGCACTATAATTGCTTGACCTCAAGCAAATTTCCTGGCTCAATAAAATTTTCAAACAAGTAATAGAGACAGCCACATAAGGGACCCAATCAGAAGCACAATGACAGACAATAGACAATATGACACATATGAGGTGTCAAAAGGTTGCCCAATTAGAGGCTCATGTCCCTGAAGAATACATTTCTGTGAACAAAGGCACTCGCTCACAATCTCTCTAAGTGTTTAGGGACTAGGGAAAAATACACTCAAGTTTCAACAAAAATGCACATTACCATATGTTTGTAATTTGACCAGATCTCCACTAAATAGTTCACATGCATGCAAAAGATGGGGTTTCATGGGTTGTAATGGGGCCAAGGTGAATTCATGCAAGGTAGGAAATAAGAAGAAAGGGATAATCAAAGGGCTAAAAAAAAGAAATAAATAGTAACATTTGAAACCAAATATGGAGCTCCTATCTAATTTACAAATTTTGCCCAAACTCCAAATTAATTTCACTTCATTCTTCACTCTTCTTTTTCCTATTGAGTCGACTCTTTTTGATTTGCTTTTTGCTCTTGAGTAGACTCTTTTGTTGCTTTTTTTTTTGATTTGCCCTTTGGCTCTTTCATTCTTTTGATGTGCCTTTTCCTCCTTGTTGTTTTCCTTTTTTTTTCAAATTTTCTTCCTATATTTTTTTTTTCATTTTTTTTTGTAGGAAAAGGTAAGTACATGATTCACTCTTTTTTTTTCCTGACAAGATAGACAACTAAAGAATAGGACAAAGTTTCAGTCCTAACAATGTAGACAACTAAAAATATAGGACGAAATTGTAATTTTCAATAGTTGCTCCACATTTAATTCCAAATGGTTACCACAAACACAAAAAAAGGAAAATTATATCTGGGTACCAAAGAAAAAAAATATAACAAATAAGCTCAAAGGGGGCAACTAAGGGATAAATTCAACAAACAACTCTGAGGCCAGAAAAATACCTACATTCCCCAAATCTTTTTACATGATGCAAATCAATTTTCACCTTGAAATGGTCAAAAGACAAATTCTAGAATGTAGCAAATTGGGAAACACACTCATAGAAAGAAAAGGGGTAAAAATTTATGATTTAGTATCAATCCCCTTATGAAGGCTCGGATCTCACATTTAGAAGCTAGTTCACACAAAGTACTCAATAGGGACAAATGCTAATTATCAGCTTCCTAAGGACATCCTCACAGTTACAATTAAGCACAAGTCTGTCAAGTAAATTAATTATGGGATCCCCTAAAGGCAAAATCTCTATTTTTCAGTTTCTATATCCAAAACTAGCCAGAAAAAATGCTATCAACATATGTAGTGGGTATATGCATTAATAGAGATGAATTGACAAAGTTAAACTATCCTCCCCCACACTAGCATAAAACATGGCCCTCAATGCAAAATATCAAATTGGCACAAAAATAAATAAATGAGAGAGTAAGAGTGACTTCCCTGAGAGAGCTTGTAGTTTGAGCTTATTCCTAAAAAAAATGAAACAAATTAAAAGTAAAAATAACTGAAAATAAAACACAGGTTGCCTCCTGCGAAGCGCTTGTTTAACGTCGTGAGCCTGACTATAGTTGGTGCTTAATCAGGGGGTTCTCCAAGAGCAAATTTTACATCTAACGCAGTACACCTTCTTAACTTTCTAACCATGTGGTTCACATTGTTCTTTCTTTTTCCACGTGGTGGATGAACTTCAAAGGATAGTGAAATTTTTATTTTATCTCCATCCACCACTATGCTAGGATCCTGCAAAATAAGATTTTTTTCCAAAAGGTCCTGCATCTTTAATTCACAAAAAATGTTAGTTTCAACCACATCATCAAAATAAGGAGAAATTAAAGAAGAGAAAATTTCATTGAAATTTAAAGCTTTAATAACATCATCTTCTTTACCATTCCTTAAAGTTACCTTTCCCCGGTGAACCTCAATCACAGCATCACCAATGGTTAAAACAATTTGCCCAAAAATGGGCGCTTTCTCCTCTTTCTCCAAATCCAGAACCAATGGATCTTTCTCATTCTCCTCACAACCGCTCTCATTAATAGGATCTTTTGTTTCAATATGACTCCCTTCAGTAGGAGCTACTATTTTGATTTGACTCCCTTCAGTAGGAGTCTCCTCATCTTTCTTGAGAGCTTCTTCATCCAAATTATATTCCATGGAGACAACTTCATCTCTCGTAGGAATACTTTTTTTGTATTGCTCAGCTTCTTTATTTTGGGCCGACTTAGTTTGTGAAGGAGTTTCTTGGGCCTCTTGAGATAACAAAGCAATGAGACTTGAGATTTGACCATTCAGGCTTTCAAAATTTTCAAGTGTCTGCTGCATAAATTTGGCCAAGACCTCATTGACATCCGACTTTTCCTCCTCTTGCCTTTGCACTTGTAGTGACTCATAATTATCCCAGTGGGAGGAATAAGGAGGTGGCTCATAGTCATCCCAATAGTCTGAATAAGGTTCATAAGGAGGAGGAGAAATTTGCATCTAACATTGAGACATATACCAATATGACTTTTCCAAATTCCTTTGTGCCTCTGCATCTCTAATATAATCTCCAATTGTCTTAACCATGATTTAAACTTTTATCTGCAAAAAAAATGAATTGCAGCGGTCTCTTGGGAAAGTATTAGCAGTTTTTTTTTGTACTTTTTTTTTCAATAAGAAAAAAAAAAGTTAATACTAGTGCATAAAAAAATGTCTAAAGCAATAAAAATCTTTTTCGTTTAATATTGCTAAATTAATCCCCGGCAACGGCGCCAAAAACTTGTTGCGTTAAAAACACACTTAGAGCAAGTGTACTCTTTCGCAGAAGTAGTACAAAAGATTATCGTATCCACAGGGATTAATTAACAAGTACCAAACTAGTGAAGATTATATATTGTTTAGACGAACCAATGATTTAGTTGTAATGAAAACAAATAAAAAGAAATAAATAACAAGAATTAAAATACTAAATTTAATCGATGGAGAGAGGTCTAGGGTCACGGTTTCACTTGCAAGCTTCGATTCCCCTATGTCTAATTCCTACCTGAATTCCCTTATTTTACTTAATTACCATTCCCTTTACTAAAACTATTAATCCGTTTGGTCATTCGCGATTAATATTCTTTTTCCTAAATTAACCCTCGTTTGGTCATGCAAGAATTTAAATTCAGAAAAAGCATAAAGAACAAAAAGGTTGAATGATTGGAAGACTAAATTATGGTTTGGTCATGCCCTAATTATAGCCCCAATTATCCTATAGGTCCACCAACTAATTGCAGTACGGTCGCTGATCAACTAATTGATTATAAACATGCAAAGGGTAGCTAATCCTAATCATGTGATAAAAACAATAGGACAATATTAATTAAAATAAAAATAGGAATTCAAACCAGAAATTAGAACATAAAAAGGTCTCTAATCATGCAAGATCCACCTAAGACCCTAGAAGAGGATTTAGCTATTAAGAATCATAAAGAACAATAAAATAGGAATTAGAGTCATGAATTACAGAGATAAAAATAACCCGGAAGTTAGAGAAATTCTTATTCTGAATCTCCAGTCTCCTTTTCCTGCTCTAAAGCTCTCTCACGGTGTCAAGAACGGATACCCAAAACCTGCTCCTCACTCTCCTGTGCGTTGCCGTCACTACCGCTTCCGATCCCCAATTCACGTATGCGGCTCCTTTTTTCTCTGGGAAGTGCCGCGGCTACTGTTCTTTTTATTATTTCAATTCCTCCTTCCTTCTTTTTTCCACGCGGCTCCTGATTCATATTAACTTGTTTTGAAAGCCAAACATAGGTTATTTTGCCTCAATTCTTTTGCATCAATTCTTTTCAATTGACCATGGGCCTTTTGATTCCAATTGCAATTGGGCTTCTTCAATTCCCTTTTTTTAAGCCCTTTCTTCTCTTCTCTTTATATATATATATATATATATATATATATATATATATATATATATATATTTAAAATGGACTTTTATATCTCTTTCATATTTTCTTTTTTCCTGCAAAATAAAGTGCAAATTAAGTTAGTTATTTATATAATTAGTATATAATTACTCTAAAAGTGACTCAAAAATATCTCTAAAAAATGCACTAAATTGGAGTTTATCAATCAACAAACAATTAAGATTAAACAAAAACTGGAGTCTCCAGTCAAGAGGGTACTGTGATCACAAATTTAGAGAAAGAAGATAGAAGAATTCATTCACATCACCAAATGAATCAGAGATTCTAGATGGATAACATGAGTAATTCGAAGTAGTAAAAAGGAATTCATTCGCATCACCAAACGAATCAGAGATGGATAACATGAACAAACCTAAGAAGGAGAGAACATCATGAATCTTCTAAGCAGGAAAAACATAAAGAAAATAAAAGGATAAACATGAAAGAAAATCCTGAATTGACATGGTTTGGTTGGGAACTGTTGCGTCCAAAAAAGTCCCCGAGGGAGAGCCTTCCTCGTTTACAACTTTTCTAAAAAAACAATGAAGCCGCCACCAATATTTATTAAGGAAAATATTAGGAAAACCTTTTTTAGAAAGCGAATGGTCTTGCGAAACTAGAGAATAGGGTTCGGGGGTCAGTTACGCGCGGGGAAGGTGTTAGCACCCCACACGTCCTCTCTACTGAGAGGGAACCTTTAATTAAATGTGTGGTTTTCGTATGTTGACCTGAAAATACTTAATTTTGCCTCTCTACTTCCTATTAAAAAATTCTTAGTGAAAGTCTTTATTTATTATGAAAAAGGGGGAAAATGGGTTTTTTAGAAGAGGGCGCTTGACGAGAATTGGCCTCTCGCTCCTACGTATCTCCCGGTGCGATGGAGAATTCAAAGCTACGTAGTTCTTGGGTGTCTAGAAAAAGGTTTTTTTTTACCTTGTTTAATTGTGAAAATTGGGCATTCATGATGATCAATTGAGCAAAGGCTCCAAGTGATCACCACTAGTACCTCATTGTTTAATAATCATGCAAGCAACGGCTTCACGAGACTATTAACAAAGTTTTTGATTTAGTGAAACTCCTTAGGAAAATTCAGGCATTCATGTTGATCAATTGAGCAAAGGCTCCAAGTGATCACCACTAGTACCTCATTGTTAATAATCATGCAAGCAAAGGCTTCACAAGACTATTAACAGAGTTTTTGATTTATGAGAAACTATTTTGTCTGGAAGAGAATTAAATTAAATTAAAACAAAACAAAAAGGGGGGGTGAAATGGTAAAAAAGGGTATTATTAGTCGCAAGGGGTTGTATAATTAAAACTGGGGGTGTAAATATTAAGCAGCCCAGTTCACATACTGGGCTCAGCAGCCCACGAAACCTGGGCCTCTCAGGGGGGTTCTCACGCAGCAAATGGAGGGGTGTACGAAGTAGGCGCAAAACCCACTATAAAAGCCTAATTAAAAAGGAAACCCTAATTTTCAAACCCTAAATCCTCTCTTCTCTCTCACGGCGCCGCACCATACCCATCACCCTCAACCCTGCTTTTTCCTCTTCACCGAAACAACAACATCCTCCTCTCCCTCACCACCGTTCTCACCTTCTTCACTAACCAGCGTCGCACGGTCCCCTTCCATCCCTAACTCTGATTTTCTCAACGCCGTCCAACACCTCCTTCTCATCCCTAAACTTCGCTCCCCCTTCTCTCAACGGCGTTCACCCTCGTCCTCTCACCATGACCCTAATCTCACTTTCGTTCTGCTCCTCCTCTCCGAACCAACCCCCTCTCTCTCTCTCTCTCTCAACCTCAGCCTCGCCTTCCTCTCCTCCGCCGTAAACATCAAACTGAATCACTCTCTCTCAACCGATCCACTTTCTCTCTGATCTGGTTTCCATTGGTGATGTGGTTTGGTTCCGTTGCTGACTGTTTGGGGCGCGGTGGTGGAGGAAAGGACGGTGGCTGGTTCGGTGGAGAGAGAGATCGGCTCTGGTGTTTTGCGACGGGAATGGTGAACTCACGGTGGCCTGCGGTGGTCTATGGTTGTGGAGTTGGATCGGTTGTGGGGGGTTTGGTTTCTGTGTTGGTGGATGGTTGCTATTGTTGATGGTTTGGGGTATGGAGGTGTGCGACGGTGATGCGGTGGTGACCGTGGGTAGTTTTGGGTCGTGGTGGTGAGAAGAGGTGAAGAGTGGGTTGGCTACGGTGGCATGGAGGAGGTGGTTCGGTTTGATGGTGGCGCACGGCGAGGCTACGACGGCGGTCTACGGCCAACGGCCACCATGGACGGTGACCGGAAAGTATAAGGGTAAATTTCGACTCCCCTTTGTTTTCCCTTTCTATTTCTTCTACTGATTTCCTCTTTTATTTTCTGATTTTTAAAAAAATTCTAAACCCTAATTTCTTTTTAAAACCTAATCTGTTTACGTTGTTTCCTTTTTTTTCTAAGGAAGCCTAATATGTCCACAACATTAAAAAAAACATGAACTGAACCTACTACAAACTGATTTCAGATCAATACCAGTTTCAGTTTTTTGCAGAATAACATAGTATGTATTGAACTTGGCAAAATATAGAGAAAACAAAATCGTGGCTACCTACTTTTGTTCCAGCCTCAGAAATTCTTCTTTTGATTGCTGTTACTGCTTCTTAGGACTCACTGCTATTGCTGTCTTTGCTTTGACTGCTACTGCTTCTATTTTTGGTGCTTGTGAGTTGTTGTGTTTCCTCAGGGACTACTCTGCTGCTGTGTGTGTATTTTTCTTAACTCCAGCTTCTGAGAACTCTCTTATTTGCCCAGCTACTGCTGCTAGCTTCCTTGATTTAGTGTGAATTTCTGTGCATCCGAATTTTCTGTCTGAATCCTCCCCCCAATTTGGTTTTCAGATTAGCATTTTATAGCCATATTTTGAAACCGAAAATTAACTCTTTGATTACTGATTATTACTGGTTAATGGCCTTGTCTCCTGGACAGCTAGTAGCTGACTCAGGACTGACTCAACCTCTCCCTTTTTTAGTTGCTGATTTGAATTAGCTATTTTTCAGGTTTTGGAGCCAGGACCAGCAGTTCCAGCAGCTTTTGGGAGACCTGCTGAAACCCTAATTTGCTGTCTATGACTTGTATTTTCGGATCTGGCCATTTGGGCCTTTTTTGATGTAATTTTTTTGTATTTTTTTGGACATTTGGACTCCTAAACACTATTAAATTGTAAATTAAAATAAATAGAATTTTTTTGACATTGTTAGACTATATATACTGCTCCAAAATAAATTAAAATAGACAAAGTAAAAATAACAAAAGAAATCGGGCCAAATACAAAAGCGATATCGGACCCAACTAGACAAGTGCGTGAGAACGAGGTCCAAATAGAATAAATAAGCCCGTTGACCACTAAACGCTAAAATTATCTCAGAATCGCGTTCTTAAGCCCAAATTGAAACGACAAGCCCAATCGTGAGAAAAATGACTTTGTTAGTCCCAATTAGGTTTGACTAAATCCAAATACGAAGATTAAATTGAAGAAGGCACGAAACGATCGATCATTAGCGTGCATGCCTAATTTAAAACAACGGTATTTCGATTTAGTTGAACAGGGTAATTGAAATTGGCCAGGGTTAATAACTGAGACACCATACTGATAATTCTCGTAACCACGCGACTTCAAAACACGATTTAAATAAAATAAACGACTAAAACTAGAAAAGGAAGACGGACAAAATTGGGGTATAACAGGAAAGTTGTAGACACCCGTCGATCCGTGAGTGTCAGCTGGGACTTAGGACATATAAGGTGTTAATATGGCTTAGTGTCTTTATGGCTTGCTTCGGCCTAAGCCCAGCCTCGACCTCTTCTCTTTTTGTTAAAATATAGATAGTAAGGCCCATTAGGTAGTAGTAAGGCCCATTAGTTGGTTAGTATATAAGGTAGATGACAGGCTCATTTATGACCTACCTCTTCTCATTTTGTATCTTCACTACTTTAAATATAATAAGAGCTTTTAGAGTTTTTCTCTCTAATTTCTATGGATGCCATGATTTTTAAGATGGTATCAGAGCAAACATGGTATCCTCCTTGAATATTAATTCAGCTACAGGTTCACTTTTACTTTATAAGTTTTTTTTCTTATTTTTTGTTCATTTATTTTCTATTTTTTTGTTTGCATCGTTTGCATCCTTTCTACGTTTTTTTTTCTCCCAATGAATTTTTTTTTCTTCCGTTTTTGATGTTCACCTTCTCAATCTGTTCGATTTCCGTATTTGTTTCTCCGATCTGTTCATGAACTTCGATCTCTGATATGGTATGAATCTCTCACTGATTCTATCCTCGCAATTCCGTTTGCTTTAGTATGATCCGTTATCCGGGTCGTTTCGCCATTGTTGAGACCTTCATGATTGTTTAGATCTTCTTCACGTACTCTTGTTGTGCGATTCTGTTTTGCATTCGTTATTCTTCGAGATCTATATTGTTGCATCGCATTTCTTTTCTTTTTCATCACTTCGGTTCATCTCTGATTTCAACATCGAGTTTTTCATTTTCGTTTCCGATGATTGCGATCTGAAGCGGAGTTCCGATTTCCTTTTGGATTGAGTTTTGAGTTTGTTTTTTATTGTAATCCTTGTTGCTTAGATTTGAATCTGTGATTGGCTACATGTTTCAATGGTGACATGCTAGTGATGATCTTTATTTTGCACTCCTAGTGTTTGTGTTTATGTTTTGCTCACATGCTTCCTTGATTTTCTGGCAACAACCAACATGATGGATTGGTAGTTGAATTTGAGAGTATAGAGGACGTGTGTTCACTTGGATACAAAATTTTGAATCACATTTTGGTGAAAGTGCAATAAGCATGGTTGCTCCTGTTGATTCTGGATTTTGGTGGATTATATTCCTTCGTGCCTACACAAAATCTACAGGAGACTCTTCTTTCGCCGAATGACCTGAATGCCAAAAGGAATGGGTGTTTATGGTTATCCAATTGAAATTCAGGCATTGTTCTTCAAGGCTTTAAGATGTGCCTTGCAATCGCTTAATAAAGACGCAGAAGGCAAGGAGTTTATGGAACAAATTCTGAAATGCTTGCTGGCCTTGAGTTGAGCTATCACATGAGAAGTTACTTTTGGTTGGAATTGAAGCAACTCAATGATGTATATCGCTTCAAAACAGATGAGTACTCATTTACTGCAACTGATTTTTTTTAAGATAATTTGATTGTTGAGTTTGGTGAATATAAAATTGAAGTTGTTTGGATTTACAAAAAAAAAATGGGTCTGCTATTATGGCTCTTGATTTTGCAATGACCAATTACCCCCTTACTATCTATATCCTGAGGTTAATATTTTTATGTGTATTTGGAGTATCCATTCTGGTCTACTGTTGTTGGCATCGGTGGAGTGCTGCGTGTTATTTGTAAACATTTGAAGGAGGGTTATGATGACTATGACTCTGTCAGTTCTTGGTTTTTGGAAATGCCTTGGGATTTGTTGGATGAGTGTTGGAGTTCATGTCTGGGTTTGTGATCTTGTGCTACATCATCTACATTTGGGTTATGCTTGCACTTGTTTTTCTCCACAAGAATGAAGATTGAAGACAATGTATTGGGTTGGATTTCTTTGATGATTGTGCGTTATTTGTTTTGTTGCTGCCGAGACATGGTATGAGTTGCAGATTTCATCTCTTTATGGTTTTATTGATATTTTGTCTTATTGGCTAGTTTTTTAGCTATGTTTATGGTGGTTAAGCCCGATGCTTCTGCCATAAATGGTTAAGCATTAGATTGTTGTGCTTCTGCCAAGTGGTTAAATTTTGAGGTATAGTTTCTGCTTGGTGGTTAAGCCTTTGGCCCTATGGCCCTGTTGATGTTTGCTTCTGCCCTATGGTGGTTAAGTGTTTTGCTTCCTTCAAGTGATTAAGCCTTGAGTTGTGACTTTTGCTTGATGGTTAAGTGTTGGTTTGTTGCTTCCTCCGAGTGGTTAAACCTTGAGTTGTGGTTTCTACTCGATGGCTAAGCATTTGTTGACTTCTTTGGCACTTGGATGGTTATATCCAAGAGTGGGTTTGTTGATTCTTTTTTGAGTGAATGTTGTGGAGATGCTGGAAGAAGCTTGAAGGGGCCCAAGAGTTGGTCGATGACTTCTAGGAGCTATGCACCTCAACTGCTACCAATTTGGATTGTTCTTCCTTTTGTTAATTTTATAGTACATTTGTATTGCTTATTCCAAGCTGGAAGTGTTGTGAACACCTTCCAGCTTGCGGGAGGCTGTTAAAATATAGATAGTAAGCCCATTAGGTAGTAGTAAGACCCATTAGTTGGTTAGTATATAAAGTAGATGACAGTCTCATTTATGACCTACCTCTTCTCATTTTGTATCTTCACTACTTTAAATATAATAAAAGCTTTTAGAGTTTTTCTCTCTAATTTCTATGGATGCCATGATTTTTAAGACTTTTCCTCGGCCAACAACTGAATTTAGTTTGGGTGTTAACGGTTACAAAGAATTTTTACCCATTAATAATACACCAAAATGTTGGATATTATTATTGGTTTTGTTTTTATAAAACAAACACAAATTTATGTAACTCTTTATTTTTATTGACTTTTATTTATAAAATTTTCCATGTCAAGTTGATGGTGTGTGTGTTGCTATGTAGTTTAAAATTTAATTGTTTTTTTTAAACAATTTGTGTAAAATTTTCCTACGTGTTCCTTATAAATCATGCAATTTCTTAACATCCAATTTAAATAGGATTCGTATTAATCATGAAATCTGTAAAAAAAACATGAAATTCTATTGTTACATTTTAAATCCAGCTGTACAAACCTATATAAATAGTAAAATATTTCTGACTTCTCATTCATTATTCAATATTATTTGTTTAAAAATCTCATTGACCGACCTATTCATGCATAACAAAGTACGAGGGCCACCAACACCCAAAGAGGATTTAAAAGCATTTCAGATTCAAACAATATAATAATTAGAAAGATATTACAGAGTATTTCCAAAACATGGAAAATTTTGAAAGGAAAAACCAGAAAAACCAAATCTGGATAAACAAAACGAAACCTAAAAATTAGAAGTCAAAATAATTAGTTCTTATTTTAGGTGAATAAATATTCATATTATAATTTTTCAAAACAAACATTCTTGTTATCCAAAATTAAACTACATTTTCTCTTTTTCATTAAACCCCATATGAGATATCATACTACAAATACGTGTGACTAAGTACATATAATGACAGATCTACCAAGGGATGGGGCAATTGCCCCCAAGATGAAAATAATTTGCTAGGTATACTAAACAAAACAAAAATTTATTACCTTCATAAGAAAATAGGAGTTTCCTGGATATAATTGAATAATTTTTGAATATATTCTAAAAAGTAATTAAGAGACATAAAAGAGAATGATTAATACTAATTTCATTATTTTATTTTTCTCATTTATATTGTTTTGTTCTCTTCTAACGCCGAATAAAACGCATGAAGAGCTTAGCTATTTTTGTGTTATTTTAGGAGTTGAGACCCAAAAAAATATATTTCAAAGACAAAGGTCTATTTGCTCTCTAAAAATGAAAATGAATAAATTTGTATATCCAAAAAATTAAATACTAGTCAAATTAGTGTGTAAAGAGGACTAAAATGTCCCTAAAATTGTTTTAAAATTTCTTTTTTGATCAAAAAACTGTTTTTGTTTTAAAAAGATTAGTTTAACCCGATATTTAAGCATCAAATTGATACATACATTTCAATTTATACAAACTAAGCAAGTCTCTTTTTTTTGGCAAAGAAGGAAATGAGCCTCGTTAAAACCTTTTGATGCAAACATTCATTAGGGAAAAATCATCTAAAAGGAAAAAGAATACTCCCCCTGTTTTCATTAAAAAGAGAAAAAAGAATGTGTACATAGGAAAATCAAGGGAGGACTAGACCAATACCCTTGGCGAAAAGAAGAATCATCGAAAGCCGTAACATGGAAGACCTAGCCTATTGCGGTTAAAGTCCTCTAAAACAAAACTACGGAGTAAATCCCACCAGTCAAAAGCAAGTCTGGGTTAGTATTGTAAACTTCTATATCCTCACCCTATAAAACTACATATTTCAAATATAATAATGTAATTTATAGTGAGAATATATATGAAGCCGTCATTAAAAATTAGTTATTATTTATTTTTTAAATTATTCTCTGTGCTACTACCCATTTATTTTAATTTGAAAATTATTGTGAAAATGTGTGTTGAGTAGGCCCGATCACTTATGAGAGATGGGGCGAAGGAAAACAACTACGAAGACTTGGTAGACCCACTCTTGAGAGATGGATACTACACTCAGAAACTTTAACGAATGGTAGTTTGTGCATATCACAGTACCCATAAATCCGCAAAGAGGCGTCCCAAGATGAGTTAGCTAGCGACATTCATTTATAAAACCTTTAAAATATTGAAGTAAAGGTTACCGATGTAATATACTAAAAACCTTGTTTATTTGGTCATAAATACGTAGTCACGGGTGGATCCAAGAGCTTTTGACATGGAAAAAAAGAGTAGATACGCATTTGCATCAGATTGCGTATCAACTCTTTTTTGCCACCTCCGTCAAAAGCTCTTAGATTCGCCTGTTACTACGCATTTATGACCCAAAAAAACAAGGGTTTTAGTATATTACAAAGGTGACATCGAGTTCAATATTTTCAAGGTTTTATAAATGAAGGTAGCTAGCTAACTCATATTGGGACGCTTCTTTACAGATTGATGCTATGATATGCACAAACTACCATTCGTTGAAATTCCTGAGTGTAGTATTCACCTCTCAAGAGTGGGTCTACCAAATTTTCGTAATTGTTTTCCTTGGCCCCATCTCTCATAAGTGATAGGGCGTTCTCAACACACATTTTCACTATAATTTTCAAATTAAAAAAAAAAGAGTAGTAGCATAGAGAAGAACTTAAAAAGAAAGAATAACTAATTTTTAATGACTACTTCACGGTCTTCACTATAAATTTCGTTATTATATTTGAAGTATGCAGTTTTATGGGGTGAGGATATAGAAGTTTACAATACTAACCTAGCTGATAGACAAATCCTGAGCTTTCTTCCCGGTTATTATTTGTAGCAGGATGGCCTCGAAACAGAAAATATCTGTCATTTCTGTCAAATGATTACTTAAAAGATAAGTTGGATCCAGATACCTGTGTCACATGCAAATAATATTAGATGATTGATGAAGTTGTTTTTTTTGTTGTGAAATGATCACTTTTTTTTGTGAAAGTGTGCTGAATTTGTTGAATACTTGGCTGTAAGGAAATAATCATGCTAGTTTATATATCCTATTTGGTAATGTTCATTAAAATCATTGGGTATATGGTAGTTAGTAGTTTATTTGATGAGTTATTGTAACAAAATATAGTACTTGCCCGAGCATTTCCTTTACATCAGCTGAAATATTGGTACATCTTTCTGTTGCAAACCTGGCTAAACCAAAGTCAGGGACCTGATTCATATGCATAACTTTTACCGTAAATATTCACCAAATTTTGACATTTGTCACAATTTAGGGGCAAAATAGGCAATTCACCACATAAAGACAAAATGTTACAGTATCACTACATTGCGCTACAGTGACGTTTCTAACGCGCTACAGTACCACTTATGTCACTCTACAGTACGCTACAGTGACGTTTCTGACGAGCTACAGTACTAATACAGTTTTTTCTTAAATTCAATTTTTTAAAAAAAAAAACAGATTTTTTTAAAATAAAATTTTATAGACTTTTTTTAAAAAACGGTTGTCAATATTCTTATAAAAACAATTAGTCACTATAAATCAATTTTCACTATTTTTATAATCTACTCAAACTACTAAAATTAATAAAATAATTAGTCACTATAAATCAATTAACCACTATCCGTTGTCAAAAAAAGAATTGTAAAAAACCTTTAACCCCTACCAAAAATTACAAAAAACTACTAAAACTAATCAATTTAACTACTTTTGTTAAAAGCAATCAATTAATCCATTACAAAAAATTACCAAAGAACTATTTTATAATTACTAAAAAAGAGTAAAATGCCAACAGGAATGCCAACAGGAGTGCCAACGAGAGCCCCAATGGGAGTTGCAACGAGAGCGCCAACGAGAGAGGCCACGGGAGTAGCAACGATAGAGGGACAAAAAAGTGAGGGACAAAAAACTGAATGAAAACTGCAATCAGAAGCTACAACTGACGCAGCAAAAGGACAAAAAACAGCAAATTTTAAAACCAACTTTTTTTTCAATTTTTTTTCCATTTTTTTTTTCAGTTTTTCTTTCTATAAAAAATCAATTTTTTATCAGTTTTTTTTTGCTAAAAACATAATTTTTTTAACTATTTCTATAATTTAGTCGAACTACTAAAATTAATCAATTTAACTACTTCCAATTGTCAAAAAAAACCATACCTCTAACAATAGTTTCAAAATTATTTATTCCAAAAAAATAAATTATTAAATTAATACCACACTCAATAATTAAATAACTTAAAATTTACTATTTACCATAATCTCTCTATTAAAACTACTAAAATCAATCAATTTTTCATGTAATAAATAAAATCAATCAATTTAAGCACTAACAATTGTAATATTAAATCATATAGAAAAAAGGAGAAAACATGTGGCAGCGGGAGTGACAACGAGAGATTGACAACGAGATCAGCAACGAGAGCTGCAACGGGAGTGCCAACAGGAGTGCCAACAAGAGAGGGAACGAGAGCGCCAACGAGAGCGACGGGGCTGCATATTTTACCTTTTACTCCATTATTAATATTATAAGAAGATACCGATTTTGTTTTAACTTTTTGCAACACAACTATTTTAGTAAATTCACCGCAAAAAGACAAAATTTGCAACACAACGAGAGCGGCACTGCGAGACTGACAATGGAATCGACAACGAGAGCGACAACGGGAACATGAGTGGGAACAAGAGAGGCAAGGAGAGCGCCAACAGAGCGCCAACGTGGATGCATATTTTAAAAAATCTTATTTTCTTTCTTCTTCATTTTTGCTCCATCTAAAATTTATTATTTACTATAATCTCTCTATTAAAACTATTAAAATCAATCAATTTAACCACTAAGAATTATAAAAATACAACTTTAGCCACTACCAAACTTTACAAAATAACTTACTTATAATTATAAACAAATATGATTTAATTAATATTAAATCATATAGAATAATATGAGTTAACATGTGGCAACGGGAGCGACAACGAGAGACTGGCAATGAGATCTGCAACGGGAGTGGCAAAGAGAGAGGTAACGAGATCGTCAACGAGTATGCAAACGGGAATGTCAACAGGGATGCATATTTTACCTTTAATGTCCAAATACATTATTATGGATCAATGTAATTCTGATTGTCAATCTCCTTTATTTTCTTCGACTCAATATAATTTTCATTTGTATCTTATATGACATAATATCTATCTCTTTCCACTTTGAATTTCAAATCATACATTTTGGACATTGTTCACAACTTATGATTATCTTCCAAATTACTATTATGACTTCATGGCAATACACCGATCATACAGTATCAGCCGTGCGTATGCACGGGTAAAATACTAGTTACACTACAAGAAAATCGCTCATTTGCGACGGCAATTTCCGTCGCAAATGGACCTTTTTCCGTGGCAAATTTGCGTTTGCGATGACATTTGCGACGGACAAAATTCCGTCGCAAAAACGCTCGTCGCAAATATTTCCGTCGCAAATTCGTCGCAAATTCGTCACAAATTTCCGCCGCAAATCCGTCACAAATTTCCGTCGCAAATCCGTCGGAAATTTTAAAAAAATAAAAATAAAAAAATCCTACAAACACAAAATTTCACCAATTATACAAATTTCTTAAAAGTCCTACATGTTTCTCAATGTGATAAAAAATGACTCCACTGGGGATCGAACCCAGAATCTCTGGTTCCGTAGACCCGCGCCTTATCCATTGGGCCATGGAGTCAGATTTCAAGTTTTAGGATAAAAGCATTCCATATCCTGAATATTATTAGTAAGACCAACAAAACATGAATTCCAGCAGCATATAACCACACACAACGACCACACTCATATACACATGTTAGGCATATATGCATGATAAAATAAAGAGGAAAATTATCAATCAGATACCATAACCAAAACTAAAGTATCATAGCAGTTTTTTGTTGAGTAAAATCCAGCTAACTAGAGTGACAGAGAACATGAGGTCAAATGATCAATTAGTAGCGAATCATAACAAATCAATAACCATAAAATTTAGGCAACCATTCAACACACATATGATATCCAAATCAAAGAACGACAGTGGGGATATTGAACATTGGTCGAATCTGTGGCATTATATCTTAAAGATCAGACAAACACCATAACAGAGATAATATAATGCAGTGAACTAGGATGATAAAGGTCAAGTGACTCAAGTATGTCAGATTCATGGAAGGTGAACAACATGTATGTATAAGCACAAGGCTCACCTTTCTCTCTATATTAGTCATATGCCTATCTTCCTCTGGAAACACAAGACACCCTAAAGGTATGCATAAAATCCCACACCAATTTCCAAATTCATGCTGGCATTATCCCATCCATCCAACACCTTAATCAAGAACAACAATAGCATCCTCCAATTTTGTCAATAAATGCTTCAGCAACATGGAGCATCTCACCAGCTGCAGAAAAAAATACAAGACACTGAAAATGGGAAAAAGGCAACCCCAATAAATCAAGTAAAGAACCAATCCTCCGCTTAGTATACATACAACAACTCTATAATCTTTATTAATCATGCAATAAAAAAAGTGAAGCTATTTTGTGGAAGGGAGAAGATTATGATGTTATTGAATGAAGGGAGAAGATTATGATATTATGTCATGCAAAACTACAAATTAAAGAGGGATTATATTCATCAGCCAAACTATCAAGTTGTAGAAGAGAGTGATTGAACAGAGAGCAAGACGATTAAAACTGGAATTAAAGAGGGATTATATTCATAAGCTCTTACACTCCTTTATAGAGAATGGAATTACTTGCTGATTTGAACAAATCTGTTATGCAGATTAAAACTGAGTCATGCAGGACAGAAGGTTTACTTTTGCATAATAATAATGGAAATTGTAACACATGCAAACCCACATCAAAACTCTAACCAGCAACCCACATCGCAACCAAACAAAACAACAAAGAATCCTATATTTCTAACCTTGTATCAAGTATCTGTACTATTCAAACAAATGCATGTGTCTCGTGGTAAGGCAATGCACACAAAATCAAATCCTCATTGTTGTACACATGAACCCTGAAGCTCAAAACAAAATCACATCAAAAACCACAAAAACTCCATTCATAGCATATTAACAACACAAGAACAGATAAAGTGCTCACTTGTGTCTATGTATCAAATAATTCCGGTGGCTGAACAAATTGTTCTTATAATTCCTAAAATGCTCATTGGTGCTAATAAGAACCTCTAAACCTGAAACAGTAGCAAAAAATCAATACAACAATGGAATACAAAGTAGCAACAAATGTCATATGCTCCATTCATCTTAATTTCACTAACTGGAAGGGCTAGTGAAGGGCCTCTTTAGAGGTGCAGAATCAGCTTGTGTTAAGAATCTAATAGCTTCTAACTGAGAACTATGGAGGTTGCCATTGTAAATAGCTGTGTACCAAAACAAGCGATGATTCTGGTTGCTTTGTTTTTCCACACAATCTAACAATAAGTATTTCTTTTCTTAGAAGTTTATCCAAGTTTGCAACTTTTATTCATTGCTCTTCAAGAACCTACATTAAGCACACAAGACAGGGCAGCGAATCATGACATTATCTAATCTAAGAACTTTTGAAACTTAGCAAGACAAAACAAAAAGGTCATGACAAAAATGTTTACATGCAGCAAAATAGAGAGAAAAGAAATATGGTTGCAATAATTACCTAGCAAGTTTCCTCAATTACTGTTATGCTAGATTAGTCTCATGAAATGTGAATAAAAACCAAGACACACAAAAACTCCTAAAAAGCAAAGTTTCCAATACAGATAAGGACCACATATCATTTTTCCCGGTTTCATAAACCAAGTGTTGCTGGCAATCTTTTATAGTAAACTCAGTAGCTGAATTATAGTCATTGTATCATTGTTAACCATCAAACAAAATGATGCTATCAGTAATATGTACAGGTGTATGGCATTAATTCTTCATTTTATTCACCATGTTAGTTTATAAGCCTAACATAAGAATGAGTTATTTAAAATAAATATCTTTCAGAAATAGGAATGTTTGGTCCCGCGCCAATGTATTGCTATAATTTTGCTAGAAGAGGTGCACATTCTTGTAATCCATCAATAACTATCATGGAAGAAAACAGAACAAAAATGCAGTAATACTATGAAAACATAATGGCTTTATCCTCTTCTATTTGTTTTCTTCAAAAACACTACCAATGGAGAGAAGCACACACAGCAATATGAAACTTACCTAAATGCTATTACAATATATATGCTACTGTCACTAGCATAAAATCAGTACTCAAAAGAAAGGTACAAAGAAAAATAAGGCTAAGCTTCCAAATGGAGAGATAAGACACTAGCTAAAATATTCCACAGACAATCATTCCCTATTGATTTCTTTCTCTTTCTTTACGGTTACAACAGCAGTGTTGCTGGTTTGGGATGCAATTTGTGATATATCTGTTACTCACACAAACACAAAACATGCAAAATAACCAGCATTTTCCTATTTATTTGCACCCAAAATAACAAGAAATTGGCTATTGAAGGTGCTTGGCTTGAGGTTGAACTACTAGATGAATCTGCATTGCAATTTGAGAAACTAAGCCTAAAGGACAACTCAGAAACAAAAGCTACTTTCTCTAGGTAAGTGAAGCCATAGCATCTTTTTATATCTACATATTAAAATAACTGTATAAGGAGCACAGCATCAAGTTCTTCTAAATTGTACACAGAATTAAATTCTAAATTATACACAGAATTGCACACAAACAGAATTGTACACAAACTGCAAGAGGTCATGATTGTACAATTCTAAATTGTAGACAAAAACAGAAATGTAACATATTCTAAATTGCACACAGAATTGTAGACAAGAGTTGATTGTTGGTATTACCTCAAAGATCTTTGCTCACTCCGCCTTGGTTGCTGAAGCTCTAGCTTTGCGAGAGGTCGTATCCTTTGCAGTGAACTTGAAACTTGCTTGGATGCTCTTTGAACTGGATTGCATGTATTTAATTGAGACATGTAGAGGCAATATTATTGAGTAAATACTACACTACAGATATGTGAGGCAGCGGATGGGAAGAAATATACTAAAGTATTTTGGGCCACTTACGTGCCGAATATGCACAAAAGACTTTCAGGGACAACTGAGCAATTATGTACCAAACAGGTTTATCAATTTACAAATTATGCAGAGACCAAGATGATATTAAGTGACAACTTTCAGGGATCAAATGCAGCAAATATGCACAAAACTACAACAATTATGCACAATTTTACCAATTTTGTACCACTTTTTGCATCTTACCAATTCAAGAAATCTACAATTATGCAGCAACTAGTTTTGTATTTGTACATGTTGTTAGCTTACCAATATTGTGTACAGTTATGCAGAAGTTATGCAGCTACCCTGTGTGCAACTTCTGTTCAGGTCCACTTCCAGCAATTCGGTTTCAGCAATTCGGATGGAGACCACTTCCAGCAATTCCAGCAATTCGGTTTCAGCTGGAGACCACTTCCAGCAATTCGGTTCAAGCAATATTACATGGATGGAGACCACTTCCAGCAATTCGGTTTCAGCTGTAAAAGCAGGCAGCAAAAGAGATTCATATTTATAATTTGGATTGCCACAGTTTGAAGAAATTTGAAGACTGAATTTTGTATAGTTGTATTGAAATATTTGCACAACTGATGATGCTATTTTCTTTTAGGATTTGGGAACGATGTAATAGAACCAATGTTGCCTTCTCACTGATTTGGATTTTCCAAAGATGTGTAATAGAATCTTTTGGATTGGTTTCTTATTTTGAAATTACTTAGACAGAGTAGACAAGGCAAAAGAAAAACTAAACTATGGAAAAGGAATATATGCAGCCAACACAACCAGAGGACCTTGCAGCATGATATCTTCCAAACCTATAATTACTAGACCGTGATATTATACCAAGACCTTGTGTTGTTTTAAAATGAACTCAAGTACCAACTCCAATAGCACAACTTAATACAATTCCATTACAATATGACACACGAATTGCACCAGCAAGCCCAAACCAGTTGCAGAAAAAAGGGTGAACAGTTAAGCAGAACAACATCCAGCAATTTTGAACATCAGAGCAAGGAGAGAACAATAAACACAATACCACAACACATAACAAGGAAACTAACATCAATTTGTAGAAAAGACGTGGAAATAATGTCAAAGCACAACAAACCCTAAGTTTCAAAATCAGTTAAGAAAGGGGAAAATCAGAATCAACGAAGAAGGGGGAAAACGAGAATCAATGAAGAAGGGGGAAAGAATCAGAGAGCCGGGTGATTTACCTGGTAGAAGACAAACAACGACGAGTTCGCGAACGGAGTGCACGGCGCCGGAGGGTGGAGTGGTGGCGACGAGTTCGCGAACGGAGTGCACGGCGAGGAGGGACGGAGAACGGCGTGAGAACGCGAGAGGAGTGAGGCGGGGCGGAGAACGGCGGAGAACACGAGATAAGTTTTGTGTTGTGTGTTGTGTTCTGAGAGAAGAGTTTTGTGTTCTGAGAGAAGAGATAATAGGGTTCGTGTGAATAAAAATTCTAATTAACATTTGCGACGGGCTTGCGACTAAATATCCGTCGCAAATTTGCGACCAACATCCACTTCCGTCGCAAATTAGTGACCAACATGCCTTTCCGTCGCAAATTATGAGCGGGATTGTTACTGCCAATGCCCAATTTCACTCACCGTCGCAAATTAGCGACGGACAGTTGTCCGTGGCAAACGTTTGTGGCAATATAGAGTTATTCTTGTAGTGTTAGTATGAATATTTGGTTTCACAAAGCTAACAAGCTATGAAGCACCGACACAAATACGAACACTGGATACGACACAACCCCAAACGCGCAGACATTGGTTTTAATTTGGAAAATATAAGTAATTGAAATGTCGGTGCCATTCTTATGTCGGACACAAGACACATCTTCAACCAGAAATGTCTGTGCTACAGAACCAACAAACATAGGTCAAAACATTACATACCATGTAGATGGTATTGTAGTATTTGATTCATACACAAATGGTTGGGGGCAACCATTTCCCCCTGCATGTCTTGAAGAAAACTAAGTATGAGGATTCAAATGAAAAAGGTTGAACTGACCTTATGCATTGCACGGAGACATGCGCAAGTGATTTATAATGGGCCACCATTAACTTGAAAGTTGAAACCATCAAATACCTATTCAAAAGGCATTTCCCTTTCTACTTCGCTTTACCAGTCATGAATCCACTTACCATCTAGTGGCTCTCTTCAATAAAATTAGTTGTTGTTTCTTTTCATTTTTCCAATCCCTCTCCCTCTCTCTCTCTCTCTCTCTCTCTGTAACATCCCTAATTTTTAAAGACTCGAACTATGAAGCCTAAGACCGATTTAATTATTTGTGAGAATAATTGGTCGTGTCTCGGCGAACAATAGTCGAGGAAATTGTCAAAGTCATTCTTATTCTCTATTAAATTGTGGCTTAGTCATAGTTTCAATGAAATGGAAGCTGAAGGGTAAAATGGTCATTTCACCAAATATCGTTGGATCAACCTAGTAAGAGGTCATGACTATATTTGTTAGTCAACCCAAAGAATTTAACTAATCAAATGGCTAGCGATGGGAGAATATGCATTATTGATTGAGATTTAAGTTTGAGTGAGATTTAGTGAGCAAGGGGTAATATGGTCTCTTTGCCTCATTTCTTTTTAACTTCAGCCCATTATAACTGAATCACACACACCTTAGGGGAATTAATTCCAGAAATTTAGAAAGGAAAGAAAGCTCCAAGAGAGAGAGGGAGAACCGTGAGGGAGAAGAGGAGAGAAAGAATGAGAGATTTCTCTCAAACCCTTCAATGCATGTGAGTGATCTTACCTTCATTCCTCCCCATTTTTGATTCTCTTTCCAGCTGTACTGACTTCAGCCACTCAACCTTCTTCCTTCTCCATCTACCATTTCTGAACCTAGGAGCTCCACTTGACCAACAATGGAGATTCTAAGCCCCTTTGAGTTGCATGATCAAGTGAAAGCTAGAGTGGGTTGGAGTGGAATCTTCATTGATGATTGGAGCAAGTTGGGAGAGTTTCAGTAGCTTGTTCTGTATTGGAATGTTTAGGTTAGCTATTGGAGCTCAAATTCGTGATAGCAAGTGATTGAGGATGATGATGATCAAGTCAATCAAGAATTCTGGGTGAAACCCGTATGGTATACCTTCATTGTTTTCATCGTATCTCACTGTACACAACTCCGATGATTGTGATTCTTGTCTCTCTGGAAACTAGACTCGAAGCTCTTCATTTTGGGCACAAGAACCGTATGATTTCATGGAGAAATGAGAGAGATATCCTGTCCACAAGTTACGGTTTCAGAATCAAACATTGTCCTGGACCAGTCACATAGTTTCGGTGATATCTCTCAATCTACTGGATGCATGCGCGTGAAACTTTTTCCATTTGAAAGTAGACAAAATTATATTCACAATGGGCACTGATTTGAGTAGATTTGGTCACGAATTGACCAACTTATGCTTATTGCAAAACTGGGTCCTGATTCTGGGAAATGGAAATTCGAAGCTAGTATGCCCGCTCGTCGAAATTGAGTTCGATTCGTCATAATTCTCGAGGGTCGTCAACTCAAGTACCGGATGAGTGTTCAGTAGCAAGGATTTGATCGAGTTACTGATGGTGCATGTGGGACCCATCGAGTTCAGATGCGGAGGCACTAGGAGCGTGTACGTGACTACGGGGATTGTTCGAGTGGTTACAATCCGGCAGTCCGTGTTTCGACGTGATTTCTCGGCAATCGTCAACCGGGTGAGTTCTACTCACGGATAGGGATATTTTTATGTGTCTTGAAAATATATCGGTTTTGAGTCATAAGGCATTATCCGTTTTCGAAAGATTTTTGGAACCGAAAACCGTTTTTGAGAAATGTTGCGTTTTTACGGTTTTTATTGAATGGTTGAACAATTTATGAAATTGTGATTTTAAGTGCTTTCACTGGAATATGGTCTGGAATGTTGTGTATTAAATCCGTTTTCAGGTTGGAGAACGATCGGAATTCGATTTGGGCGAGAAATGGAAAACGGAATGAGAAACTAGAATTCGGTAACAGAACAGGCCGCACGGGTCGTGCGCCCCTGGGCACGGACCGTGCGTCCTCTTCGGGTTGGCTGTGTGGTTTTGGTAAATCACGCACGGGTCGTGCGCCCCTGGGCACGGACCGTGCGTGAGCTGCTGTTACCGGACTCCGATTTCTCATTTCGTCGCTCCTTTCGATCCCGAATCACTCCTAATCTTCTTCACAACAAATTTTAAAGATATTGCCTTAATGACAACCGTATTTTGAACTTGTTCAACTCATGTTTTTGAAAAGGGCTTCGAAAGCATAATTGATTGAAAAACCGAAACCCTAGTACGCGTGTGAGTACACCGACTGATGGATTGACCGAATATATATATGTTTATATATGTCAAATGAAAACGATTATAATGCCGGAGGTCTAATTATGAATTCCTCAAAACGGATTATAGATCGATATGGATATTGTTTATCCAATTACTATGCGAATGATCCTTTGGTGATCGAAAGATATAAATTATCTAATGAGCTTATATGACTGATCCTTTGGTGATCAAAATGAAAAAGAAGATATAAATTATCTAACTCTCGAGAACTTGATGCGTATTGTCATACGTATTGCGTTGGGTGACGACCCGACAAGTAGCATACTAGGAAGGGAAGTCATGAGCCCTCACCCTAGGCCCTGAATGTGTTTTGGCGTGGTCAACTCACGGGTTACCGGGATTAGTGGTTCTTGCACGGCCGGTTTATGCTAAGTTAAACACACGATTCGCCGGGATTAGTGGTTGTTGCACGGTCGGCGTTTCGATTTATAACTGGACATTTCTTCCTAATTAATGTTGTAAACCGGGATTAGTGGTTCTTGCACGGCCGGTTTATGCTAAATAAGAAATTCACGATTCGCCGGGATTAGTGGTTCTTGCACGGTCGGCGTTTCGATTAATAAATCATGAATACGAATTGCCGGGATTAGTGGTTCTTGCACGGTCGGCGTTTCGATTAATAAATTATGAATTTGAATTGCCGGGATTAGTGGTTGTTGCACGGTCGGCATTTCGATTAATCAATAAGACATTGTTATGTCAGATTTTGTTGTAACGGTTTAATAATTGAACCGAGTGTCAGTGAGGGGGCACGATAGGACTCACTGAGACAAGTTGTCTCACCCAATCCATATTTGTTGTTTTTACAGAGAACAGGTTATAAGGACAGCAGGCGGCATAGTTGGTATGTCGGGTTCGAGAAGAAGACTGAAGATTGATTCTTTGATAGTTGTCCATGTTCTCCTGTGGTTATCTCTGTATTCGGTCGTATGACTCGAGCTTGTATTAATTGTATTTTTATAGTTTCCGCTGTTTCTTGTAAAGATGTATATCTAAACAGGAATTTTTATACTCTGATTTATACCAAATTGTATATTTAGGTATTTCTTTGTTAAAGAAATACAGGGGTGTTACAGTTGGTATCAGAGCGGTTCGGCCTTGTCGGACGTAGTGACCTTCGGGTCGAGAACATAGGATCGAGTCAGCTAGGGACTTAGACAATTATATGTCAGACCTTTTTAGTATATTATGTGACGTATTGAGTCAGGATCCACTCAATGTTTCATGTAAGTTACTGAAAACTGTGACAGATAGTTGCCTCAGCCCCGAAAATGTCCGAGACCCTACACCATAGGATTCTCAGCCTTCTCGTCTCATCAGAACGTGCAGCGGCAGCAGAGGGCTACATATTACATTTGAAAACCATGATGGACATTCGCGATGGTTCGAGGAAACTGTGGGCGGCTGTTCAGTAAGGGAATCTGATGCAGCTAGTGAATCGCGGCATGAAACGTCGTAGATCTTATCGAGGAGTAAGAATCAAGCAAAGCCCTTGGGCAATAGCAATGTCAGTGTACTGAAAGCTATCAGACTAGTTAACACCCAAAACCCTGACCTTTATTTAGTCAACGTATCAGTTTTTTGAAATATCATTTTCATCGTAAATATTACCTTCTGGTGTAAGTCAATCCCAGTTTAGGTATCAGTTGAGGAAGTCCCTCCAGAAATTTCAAGTACAGATCTCGATTCTTCTTTTTCCGAGTCACAATGTGACGAATGACAAAGCCAATTGAGTAAAGATACTCCGTCGTCAGTATTGACTAGTGGAATCATAAGTGTCGATCAGGTTAAGTCCTGATCAGGAATTATGAGTCAAATCCTTCAAAGAAGATTAGTTTTTGGATTCGGTAGAAGTGACCTTATTTCAATCCGCTGCTGGAAGCATTCCGATCACGGTCTGTGAGAAATTCTCGTTAGTCTTCCGACTCATTTGTTCGTAACTCCTGCTCCGGAACTCCGATTTTTATGTTCCGAGAGGCGTTGGAAAGCTAACGAAATTATCTACACCGATGAATGGGTTGTGAACCGTATCTTCAATTGTATTTTGAATTGTACCTCTGTTTTGGAATCTGAACCGTAAACTCTAAACATTCGTGGAATGTGGACCTCCCTGTTATTCGGGAAATTGGAAAAAGGATCTCCAATCAGTCAGTTTAGACTCCTAGAACCCGTTCTGAAGCTATATTGATTAATGTAATGTAATAATTATGTCTGGATAGTCGCGGAAGTTCGGAAAGAGGCTGGACCAAGGAAAGTTCTAAATGATAAATTCAACGAATCAATACGAAGACACTTAGGGTGTGCTCGTGTGATTCCCGAAATAATTTTTGTTTTCAAAAATCCCCTGGTGCCACCACAATCTCAATTTCGTGACTAATCCGAGAATAATTACTACATTGAAGTTAATCGAGAAACCAAGGATTGCATAGGATGGCACTAAATCGTAACTTCTAAAGAAAACCTTATGTCATCCTAGTAAGAATCCTAATATCGAAATTGCATCTCCTTAGGATCTGAGTGATCAAGAATCTATGAAAGATAGGTATCAAAGTTCAAGCCTAGTTGATTTAGGAAGAACGCTGAAATTGGACAAGTCGTTGACTTAGAAAACTCCGAAAAAGCCATGTTTGGGAAATCATCCTTCGAATGTTATAGCATTCAAGCTTCCGCTACTGAAGTGAAACTCCAATCGTTAATCTTGAATTCGTTAAGATCAACAGTAAGTTGTTGTGACTTTGATCCATCGGATGGGTCAATGCTAATTCTCCATTCTATTGACCTATGGTTAAATGTCGATAAATCAAGTATGTGCTGAGAATTCGGATTGTCCGATTGTGGTCCAGCACACGATGCTTTTCTAAGAATCCAATGAGTTGAGTACCTATAATGTTTTTACCTTTTCACCTTCTACACTCGTTTGATGGTAGAGTGAGTGAGGATGAACCGTATGTCGGTCGGAGACTAAATGATTGGACAGTGACTGTATGACACATGAGTCCTTGATAGTGAACTTTATAACCTTTGTGTAGTCTCTTGAGACGGTCAAGTCGTGTCTGTTTTTCATCATGAAATACGACCCTTGTTTTTAATCTCGACATTTTGTCTTGGACCGATTCGAGAAAGGAATTGAAAGGAAGTGAATTGAATCGAGTGGAATAGCGGCTTGAGAAGAATTTTTAAAACAAATACCCGCTTTCTTTTCGGCTCAATGTCATTCCCGATCCCTTCCTCGAACGAACCTAATTATTTTTGTTTTAACGAAACCGAACTCAAGCACGATAAAAGTTTGCGAGATTTTGGTCGCACAAATGGTTGACTCCAACAAAATAACACCTTTATTCTCACTTTCGAACTTGCAGATTTTAAAAATTTGAGAATGAGATTCCGCTTTGTTGAAACGTCGTGCATCGAGTAAGGTCATTTATAAGTTGGGGTGAATTATCGTTTTGTATGGTCGTATTTTTGTTCAAGTTATCGTTATTGGAAAGCCCCGTTGAAAAGAATTTTCATTCAAATGGAAATATTGTACTTTCAAGTTTTGGAACCGATTTAATGAAAGAATATTTTGCTATTATTTTAGAGTTTTTCCTGGATTCGGTTGTAAGGAAAATCGTTTCTAGATTCCTTGGACTGAAAGTCAACCTGTTTTATAAAACAACTCTGTTTACTTCAGTCGAGATTTTTAGTAAAATGAGTCAAGCGCTTATGTGAGCGTAACTCGGGAAGAGAAGGAAACTTTTCTTCTGGATACCGTATGGTTTGATTCCAAAGAAATTCTCTTAAAGTCATCGTTTCGTTCCAATTCAAGTAACGGCTAAGCCGGAACCTTTTGAGTTCTTGACTTTGATAGTGCAGGATGTATAAATACCCTAAACTATGAGTTCGTATCCTCAACAAGTTGTAGGCATTCGATTGTCCATAACAATTAGTGTCAGCTTTCAAGAGTCGGAATAGTTAATTTCTGAAGAAAGTCTATATCTTCACGATGTCTTTCACGTGTCTCAGTTGAGAAAATGTATTCCCGATCCGCATCAGCCATTGAGCGTTGGTACGATCGATCTCCGACCGGATTTATCATTCCAACCTTATCTTTGTCATATCTTGAAGCGTAGTATGAAGACTCTGCGGTCAAGGACTATCCTGATTGTCAATGTGGTTTGGAATGGCTTCTTAGCCGAAGAGGATACCGGGGAATTTGAAAAGGACATGATGACCCGATATCAATATCTTTTTGCTAAAGATTCGTCTTGTCAATTTTGAGGACAAAATTTTTAAAAGTTGGGGTGATTGTAACATCCCTAATTTTTAAAGACTCGAACTATGAAGCCTAAGACCGATTTAATTATTTGTGAGAATAATTGGTCGTGTCTCGGCGAACAATAGTCGAGGAAATTGTCAAAGTCATTCTTATTCTCTATTAAATTGTGGCTTAGTCATAGTTTCAATGAAATGGAAGCTGAAGGGTAAAATGGTCATTTCACCAAATATCGTTGGATCAACCTAGTAAGAGGTCATGACTATATTTGTTAGTCAACCCAAAGAATTTAACTAATCAAATGGCTAGCGATGGGAGAATATGCATTATTGATTGAGATTTAAGTTTGAGTGAGATTTAGTGAGCAAGGGGTAATATGGTCTCTTTGCCTCATTTCTTTTTAACTTCAGCCCATTATAACTGAATCACACACACCTTAGGGGAATTAATTCCAGAAATTTAGAAAGGAAAGAAAGCTCCAAGAGAGAGAGGGAGAACCGTGAGGGAGAAGAGGAGAGAAAGAATGAGAGATTTCTCTCAAACCCTTCAATGCATGTGAGTGATCTTACCTTCATTCCTCCCCATTTTTGATTCTCTTTCCAGCTGTACTGACTTCAGCCACTCAACCTTCTTCCTTCTCCATCTACCATTTCTGAACCTAGGAGCTCCACTTGACCAACAATGGAGATTCTAAGCCCCTTTGAGTTGCATGATCAAGTGAAAGCTAGAGTGGGTTGGAGTGGAATCTTCATTGATGATTGGAGCAAGTTGGGAGAGTTTCAGTAGCTTGTTCTGTATTGGAATGTTTAGGTTAGCTATTGGAGCTCAAATTCGTGATAGCAAGTGATTGAGGATGATGATGATCAAGTCAATCAAGAATTCTGGGTGAAACCCGTATGGTATACCTTCATTGTTTTCATCGTATCTCACTGTACACAACTCCGATGATTGTGATTCTTGTCTCTCTGGAAACTAGACTCGAAGCTCTTCATTTTGGGCACAAGAACCGTATGATTTCATGGAGAAATGAGAGAGATATCCTGTCCACAAGTTACGGTTTCAGAATCAAACATTGTCCTGGACCAGTCACATAGTTTCGGTGATATCTCTCAATCTACTGGATGCATGCGCGTGAAACTTTTTCCATTTGAAAGTAGACAAAATTATATTCACAATGGGCACTGATTTGAGTAGATTTGGTCACGAATTGACCAACTTATGCTTATTGCAAAACTGGGTCCTGATTCTGGGAAATGGAAATTCGAAGCTAGTATGCCCGCTCGTCGAAATTGAGTTCGATTCGTCATAATTCTCGAGGGTCGTCAACTCAAGTACCGGATGAGTGTTCAGTAGCAAGGATTTGATCGAGTTACTGATGGTGCATGTGGGACCCATCGAGTTCAGATGCGGAGGCACTAGGAGCGTGTACGTGACTACGGGGATTGTTCGAGTGGTTACAATCCGGCAGTCCGTGTTTCGACGTGATTTCTCGGCAATCGTCAACCGGGTGAGTTCTACTCACGGATAGGGATATTTTTATGTGTCTTGAAAATATATCGGTTTTGAGTCATAAGGCATTATCCGTTTTCGAAAGATTTTTGGAACCGAAAACCGTTTTTGAGAAATGTTGCGTTTTTACGGTTTTTATTGAATGGTTGAACAATTTATGAAATTGTGATTTTAAGTGCTTTCACTGGAATATGGTCTGGAATGTTGTGTATTAAATCCGTTTTCAGGTTGGAGAACGATCGGAATTCGATTTGGGCGAGAAATGGAAAACAGAATGAGAAACTAGAATTCGGTAACAGAACAGGCCGCACGGGTCGTGCGCCCCTGGGCACGGACCGTGCGTCCTCTTCGGGTTGGCTGTGTGGTTTTGGTAAATCACGCACGGGTCGTGCGCCCCTGGGCACGGACCGTGCGTGAGCTGCTGTTACCGGACTCCGATTTCTCATTTCGTCGCTCCTTTCGATCCCGAATCACTCCTAATCTTCTTCACAACAAATTTTAAAGATATTGCCTTAATGACAACCGTATTTTGAACTTGTTCAACTCATGTTTTTGAAAAGGGCTTCGAAAGCATAATTGATTGAAAAACCGAAACCCTAGTACGCGTGTGAGTACACCGACTGATGGATTGACCGAATATATATATGTTTATATATGTCAAATGAAAACGATTATAATGCCGGAGGTCTAATTATGAATTCCTCAAAACGGATTATAGATCGATATGGATATTGTTTATCCAATTACTATGCGAATGATCCTTTGGTGATCGAAAGATATAAATTATCTAATGAGCTTATATGACTGATCCTTTGGTGATCAAAATGAAAAAGAAGATATAAATTATCTAACTCTCGAGAACTTGATGCGTATTGTCATACGTATTGCGTTGGGTGACGACCCGACAAGTAGCATACTAGGAAGGGAAGTCATGAGCCCTCACCCTAGGCCCTGAATGTGTTTTGGCGTGGTCAACTCACGGGTTACCGGGATTAGTGGTTCTTGCACGGCCGGTTTATGCTAAGTTAAACACACGATTCGCCGGGATTAGTGGTTGTTGCACGGTCGGCGTTTCGATTTATAACTGGACATTTCTTCCTAATTAATGTTGTAAACCGGGATTAGTGGTTCTTGCACGGCCGGTTTATGCTAAATAAGAAATTCACGATTCGCCGGGATTAGTGGTTCTTGCACGGTCGGCGTTTCGATTAATAAATCATGAATACGAATTGCCGGGATTAGTGGTTCTTGCACGGTCGGCGTTTCGATTAATAAATTATGAATTTGAATTGCCGGGATTAGTGGTTGTTGCACGGTCGGCATTTCGATTAATCAATAAGACATTGTTATGTCAGATTTTGTTGTAACGGTTTAATAATTGAACCGAGTGTCAGTGAGGGGGCACGATAGGACTCACTGAGACAAGTTGTCTCACCCAATCCATATTTGTTGTTTTTACAGAGAACAGGTTATAAGGACAGCAGGCGGCATAGTTGGTATGTCGGGTTCGAGAAGAAGACTGAAGATTGATTCTTTGATAGTTGTCCATGTTCTCCTGTGGTTATCTCTGTATTCGGTCGTATGACTCGAGCTTGTATTAATTGTATTTTTATAGTTTCCGCTGTTTCTTGTAAAGATGTATATCTAAACAGGAATTTTTATACTCTGATTTATACCAAATTGTATATTTAGGTATTTCTTTGTTAAAGAAATACAGGGGTGTTACACTCTCTCTCTCTCTCTCTCTCTCTCTCTCTCTCTCTCTCATATGACCCAATCTTCTCTCTATATATCTTTGACTTTTCAAACATAAAAAAACTTACACTTAAAATCTAATCGTATTTCATCTATATCTCGAATACAAAACCATCTCATCTCTCATCTACTTTTTATTTATATTGTATTTTATTTAAATTTATTTAATGTTAGCAAAAAGCCAAAACATAAATAAATTAATTTTTTTTTATTGTCAAAAAAATATTTTAATTTAAGTTTTGGTTTTTGTAACATTCATTATTCTTGTTCTTGTTTTTTTTACAGGCATAAGCCACTCTTACACCCGTGACATACATACACGAGTTCCAATTAAAACTCAAACCAAACTTTCTTCTTTTATTCTAAAAGAGACCCACCATTTCTCTACCTCACTGTCATTTTTAATTTTTCCTTTTATCTCACTATAAACCACCACCACGACCACCATCTTCGTGCTTCATTCCCGGCCACCTTAACGACCTAACTGGTTGAAGTTCAACCAGAAACACCATTACTAGCAAACCCATGGCCGAGAGGGCCACCATGTTGGATCCAATGTGCACGAGACCCGTAAAAATTCTGTTAAACCGGTAGAGACCGGTAAGACTCGGTGACCCAATGCAGCCCATGTTCATTGTATGGATAGCACCTTTTTTATTATTTAAAAATCTACCAAAGGTACATGCCGAGAACCGAACACGGAAGTATTGACTGAAAACTCCTTGTTGATACAAACTCGGGTTAAATATGTTTTTGGTCCCTATAAAATTTCGAATTTTTGTTTTTGGTCCCTCAATACTTTTTACCAACTTTTGGTCCCTATAAAGGTTGAGTTTTCTGCTTTTAGCTCCTAATGACTTTTAATAGCGTCTTTTGACCTTTTATAAGCGCTATTAAAAGTCTTGAAGTGCTATTAAAGCCATGAGAAATTAAAAGCAAAAATTCCAAATTTTATAGGGCCCAAAAGTTGGTGAAATTTTTTTGAGAGACTAAAACCAAAAAACCCAAATTTCATAGGGACCAAAAATATATATATAGCATTAGAAATTTTTTGAAATATGCAGTTTTAAAGGGACCAAATATATATATATATATATAGCATTAGAAAAGTTTTGTTTTTGGTTTTAGTTCCTCATGGTGTTTTGGTTTTAGTCTTTCAAAAAAATTTCAAAACTTTTCTAATGCTATGAGGAAAAGTTTTCTAATGCTATATATATATATATATATATATTATACATAAGAACTTTTTATATTTATGCCTCATATAGCGTCCAAAAACATTGATAATTATGATTGAATATTTTATTCAATAGTAAATTAATATATTTTATCGTACTCAATTACTAATATAAATATTTTTTTAGTACACATTATGTTTTATTGAATTTTTTTTAATCTAAATCGGTTCAAGCGGTTCAACCAATGACCCATCATTTCGACCAATAACTCAGTGACCCAACACTATGACCGAGTCGATCACAATTTCAGTTTTATAATAACACTAGTCTCTTATATTTTTGTTACCTAATCATGTATATTGTTTTAACGGGATAATATTTTATAACAATTTATTATTTTTGTTTCAATACTATGTAAGGTCTAATATAATTTAACTTAACAATTTAGAGTCCATTTGTTACAACTTATTTTGACAAATTAACACTTTTTTTTTTAAATTAATCTATTTTAGAAGTTTTCCATCCGTTTGTTACAACTTTTCAAAAAAAAAAAAATAGAATATAATAATAATCTAAAAACTGCTTCAAATGAGAATCTGTTTTGAGTAGTTTCTCAGAAAAATCATTGTTTTAAGAATGATTTTTATAAACTAAGTGATTTTCAAATTGTAACACAAAACAACTTCTCATTTTCTTAAAAATTTCTATAAACTAATCTCTATTATGAAATAACCTTTACTTTAGTAAGAACAAATATGAGATATCATATAACAGAATAGAGAAGAAGAAGAGAGAAGGAGAGAATGAGAGAGTCTTTCCATTATGCTCATCACAAGTATCCCTTTACACTAAGTATGAGTCCTATTTATAGGACACAAATAAGTAAGTGAATGATCAAGTACAATTAAATGTCACTAACAATCACTCACTAATGAGAGTTAAGGGGATGTGGAAGAGATGGATGGACGTCCACTAACTTATTATTCATAACACTCCCCATTAGATATCCACCGAGGATATGCCTCATTAAAACCTTAATAAAAAAGACCACCATCGTGAGTTCTTCCTCCGGGACTTCGCACCACCCTCTCTCTGACCACAATTCTCTCTCTTTGCTAACCAATCACTTTCACCAAGCTGATGATAATGATTCTTCATTCTTTGGTTGATTTGTATTCTCATGTTGTTGCTCTTTGGATGGATAGTGATATAGTGAGTGAAACAGTGGATGGATGGATGGGAACGAGAGGTTCGTTGAAAACTCTCCCTCCCTCTTTATCTTTCACGATGGCTGCTGCAAGCAGCACTCAAAGATTTCAGATCTGGTTTTAGGTTTCAGATCTGATTTTTATTTCATTACTTTTTTATGTTTATTTTAATTATACAAAAGCAATATTAAAATAAAAAAAATTAAAAGAAAAATGTTGCATAGCCATAGTGGATTTTCGTTAGACATGTTAACATTTGACTAACGAGCGACCAAAAAGAAAAGGTTGACATTTGCAGGAATTTATTTTTTTTAAAAATTGCAGGGACTAAAACTGAATGAACCCCTATTTGCAAAGACTAAAAATATATTTAATGATGAACTCTTCTTTTCCAGTACATATTGTAGAATACAACCAAACGTGAATATTGGAATATTTACTGGAATATTGGTCCAAGGTAAGGCGAATTTATGCCCCCATGAAGAAGCATAATATTGCTCAAATGTAGCATTCTCATTGTCATCATCATCGATGTGGAATGAAGTTAGGAGACAAATCAACAAAACACAAAAATAAAACAGAAGAAAACATCATTATTAAGTAATTAAAAAGAAATACTTAAAAGCTATTTTTCTTTAAACTCTTCTTTTCTTCTCAACCCTTAATGAAATTTTTTGTGTAGTGTTTTTTAAGTTTTCCCCATTCCTTATACCCTCTATTTATAGTTAAAAAATAGGATTTTTAAATTAAGAAATTCCTCTAGTGATAATCTCAACCAGATTTGTCAAAATAGGTAAATCAAATAATTGTGATATCATTTTTTTGAAAATGGCCTTACTAAAATATAATCCAATAACTATTATTTCATTAAGAGTTTACCTTCAATAGACGTAATAAAACCAATTTATATCTAAAATATAATGTAACTAAAAATATTTAAATCAGCCTTTTTAAATAAATCAACTATCATATAAATTTTCTATCTTAAATATATTGGATTATTTAAATTTTACTTTAATAATTAGCATTTTTATGTGATAATTTCAATCAGATTTTTCAAAATAGGCATATCAAATTCTTGTGATATCATTCTTTTGAAAGAGCCTTTTCTCCTTTATTTTTTTCTCTGTTTGGCTCGATTCTAAGAAAAAACACTAAGAGGCAGCCCAACTAGGGTTTACAGGTTTACTTCTCTGGTTCACCCAATCGCGGCTCGTCACGCGGTGCTGCTTTTGTATGATAATCACATCGCACGTGTCCTTGTGGTTCGCCTGCTGCACGACCTGCATGCGCAGGCTGTGGGACCGAGTCCTTCTGCGCCGCCTGCAAAGGTTTAAAGAAGCTATGTCTTTTAATGGGATTATGTGATCATCAGATGCTGTTAATATGTCTCTGCAGCTAGACCTTTTACAGGCACTAGTGCAAAATTAGATTTAAAAAGCACTATTTTGAATCGGTTGTTTGGATAACCGATTCCAAATGTGGACGCGGTGGCATTTTTGCAATTAAATGGTGTTGTGACAAATTTTTTTAGACATTAGGAATCGGTTGTTTAAACAACCGATTAGATAGGTGCCCATTTAGACATTTTGAATCGGTTGTTTAAACAACCGATTCGGAATATGTACAATCAGAATCGGTTCTTTAAACAACCAATTCATAAAGTCTGTTTTATTACTAAAATTCCTTACCTTGTTTTTCAGCTTCCCTCTCACACGTTTCCCTCATCCCTCTCAAACCCTAACTCTGTAACCTTCCCAAAGATCCTGCGAAACTTCAGCAGCGCACCCACAACCTAACTCGGCGGCGCTCCTCCTTGGTAGTCTCCAGCGATGGTCTTTAGCTCTCATCTTTCTCCTCCCATCTCCGATGACGGTCTCTAGTCTACGCGGTGATCTCCCTTGCTTCCCGTAATCGCTCGCTCCCCTAAATCCCTAATTTCTCTCTTCGTTTCTTTCTCTCTCCCAATTGCTTCTGGAAAATCATCATAGGTGGTGGTGTTGAGCCGCACCTGAAACGGTTGTTTCACCTGAGATTGTTTCACTTCCGCCCCAGTAAGTGAGATTGTTTCACATCTGTGTTCTCTATCGCTCCCTTTAACCTAGCTCTGTTGCTTTTCTTTGCAGGTGAAAACTCCAAGCCATGCGTTGTTGCTAGATTTTTGCGACGCTGCTTTATCTTTGTGCATATTTGGTGAGCATTCAAATCCAATTTACAGGTTTAGATGTTTTTACTCTTCATTTACAGGTTTCGCTTGGTTTGCATTATTCTTCTTCTCTCTGTTTGCTCTAGGAATGGTTTGGTATCTTTCAAATGTTTTCTACTTAAAAATGGATTTTAAATACTCTTTTTTTTTTGGTTTTGAGATGTAATTAGCTGGTTTTACTCACCCTTTGCTATATTTGTTATGTTGTTGGTTGGTACTACTGCTAAAGCACATGCATAAAGCAAATCTGATTTCTGAGAGCACGTGCAATAAAACCAACTCCATTTATAAAGGTGATATAGTTGCTGAATCTCAGGATACTTGTCAACTTGTTTATACTTCTAGACTCTGCATAGTGAAACACTTGTCTCTGTATGGGAATTTTTCTTAGATTGTTTCACAATTTTGCATTTGTTATCTGTAGGCAATACAAGTGCTATAGATGATGTATTCCTTAAGTAGTTTGAACTACCAGAAGAGTCAGAATCTGATTTCCTCAGTATTGGATTGGATTGGGAGGGAGCTAAGAAGAAACAAAGACATGGCAGGTTCAGCCGATCACTCCATACCTTGGGACAATCTACTGAAGTGACTCCACCTAGGTGAGATTGCAAGAAGTGATTCTATATCTTCATTATCTTTTGTTTATTTTTGATTAATGCTTTTTGATCAATGCTTTTTGAGATTGCTTGATAGGGAGCTTAATTAGAATTATTTAGTTATAGTCTTTTAATTAGTTGAGTTTAATTAGAATATTTTAATGGTAGTATTTTAGTTAGTATGTATGACTTTTATATAATGTTATTTTAGTTGGGCTTTTAACCCTTAGGCCTTTTACTTTATGAGCCCATTAGTAGTCACTATATATGTAGTCTCTTGGAGACATTTTAGGAATCAATCAATGAATCAAATCAAAAGTTATTTTATTTTAGTAGTTTATTTCTTTATTGTCTCTTCCTTTAGTAGTTTTCCCTAGTTTTGTTAGGGTAGCCTTCTAGCTCCTAACAATTGGTGCTTTCATTCTTGAACTTTCATACCTCCCATGGCTTATCCATACAACACTCATCCATTTTATTCTTCATCCACTCCATCATTTTACTCCACCAACACCACTCATACACCTCCATTTCCAGCCTATCCATACTACAATACTTCATCTTTTTCTACCACCACTCCCATTACATCTCCAACACCAAATCTGGATTTCAACCATGGTTACTCACCACCATCACACAACCCATATACTTCATCTCCTCTAACTTATTCTCCTCCATCTTATTCAACCCTACCAACACCAACTCTATTACCTTCATTACCACCTCCTAACCCATACACATCTTATTCAACCCTCCCAACACCAAATCTGTCCCCTCCATCGCCACCCCCTAACCCATACACATACACATCTTACACAGATGAGTCTCCACAACACTCTCATCCTAATGATTTACAAAACTCCACTAGGAAAGTTGTAGAAACTACTGAGAGATTCATAACCCAAATGAGAGCTACTAATGAATATTATAAATCCCTTCAACATTCCCTCAATGAATCATTTCAAGAGAAACTTGAATCCTCTAAGCTTGCTATTAGAGAAAGTTTTCAAAAGATGAGGGAATCAAGGGCAGATTTGTGTCAAAATTTTCGTGTGGTATTGCAAAAGAAGTTACAAGAAAATGATGAGGAAGAACAAGAAGAACAAAATGATGAAGAAGAAGCACAACCAGATTCGGAGTTGCAAAAGGTTATAGAAGAAGAGCTGATTGAGAAAGAGCCAAAGGAACACCTAGATGATGAAATAGAGCTAGATTCGTCTCCTCTTTCCATGGTAAAACTCCTTTCTGCCCATCCCTTCAAAAACAAAATTTCCAGTGCTTCCACCAATATAGTCATGACCCCAAAAGCTCCAAATAGAGATGAACAATTTTTTGTTGATGAACTCCTTTTTTCCTTAACTTCTTGTGATTTTGAGTTAAGTAGTGCTGAAGTTTTTTGTGGTGAACCACCCCCACCACCAAAACCACCAGATCAAAGTTTCATTCCTTCACCATTTGACTCCATGGTTTTGAACAACCAAAATCTGCTTCTCCTCCTGCGTTTTTCTAGTGTTTGTCCAGCTTATTCTCTAGCTGTCTTTGTCATTTTCCTCCCATATTTCTCACCATCGGATTTGCATAATTTTTGCAAGGTTAAATCTCAACCATTGGCAAGTAACACAATATGTGTGCTATTAGTTAGTGACCAATCAGATGCCATTTTCTCTCCATCTTTATTGCATGTACGGACCAATGAGCGTACAACAGCTCATTTGCTTTTTACCCTATTTTTATTATTAAAAACAAATACCCTATTTTTATTATTTTAGGAATCAATCAATGAATCAAATCAAAAGTTATTTTATTTTAGTAATTTATTTCTTTATTGTCTCTTCCTTTAGTAGTTTTCCCTAGTTTTGTTAGGGTAGCCTTCTAGCTCCTAACATTGCTAGAATGCTTTTTAACTTAGGTAAGCAATCTGTACCTGGCTTTGTTTTTTGCTGATAAGTTTATGCTGCTTTTCAATATGGTAACTAGTTTACAGTTTCAAATAGTGTTTCTATGCATTCATTGTAAATTAAAAGTTTTACGATTATGATTTGCATTATCAAAGAATATATTTCATTAGAAATATAACTAAATATTCAAAGATTTGATTGATACTTCGTTTTTATTCTCTTTATCCATACCTCCACTTCTAGAAGAATGATATATGGCTATAAATATAATAGTTTTCTACCTTTTATATGTTTGCTTGCTGTCAAGGTTCCAAGGGAAATTGCTTCATGGAAAATGATTATGATTGGCATTATCAAGGTAGTTGTTCTCTTCATTTTTTTTTTATAACATCACTTTTGGTAATACTCAAGGTAGAGATATATAAGCCCTTGATAGTGTGTGAGATGTGGTGATTATTTAATAGTCATAAAAATGTGAAGAATGGGTTGAGCTTGCTAATGGGTATATATGTTGCACAGTCAGACATAGTTTGGTTCAAGCAGTTGAGCAGCTTGTATAGAGAAAACTAAACAAAAACAATTTAGATTTTTTGGTTGATTTGATGCATTGAAAATTGAAGCATCTGCTTGATAATGAAACTTACATAGTGGTGTGGTTCACTTTCATCAAACCCCATTTTAATTCTATCATGAATTGGCACAATCGAGAATTTTTTTTAGGTATTTTGTGTTTGTGGCTAGACCATATATTGCTGGAAACAACTTGTTTGCAAAATTCGCCAATTTAGCATTCTGTTCTTTAGTTGGGTGAACAGATGGAATTAGATGTGAATCTTAGTTACTATAAGTATTTTTCTTGGATGAAATTAGTTTTGTTTTCTCTTATCTTTTTTTGAGCCATGTTTACTGCAAGTGAGTTGATTGTTCTCTAATTTTGCATTTGTTATACTGTTGAAGAAACATGTGAACTGCTGGTCATGGTTTTATACAAATTGATATAATTTCCCTCAATGAGGATGCCTCAAAGTATAACCGATGGTAATGAGTTTCTCTTACTTGCAGCTGGTGGATGTGTGTTTGGTACTTGCATTGTTCAGTTGTTGCACATGGACGGTGTGGAGCAGCTCAAGTTGCAACCAGATAAACATGAAGGTAGTTCGACCCCACAGTGTCAGTATTACCGAATTTCGAGCTGTTGGCGATGGAATCACTCTCAATACAAAGGCATTTCAGAATTCCATCTTCTACTTAAATTCATTTGCAGACAAAGGTGGAGCCAAGCTTTTTGTCCTAACTGGCCGATTGTTAACTGGTAGTTTTGATCTCATCAGCCATTAGAAATCTAAAGTTTGTAGCTTAATCTGTTTAAAACCTTGCTGTATCTATTACATAATATAGTGTGAAACAAATTCCTTATGATTTCTGTTCACAGAAAGCCACTACAAAGGAGCTTATTAGTCAAATTCAATTGGCCACAGCCAATATTTTTTTTCTTTAAAAAGGTAACATTTCTAATCAGTTATCTAAAGAACCGATTTTAAATGTCTTTTTTTAATACATTTTGAATCGGTTGTTTAAATAACCGATTTAAAATGTCACATTTTGAATCGGTTATTTAACCAATTCAAAATGTCCCCTACATTTAGATTCGGCACATTTGGAATCGGCCAATAACCGATTCCAAATGTGCCAAACAACCGATTCCAAAAGCCTTTTTTGCACTAGTGAGGTCATGTCTCCCTGCTACAAATTGCGTGATGGAACATCGCCTGTATTCTCCAAGACACGCAAGAAACCCCTTCTGCAGGGGTGTGACGACTACGCAGATTTTGATGCATTTTCTGAAACCATTTCAAGCCCGATTTTGAATTCTCCAAGAGATTTTCAAGAACCTTTTAAATCTTTTGCTCAAGTTTTAATTGGAACAAAAGATAAACTATGTGATTTTCCTATGAGTCAACTTCCATAACCGTGTATCAAAGGCGATGAATTAGTAATTTCCATTTCTGAAGAAGAATATGTAGCAGATTTGGAGGGATGCAAGATACATCTTCATGACAGATTGTTACTATCAAAAGGATGCACCTATCAAGATTGGTGTTTTGAGATCCAAACTTCGAGATCTTTGGAAACCGACCGGTAAGTGGGGTCTTATCTCTCTGGGGGAAAGGTTATGATGAATTTTCTTTTTCCTCAATTGATGATATTTACATAAAATACGGTGGCAATTCTTTTGGCTTTGCAAGCTAGGTTTGCTTCGGCTATTCGCCTGGCATCCTGATTTTAATCATTCTCTTTTAAAATATACAAATGCACAATGATGGATTGGGCTTGCAGGTCTTCCTCGAGAATATTGGCATCCAAAACCTCTTTTTGCAATTGCTAGTAGTGTTGGCACACCAATTTCTCTAGATGATACAACAAGTAAAAGCTCCTTTGACAGATCTTTTGGTCATTTTGCACGCATTTTGGTTGATATAGATTTGAAATCAAAGCTTAGGAATCAAATTCTAGTTGAGTGGTTTGGTTATACTTTTTTGTGGGCATTGAGTATGAAAATTTGCCTCTCTTTTGTATGAACTGCATGAATATTGGTCATACCGCACTACGCCAGATCTAATAAAAAAGTGCACCACCTTTAGTAGCGCTTTAAATAAAACGCTACTGAAGGCAAAAAAGTGCAATAGGATAAGTAGCGCTTTCTTAAAAAACACTACTGAAGCCCAAAACACACAGGAGCATCCGTAGCGCTTTGTTAAAAAACGCTACTAAAGCCGAAAACACACAATAGGATCCATAGCGCTTTATAACAAAACACTACCCATGCCTAAAACACGCTAGCTAAATTAGTAGCGCTTTGTACAAAACGCTACCCATGCTAAAAACACGCTAGCTTAATTCGTAGCACTTTTTGGGAAAACGCTACCTATGGCCAAAACACGCTAGAGGAATAGGTAGCGCTTTGTGAGAAAATGCTACCCATGTCTTAAAGGCGCTGAGGTTGATCTGTAGCGCTTTTTGAGAAAACGCTACCCATGGCAAAGAGCGCTAGAGGATCTGTAGTGCTTTTTAGAGGAAACGCTACCAATTGTCTTTTTAATTAAAATTTTTCAATCTCGTTTTCATTCGTCGCTCTCTCTCACACCTCACTCTCGTTTCGTTCCCAACTGAAAACCCTCAACGTTCACGTTCTCTCTCACTTCTAGAAAACTCACGTTCTCTCTCGCTCCCAGCAACCTCACGTTCTCTCTCGCTCCTTCACACTCCCTCGCGTTCTCTCTCTCTGCCCCTTCCACTGTGATGCCGCCGTGGATGCCGTGGACGCCGTTCTCTCTCGCCATCGTGGACGCCGTTCTCTCTCGCTCCCTCACACTCCCTCGCGTTCGATCTCTCTCAGGGTGTGTTTGTCCCTCTCGCGTTCTCTCTTGCCGCCGTGGACGCCGTTCTCTCTCGCACAAGAGGGACAAGGTGTGTTTTTCCCTTTCTTTTTGTTCTATTTTTTTATACATTTTTATATTAGGGTTTTTCATCCAATTTTCTTTTGATTTATGTTTATTTCTAGTTATTTCAATGGAGTTGGAACCCTAAGTTAGATGATTATGTGTGAAGTTGATGCTTGATGATGGTTCTTTGAGAAAGGGTGAAGTGTTTCTAAACTTGAGGTGAAGTGTGGGTGAAGTGTTTGTTGAAATTACTTAGTGAAATGCTTGTTAATTGAATGTTGTTCTAGGTTAAGGGATTCCTGTGATGTATTTCTAAATTTGAGAAATTAAGGATTGATGTTGAATTTGGGGCTGAGTTGTTGTTAATTTTACTCCATGAAAGTAGTAATTCTATACATGATTTTCTCAATGTTGTTGGCAATAAAACGCATGCGTAAATCGAATATGCCTAAATCTTCTTAATACATGATTTGGAACTTGTTAATAAATGATTTGGTTTTGGAATTGATAATCTTCTTAAATTGTATATATTTTGTGAATGAAACTAGCAAAGTAAAATCGAATATGCCTAAATCGAATATGCGAATTGTTTGTTAGGTTTTGCGAGTTTGTTTTGTCGGAGCTTCGCATTCGTTGTTTGAGTTCGTCCTGGTTCGAGAGCTCGTTCTAGTTCGAGTTCACATATGGTTGGAGAGTTCGTTTTGGTTCGATCGAGTTCATGTGGATACCTTGTATTGCAGGTAACCAAATATTGTAGGTCGAGTTTTGATGATGAAAAAGACAGAGCCCAAGTGAATGAAAGTGACAAAGTCACAATCCAAGACAATCAAGCTCAAGAATAGAAGATTCAAGTTTAAGGGTAGTCCTTAAGTATAAGGGTAGTCCTTAGGGTTTGGGTGTGTCTTAGGAAAAAGTGTAAGCTCTTTCGCATGTCAGCTCATCTCGTAAAGTCTCACGTCTTAAATGTTTTTTCAAAATGCATGCATGCACACGTAAACACAAGAAGTATTTTTGAAAAGCATAAAATCGATTTTCTATCTTATTCTACATATCAAAATCGATTTTCAGGTCAATACAAAAGCATAGAATCGATTCATACTAGTTTCACTAAGTATGTAAATCGATTGTTAAATATTTCTAAAAAGGAAGAATCGATTCATACTATGTTTTAACCAAGTATGTAAATCGATTCTCAAGTGTCTTCAAAAGGAAAGAATCGATTCATAGCATTTTCAACAAAGTATAAAATCGATTTTCAAGCATTTCTAAAAAGGAAGAATCGATTCACACTATTTTTCACTGAGTAAGAAATCGATTCCTAGCCCGCCTGAAAGCCAAAAATCGATTGTCATCCATTTTCAAATAAAGCAAAATCGATTCTCACTTAAAAGAAGTCACACATAAGAATCGATTTCCAGATCCAATACATTTTAGCATATAATCGATTCCTACATTATTTTCAACGTAAACTTCTTTTTCTCATAGCCTATAAATAGGCACCTCATTGTGTTCATTTCTAACCAACCCATTTCACGATCTATTACATCTTTGAAAAACTCTTTACATTTTATTCTCTGCTCTTCTCGCACCGCTGGTCGTCAGAGCTGATCTTTCGCAAAGAGTTAGTTGGGGTTGCATTCTTCAAGTTGTATTATCTTCCTACATTAGAGGTATTTCGTTCTTTAAATTTGTAATTGTTTATTTGTTGTATTTTGTACTAGGGAGTGGGGTATCTCTCTAGAGTAGCCGTTTGTACTAGGAAGTGGGGTATCTTTCTGGGACAGCTGGTTGTAACAGGGGTGGGGTATCTCTTGTTATTGTTGTAATAGGTTTGAGGGCTCTCCATTGGTGGGGTATCCTAGGAGGAGAGTGCCTGAGTCTGTCAAGGTTTCCAAGGCACCCGTAAGCCATGTTGTGTTAGTGGAAAATCTCACAAGGGTGTGAGGACTGGACGTAGGTCACTAGGAGGTGACCGAACCAGGATAAATCTCTGCGTGCTTTACTGCTTTATTTCTAATTCCTTCGCTTCCATTTAACCTGCGCGATAATTAATCTAAGTCATTGAAAAAAAAGGGGAAAAAGTTTTCAAAAGATCTGAAAAGTTTTTAAATCTCAATTCACCCCCCCTCTTGAGACTGAAGCCACTTGGCAACAGTTCACACCTGGTTCGTGTTCGTTAGAGTTCATTATTGCTCCACTTGTTCAGGTACCTTTTGTTGTTCTCTTATATTTGTTATATCAAGAATGACAATATGGAAGACTTCAATTTGGTATGCATGGTGATTTATTTTCTAGTTGCGGTGCCAAGCATGAGTTCTTGTTGAAGTTTCTATTTACGATTACTTACCCAAGAAAATTGGGATTGTTACCAATGATTAGTTCTCTTATCAATTTAGGATTTTGCTTAGTTCTCTTATCACTACATTGTACCTTGTGTGTTTATCACCTATAATAGTTGATTTATATTTAGGATTTTGCTTTTGAAGTGCAATCATAGGATTTTCCAAACAGTATGTTGAAGCTAAGCGAATTGGGTAGGCTTGTTCTTCGTGAGTAAAAATGGACTTAGATTTTCCTTTGAGCTCAAAGTGAAATTTTTTTTTACCAAAGCTCAAAGTGAATATATATGCCATGGTAAATGCCATGGTAAATGTAGGTTGTTTTAAACATTTAATGGTAGGTTGTTTTTACCAAAGCTCAAAGTGAATATTAATGTAGGTTGTTTTAAACAAGTGGGATTGATAATATAACAAAGTGTTTAAGTGAAATTATAAAATAACAAAGTCCAATGTCTTAGGTTCAAAAAATTGTACCTTGTTTGTTTTTCACCTATAATATATTTATGTTCTCTTATCAGGATTTTATTATCAATTTTGGGAAAATATGGATCGAAAGTGGATGTCGGCAAATCCTCTATCGAATGAATATGTCGATGGAGTAGAATATTTTGTGAACTTTGTTGTTCGACGATTGGGAACTTCTAGTAATATCAAATGTCCTTGTTTACAGTGTTGTTATGTAAATCCAGTCACTGTAGTTGAGCTGGAAGGACATTTAAAGGCCTACAGAGTCGATCAAAGTTGTACTTGTTGGACAATGCACGGTGAAGAAAGATGAGAATCATCAAATATGAATAATAGTACTGAGAGATGTGCGCCGGTTGACACCAAAACATATACATTTGATGGCGACCAATTTGAAGAGATGGCAAAGGCGGTTGAAGATGGTCTTAATGATTGTCCTCAAAGGTTTGAGAAGTTGATAATCGATGCGGAGACACCGTTGTATGCGGGTTGTACTGAGTTCACAAAATTATTGGCTGTGATAAAGTTGTATAACTTGAAAACTTGCCACAGATGGACGAATAAGAGTGTTATGGAATTACTCACAGTATTGAAAGATATGTTGCCGAAGGATAACGTGCTCCCTTCTCGAACGTATGATGCAAAACAAATGTTAGGGTCCATTGGATTGAACTATGAGAAGATACACGCTTGTCCCAATGATTGCATTTTACTTCGGAATGACATGCATTGTTAAAGTCGTGTCCTAAATTTAATGCATCGCGGTATAAGAAGAAAGAATCCGCTCCAGAAAAGGTGTTGTGGTATTTTCCCATAATTCATCGATTTAGGCGCATGTACCGTAGTTCAGAAGATGCAAAACACTTGACATGGCATGAGGATGAAAGGATTAAAGATGGCATGCTACGACACCCGGCGGATTCTCCGCAAGGGAAAAACATTGATATTGATTATCCTGATTTCAGGTGGGAACCAAGAAACCTTCGACTTTCATTATCTGCTGATGGATTTAACCCACACGGTATTCAGAGTAACTCCCACAGTACATGGCCCGTGATTTTGGTGATTTATAACTTACCTCCATGGCTTTCCATGAAACGCAAATATATGATGTTGTTTTTGTTAATTTCTGGGCCCAAACAACCAGGAAATGATATTGATGTATACTTGACTCCTTTAATTGAAGACTTGAAGCAAATGTGGGAGACTGACGTAGAGGTGTATGATGGGTTTAGAGAAGAAGGTTTCACCCCGAGGGCTATGATTTTTGGCACACTTAATGACTTTCCAGCATACGTCAATCTATCCGGGTACAGTAACAAAGGTCAGTGTGCATGCCCTATATGTGAAAATAACACAGATTGGATGTGGTTGGAACATGGTAAGAAGAATATCTACCTTGGTCATCGTAGATTTTTGCCATCTACTCATCGGTATCGACTGTGGAGAAAGGCATTCAATGGGAATACAGAAACCCGTAAAGCTCCCCCACATTTGACGGGTGAACAACTATTTGAAAATGTGAAAGATTTGAACATTAAATTTGGGAAGCCTTTTGCAGGAGAGCTTGCCAAACGAAGGTGGAAGAAAAAGTCGATTTTCTTTGAGTTGCTATACTGGAAGTCATTATATGTAAGGCATTTCATTGATGTGATGCATGTTGAAAAAAATGTCTTCGAAATTGTTATTGGTACCTTACTCAATATGCCAGGAAAGACTAAAGATACCATCAACTCAAGGTTGGACTTGGTGAGTATGGGGTTGAGACCAGAATTGGGCCCGATAAAGAAGGGTACACGTATATATCTACCTCCGACAGCTCATACTCTATCTAAAAAGGAGAAGACCGTCTTTTGTAAGTTTCTTCATGGAGTTAAAGTTCAAGAGGGGTACTATTCAAATGTTACGAACCTTGTATCGATGAAAGACCTCAAGTTAAAGTCTCTAAAGTCCCATGATAGTCATGTTGTCATGGAGAATTTCCTTCCCATTGGTATACGATCCATTTTTCCCAACAAAGTGTGCTAGACCTTAACCAAACTTTGTTTCTTTTTTAAAGCGATATGTAGTAGAGTGATTTACCCTGGAAAGTTTCCATCATTGCAAAGAGAAATTACTATCACTTTGTGTGAGCTTGAAATGTATTTCCCACCTTCGTTTTTTTGACATAATGATTCATCTAATAGTTCATCTGATTAAAGAGACAAAATTGTGTGGTCCGGGTTACATGAGATGGATGTATCCGTTCGAGCGTTACATGAAGATATTAAAAGGATATGTGAAAAACCGATCACGGCCTGAGGGTTGTATTGTTGAGCGCTACATAGTTAAAGAAGCTATTAAGTTCTGCACCGGCTATCTATCCAGTCTTGAATATTCTGTGGGACTGCCAAGGTCTCATCACGTAGGAAGCATTAGTAAAGGGATGACGGGAACTAAAATAGTGAACGTATCAAGGAAAGAACTAGAGCAAGCACACTTATATGTTCTACACAATGATAATGAGGTTGATTCCTATGTTGCTAAGCACATGGACATACTTAAGAGTGATTACCCAACTAATGGTCAAGTTTGGTTGCAATGGGCTTCCTATGTAACCAATTGGGTGCCTTAATGCACAATTTACCCATACCTGAAAATCATGTGAGAGTCAGAACCTGAAAATCATGTGAGAGTCAGAAATTGACTGTGCAATTGTGGGGTCTGCACCATTGCCTGTTTTAGTTGAAAGTACAGATTTAAGAATTGTGGATGATGCAGTTGGTACCTTTGTGGCATGGCGAGCACACCTTGTCGTTGTGCTAATAACTAATTATTTATATATATATATATATATATATATTGGTAAAATCTAAAGACAAAAGTGTTAGCAAGGCAAAATCTCGACCTTCCCTTTCTACTGGTAAGACAAAAGTGTCTCAACCCTCCCCTTCTATTAATGGAAAGGAAAATGTATCAAACCAAAAAGCTGTTAGTTCTTCCAATGATTCCAAGGAATTCATCACTTATATGAAAATGCACGCGTTAAATAGGATGACTGATATAAGCAATTTTTTCATACCGATGGATGACGAAGTTTTGGGACTCGAGCAAGATCTGACGATCAATCATGAGGATCTCCAATGTGTATATCAGAGCGAGTGGGCAACCTGTAACATCCCTAATTTCGGTTAGTTTCGTTTTGCGAAATTAACTAGCGAATCATTATTCAATAAAATAATAATTCAAGTCATGGACATGTTAAAAGCGTGAAAGCAACATTTAGTTGCTAATAGTATGAATTACGTGATCATTTTGGGTAGAAATAGAATTATGTGAGGATTAGGGGACCAAGGGTATTTTGGTCATTTCCATATCTTTTGTGCCCTAACCCAAATTACACAAAACCAAAACATACTCCTTAACTCCATAAGACCAAAATCACAATTTTTAGAAGTTAATTATGAGTTAGTTGTTATTTAAGGGTAGATTAAGGTGAGAGGCTAAGTGGAGGGCATTTTGGTCTTTTCCCATCCACTTAAGGCCTTGCCCAGCTGGTAACACAACCAGCAACTTCATTTCAGCAAAATTTCAGAAAAAGCTTAGAGTGAGGGAGAGAGGAGGGCGAAAGGGAGAAGAGAAAGAAGAAGAGAGATTCTCCATCATACTTGGTGCATGCAAGCAAAATTGGTACCAATGTTCCCCTTTTTCCTTTCTCTTTCATTTGATACCAATTCCATCATCTGATTCACCCTCTTTGTCCATCTACCATTTTCGAATTTTGGAAGCTCAAAGGAAAGAGATGGAGCTTTGAGCACCTTGAAGCATTGCATGTACAATTGGAAGCCTTAGAAGTGATTTTTATCAAATTGGTGAAGTCACATTGTGTTTAGGTTGAATTTGGAAGTGATTTCAGTAAAACCAAGAGGTTGAGTTTCGAATTGGGAAGTGGTAGAAGTTCGGTTTCGAAGTCTAGACCCGTTCGGTGCGAGTTCGTGATTACAGGGATCGTTCGAGATGTTACAGTTCGGTCGTTTCGTGTGAGGACGTGATCTCTCGCGAGTTCGTCAAAATGGCGAGTTCTAGTCACGCTTAGGATCATTTTGTATTTCTGAAATGATTGTCAAAATGGTGAGTTCTACTCACGCTTAGGATCGTTTCGAAAAGTTTTAAGAATCCAAAACCGTTTTCGGAAAAATAACGTTTTACGGTTTTTATCGAATTTTATATGTGATTGTATGGACTGGATTGACTGGAATATTACTTGATATTATTTGTGTTTTCGTTGGATTTTGATCGGAATACGGATTGGACTCGAACGGAATTGCGAAAATGAGAAAAGCGGAATGAAATGGTGCACAGACAGAAGCGCACGAATCGTGCGCCTAGGGCACACGGATCGTGCGCCAGGTTCGCAAAATGTTTTAAAAGGGGTTGTTCAGTACGCACGGGTCGTGCGCCTAGGGCACACGGACCATGGGTGAGCTTCTGTCACCGGACGCCAAATTCTCATCCCGTCGCTCCTTTTGATTCCAAACCTCTTCTAATCTCCTTTCCAACCCTTTCTGATGATTTTTCACTTTTAAGACATTGTTTTTGACATGATCAAAGATGGTTTTGAAAATTTCTCTCAAACCTATAAATGTTTCGAAAACCAAAAGATAGTACACGCGAGTGGACATGGGCTAGGTTTAAAGTTTAAATATGTAAATTATATTGAATACAGAAGACAGCCCAATGCGGGTGGATATATAAATTATATCAAAGGATGGGTGACGACCCAGTAGATTAGTATACTAGGGTAGGATAAGTCATGAGCCCCTGAACATAGACCTCTGAGGTTTGAAGCTAGTGTAAGCTAGTGGAGAGGTTCGAAGGCAAAGGCAGAGCTTTTTCCGGAGATGTACTATGGCATGAGAAGAAAATATATGTGCACGTAGGCCCGTAAGGACTACGATTGAATGAAAAGGAATAAAAGGACCGAGAGTTATTGTAAGGGATTACGGTAGGACTCACTGAGATAATGTTTATCTATCCTATTATATGTTGTTGTTTTACAGAGAAACAGGGAAAGAAGAAAGCGATGACGCACGAGTAGTAGACGTGCTAGAGGAGAAGTTAGAAGACTTGGTTCTTTTATCTTGATATTGGGTTCCCTTGTTGTCTTTGTAACTCGATAGTATGACTTGAATTTATTTAAGTTAAGTAATGGTTTCCGTTTTTCTTGTGATGATATTGAACACTAGGTTATAAAGATATTGAAAGACATGGAACCTATCTGGTTTTTAATTGAATTATGGAATGTAAGACTGTTGATGTTAATCATCGAGAAAAAATTTAGTTGTGTTCAATATCTAAACATGAAGTATTACTCTGATGTTTGCCATTTCGTGCATCTTAGCATTTCTATTTGATAGAAATATTAGGGTGTTACATTTTGGTATCAGAGCGCTTCGACCTAGTCGGACTTAGAAGTTAAGAGTCTGTTACGTCTTCTAAGTATGATTCTTCTTAGTATGCTATTAGACACTGAGCCTGATCAACTTAATACTTTGTGCATATTTCGCAGAATTATGGCTAAAAGAGGTAGGAGAAACCCACCCATTGACCCTCATCAGGAGTGGATGCATAATGTAATTGAGAATCAACAAAAGATGATGCAAGACATGATGCAAATGCATCGGCAGCAAATGAATCAGCAGTAGCCAAATGTTCAACAGCCTCCTCCAGAAGGTCCGAATAGAGCTTATTTCTGTTTTCAGAATATGAATCCCCAAGTTTCAAGGGAGGACCGGATGTGATTGTATCTCATTACTGGTTAGACTCTATGGAGAAAATTTTGAGGACTCTGCAATGCAGTGAAGAAGAAAAGGTACTCTTTGCAGCTCATATGCTAGAAGAGGAAGCCCAAATCTGGTGGACCAATGCCCATGAACTGGTGGTGAATCAGGAAACTCCTATCACCTGGTTTAACTTCAGACAGAATTTGTCAATCTCAGGCAAGGCGATATGACGGTGGGTGAGTTCACCGCCAAGTTTGAGAAGTTGTCTCAATTCTATCAGTTAGCAAGGTATGCTCCGAATGATGAATGGAAGATGCAAATGTATAGGACAGGTCTCCGTGCTGATGTTGCCCAAGGTCTTAGCTCTTATGCTATGACCAGCTATGCTGCTTTGGTGAAACAGGCCTATGTTGCCGAAGCAGATCTCAACAAAATGTATGAAGAGAAAAGAGAGTATTGGAAAGGAAAGAAGAAGGTGGCTGAAACATCAACCCCGCAGGAAAAGCCAAAGGGTAACTTCAACAAAGGAAAACAAGCTCAGTCACCAGATTCCTCGAAGTTCAGTAATTGTTCAAAATGTGGTAGGCCTCATCGTGGTGAATGCCAAGCTGGATCCAATACCTGTTACTACTTCAAGAAAGAGGTCCATTATGCTACCCAATGCCCTGCAAGGAAGAAGCGTGATGATGATCGTGCGGGAATTACTCAAGGAAGAATCTACACTTTGGATGCTGAGAAAGTCAAGTCTTCAGATAATCTACTGAGGGGTATTGGATCTCTTTTCAATAACTCCGTCAGTATATTATATGATTCAGGTGCTACTCATTGTTTTATTTCTCAAGCATGTGGTTACCGGTTGGGATTAGCCTTATCTTCGCTATCCGAACCAATAACTATTTTAACTATTGCCAAGGGTCGCGTCCAGACAGAGTCTTTATGTCAGAGTTGTCTTCGGGTCATAGGAGATAGAAACTTCGTTATAGACTTTATTTGTTTACCCATGAGAGGTATGGACGTCGTTTTGGGTATGAACTAGATGACAGCAAATCATGTCACTATCGACTGTTTTAATAGGACTGTCAGTTTTGCCTCAGAATCAGTTGAGCTACCGAAGTCAAATTCTGAAGCAATTATTTCCTACACTTCGGCAAATCAATCTCTATTTCAAGGTGCGGAAGCTTATGTTATTATGTTGTCTGCATCGACTGAAACTGGTTTAGATTTGTCCTCTGTACAGGTTGTTAATGAATTTCTGGATGTTTTTCCGGTTGAAGTTTCCTCTTTACCTCCGAATCGTGAGCTGGAATTCTCAATAGAGTTGGTTCCAGGCACAGGGCCAATCTCTATTGCTCCATATAGAATGTCTCCTTTAGAGTTAAAGGAATTAAAGTCTCAACTGAAAGAGTTGATATCAAAGAAGTTTGTCAGGCCTAGTGCTTCGCCATGGGGTGCTCCGGTATTGCTTGTCAAGAAGACGGACGGGAGCATGCTACTGTGTATTGATTACCGCCAATTGAACAAGGTAACTGTCAAGAATAAGTATCCTCTACCAAGGATAGACGATTTGCTCAATCAACTTCGAGGTGCTGCAGTGTTTTCTAAAATTGATCATCTGAGGTCGGGTTATCATCAGATAAAAGTGAGAGCCTTAGATATTCTGAAGACAGCTTTTCGTACTCGGTATGGACATTACGAGTTTGTAGTGATGCCCTTCGGTCTAACTAATGCTCCTGCAGTATTCATGGATTATATGAACAGAGTCTTCCACCCGTACCTGGATCAGTTTGTAGTGGTATTCATCGATGATATCTTGGTGTACTCGAAGACCATAGAGGAGCATGTCCAGCATCTCCGAATTGTTCTAAATGTACTCCGAGAGAAGAAGTTGTATGCAAAGCCCTCAAAGTGTGATTTCTGGATGCCTGAAGTAAAGTTTCTGGGTCATGTGATATCTCAGTCGGGAGTTGCAGTGGATCCTAGTAAGGTAGAAGCAGTGTTGAATTGGGAACAACCAACATCTGTGACTGAAATAAGAAGTTTCTTAGGTCTAGCTGGTTACTATTGAAGGTTTATTGAAGGATTCTCACGATTAGTTCTTTCACTTACTCGGTTCACTCGCAAGGGTCAGCCGTTTGAATGGAGTTCCGATTGTGAAGAAAGTTTCCAAGGGTTGAAAAGTAGGTTGACATCTGCTCCGATCCTAATCCTTCCAGATCCGTCACTGGGTTTCCAAATTTACAGTGATGCCTCTGGGAAGGGTTTAGGGTGTGTCTTAATGCATAATCAACAAGTGGTTGCTTATGCCTCCAGACAGTTGAAGCCTCATGAAGAGAATTACCCAACTCATGACTTAGAGTTAGCAGCAATTGTGTATGCTCTAAAGATTTGGAGACATTACCTATACGGTTCTCGTTTCGAAGTCTTTAGTGATCACAAGAGCCTTAAGTATCTATTTGACCAAAAGGAGCTGAACAATAGGCAGATACGATGGGTTGAGTTTTTGAAGGATTATGACTTCGAGTTGAAGTATAATCCCGGGAAGGCCAATGTTGTAGTAGATGCGTTGAGTAGGAAATCTATTCACACGATAGAATTAATGATGCATGAGATGAAGCTGCTAGAGTCTTTTAGAGACTTAAAGTTGAATGTGAAGCAAAGGAAGAACCGGTTAGTGTTGAGTCATATCCAGATTTCGAGTTTATTGAGAAATTTGATTCGCTCAGATCAAGAAATTGATGTGGAGTTGCAAGCTCAAAGAGGGTTACCAAATTTTACCGGAGAGAGTGATGGAATTGTTTGCTTCGACGGTAGAATTTGTGTGCCGAAGAATGATGACGTGAAAAGGCAAGTGTTGGAAGAAGCACATCGGAGTCAGTATTCTATACATCCTGGATCTACCAAGATGTATCGGGATTTGAAACAGATGTACTGGTGGCCAGGAATGAAAGTAGAGATTGTAGAATTTGTGTCTCGATGCCTAACTTGTCAAAGGGTCAAGGCCGAGCACCAGAAGCCTGCTTGTCAGTTACAGCCGTTGAATGTGCCAGTATGGAAATAAAAAGATATTTCTATGGACTTTGTTATGAGATTGCCAAGTCCCAAGCCGGTAACGATTCCATCTGGGTTGTTGTGGATCGTCTAACCAAATCAGCTCATTTCATTCCTATTCGTTCGAACAATAAGGTTTCCCAGTTAGCAGAGGAATATCTGAAGAGTATAGTAAGGTTGCATGGAGTTCCTACAAGTATTGTGTCAGATCGCGATCCAAAGTTCACTTCTCAATTTTCGAAAGCTTTAAACCAAGCCTTGGGAACAAAAGTGTTCGTTAGTACCGTGTATCATCCGCAGACAGATGGTCAGACGGAGAGGACTGTTCAGACTTTAGAAGATATGCTTCGGGCTTGTGTGCTTGATAACGGAAGAAAATGGGAGGATCACCTTCCATTGGTGGAGTTTTCTTATAACAATAGCTATCATTCCAGTATCGGAATGACTCCATTTGAAGCCTCGTATGGGAGGAAGTGCAGAACACCACTGTGTTGGTGGGATGTCAGTGAAGATCGATTGTTAGGGCCTGATTTGGTTCGTGAAACGACCGAAAAGATTCGACAAATCAGAGAAAGAATGAAGGCTGCCCAGTGTAGGCAGAAAAGTTATGCGGATAAGAGAAGAAGGCCACTAGAGTTTGAGTCTGGTGACCATGTGTTTTTGAGAGTTTATCCAACAATTGGTACCGGTAGAGCATTGCGGCCGAAGAAACTCAGTCCTCGGTATATTGGACCCTTCCAAATTATCGAGCGAATTGGCCTAGTAGCTTACCGTATTGGACCCTTCCATGTGTCTCAGCTAAGGAAATACATTTCCGATCCGAGTCAGCCGTTGAGTTTCGAGACGATTGACCTTAGGCCGGATTTGTCTTTTCAACCTCATCCTAGTTACATCATGGAACAGGGCGAGAAGACGCTTCGGACGAGGACAATTCCCATTGTCAAAGTGGTTTGGGATGGATTTTCGATCGAAGAAGCTACATGGGAATTGGAGGATGACATGCGGGCTAGATATCCATATCAATTTTCATGAGGTATGTTTTGTTCAATTTTGAGGACAAAATTTTAAAAGTTGGGGTGATTGTAACATCCCTAATTTCGGTTAGTTTCATTTTGTGAAATTAACTAGCGAATCGTTATTCGATAAAATAATAATTCAAGTCATGGACATGTTAAAAGCGTGAAAGCAAGATTTAGTTGCTAATAGTATGAATTACGTGATTATTTTGAGGTAGAAATGGAATTATGTGAGGATTAGGGAACCAAGGGTATTTTGGTCATTTCCATATCTTTCGAACTCTAACCCAAATTATTCAACACCAAAACATACTCCTTAATTATGAGTTTGTTGTTTTTTAAGGGTAGATTAAGGTAGGAGGCTAAGTGGAGGGCATTTTGGTCTTTTCCCATCCACTTAAGGCCTAGCCCGGCTGGTAACACAACCAGCAACTTCATTTCAGCAAATTTTCAGAAAAAGCTTAGAGTGAGGGAGAGAGGAGGGCGAAAGGGAGAAGAGAAAGAAGAAGAGAGATTCTCCATCATACTTGGTGCATGCAAGCAAAATTGGTACCAATCTTCCCCATTTTCCTTTCTCTTTCATTTGATACCAATTTCATCATCTGATTCACCCTCTTTCTCCATCTACCATTTTTGAATTTTGGAAGCTCAAAGGAAAGAGATGGAGCTTTGAGCACCTTGAAGCATTGCATGTACCATTGGAAGCCTTAGAAGTGATTTTTATCCAATTGGTTAAGTCACATTGTGTTTAGGTTGAATTTGGAAGTGATTTCAGTAACTCCAAGAGGTTGAGTTTCGAATTGGGAAGTGGTAGAAGTTCAGTTTCGAAGTCTATACTCGTTCGGTGCGAGTTCGTGATTACAGGGATCGTTCGAGAGGTTACGGTTCGGTTGTTTCGTGTGAGGACGTGATTTCTCGTGAGTTCGTCATAACGGTGAGTTCTACTCACGCTTAGGATCATTTTGTATTTCTGAAATAATTGTCATGTGATCGGTTTTTAAGTGCATTTCGTTTCGAAATGTTTTAAGAGTCGAAAACCATTTTCGGAAAAATAACGTTTTACGGTTTTTATCGAATTTTATATGTGATTGTATGGACTGGATTGACTGGAATATTGCTTGATACTATTTGTGTTTTCGTTGGATTTTGATCGGAATATGGATTGGACTCGAACGAAATTGCGAAAATGAGAAAAGCGGAATGAAATGGTGGATAGACAGAAGCGCACAAATCGTGCGCCTAGGGCACACGGATCGTGCGCCTAGGGCACACGGATCGTGCGCCTAGGGCACACGGATCGTGCGCCTAGGGCACACGGACCGTGCGTGAGCTTCTGTCACTGGACACCAAATTCTCATTTCGTCGCTCCTTTTGATTCCAAACCTTTTCTAATCTCCTTTCCAACCCTTTCTGATGATTTATCACTTTTAAGACATTGTTTTTGACATGATCAAAGATGGTTTTGAAAATTTCTCTCAAACCTATAAATGTTTCGAAAACCGAAAGATAGTACACGCGAGTGGACATGGGCTAGGTTTAAATTATGGAACTACATGTTCGGTCAAGTTTATGTTTAAGTATTAGCATGAATGACAGGTAATAAAAAGGGATGAATAAATATTTCATCAAAGATTGTTAAGGTTTAAATATATAAATTATATTGAATACAGAAAACGGTCCAATGCGGGTGGATATATAAATTATATCAAAGGATGGGTGACGACCCAGTAGATTAGTATACTAGGGGAGGGGAAGTCATGAGCCCCAGAACCTAGACCTCAGAGGTTTGAAGCTAGTGTAAGCTAGTGGAGAGGTTCGAAGGCAAAGGCAGAGCTTTTTCCGAAGATGTACTATGGCATGAAAAGATAAGATATGTGCACGTAGGCCCGTAAGGACTACGATTAAATGAAAAGGAATAAAAGGACCGAGAGTTATTGTAAGGGGTTACGGTAGGACTCACTGAGTTATTATTTCGTAAATTTAATTTATATATATATATATATATATATATATATTAATTATAGGTACTTGTACCATGACATATTGGCCCCTTTGCAACGGACACAAAGATTTGTGTTCTTGTGCCTGGAGCGTACTTATGTGCGCAATGTGAATCCCGATCAAATTGATGCAAAAAAAATTATGGAAACACACAAGCGTGAAGTTACAAGTTATATCGGTCAACGCTTGAAGCTTGCTCAAAATACAAGCCATGATACCATGTTTTTGGCACCGATTAACTTAAGGGGGTGAGAAATATAATCCATCAATCATATATAACATGCATTTTTGAATTACTTGTCATTTACTTATTCAAAATTTTAATTTTTAGGGTACATTGGATATTGTTGGCAATCGATCATAAGAGAGATGTGGTGTATTTCTTAGATTTATTACACGGTAATTACAACAACTACCCCAAGTTGACCGGGATAATAAATAGGTGTGTATTTGGATCCCTCTCATATTTCATAATTAAATTATATATGTATATATTTCGATTAATATAGTAATATATATGACGTTGTGTTGAGTTGTTTGGCAACATTTTGGGCACTGAGTGAAACCAGGACCATGTACAGGAGGAAGTCAACGTCCGAAACAAAATGGATGCCAATAATTGCAAGTTTGTAATCAACATTCTTATATATTTAATTAAATTTTTTGGTCAAAAAAATATATTTAATATAAATTAACAATTAATTAATCTTTTGTTAGTGTCCCAAACAACCAGATAACAATGATTGTGGGTACTATGTTATGAAGTATATGAAGGAAATCATCACTCACAACCAAATAAATATTCCAAAGAAGGTATCTACGTAGATTTCTTTTTGATATTGATATTATAATAGTTACTCGCATTTAACCATTTTAATTCTACTTTTATTTAATTTTGTTTTTTTAGTATTTTCCTGATTGTCAGTTCAAGGAATACTCTGATGAGCAACTTACTAAGCTCAAGGGAGAGTGGTGCCGTTATGTTACCGGTTTTATTAACTAACCAACTTTGAATTTGATGTACTATTTTTGGATATGATGTAATGTAAGTTGTTTGTTTGATTTGGATATACATATATATGGATATGATGTAATGTAAGTTGTTCGTTTGATGTACTATTATATATATGTTGAGATATGTAATTTGTTAGCTAGTTTGTTTATATATGTTGATATGTATATATATTGGATATTGGTGTACATGTCCAGGGAAATGGATTTGAAATTTGTAATCTAAAAGGGAGAAGAAACAAAAAAAAAATTGAAAAAAAAAACAGCAAAAGGTAGCGATTTATAGGAAAAGCGCTACTCATTTCAATTAAAATTTAAGAGCATCCGTAGCGTTTTTAATAAAAGCGCTACTCATTCCCTTAGAAATGGGTAGCATTTTTCAGGAAAGGGGCTACCTTTTAGAATGGGTAGCGTTTTTTAGTGAAAACGCTACCCATGCTTTCAGCGCCTTTGGGAATGAGTAGTGCTTTTACTAAAAAGCGCTACCCATTCCTAAGAGGCGCTAAGGGAATGAGTAGCGCTTTTACTGAAAGCGCTACTCATTCCTATCAATGGGTAGCACTTTTGAAGCGCTACCCATTGGGGGAGTGGAATCAGTAGTGCCAAGATTAGCAGCGCTCGAAAGCGCTATCTATGGCAGAAAAAAAGCGCTACCCATTCCCAAATCTGTTGTAGTGCCACTAGCAATTGTAAAAAAAAGTATGCACTCTAGTGTGGAACATAATAAGGAGTGAAAGATCCCAGAGGAAAAACAGGTTTCTAAGTATTTTCCTAAGTTTAACTATAAGCAGAAAGCTCAGGCTACAAGTGTTGGCATCAATGATCCATCTTGTTCCTTTCAAGTCTTAACTACGAAGGTGCAGCAACAGCAAGAGGACTCTTCGTGCTATGAGATTAGAGATGGCACCATGTTTCCTAATGAAGAATCAAAATCGGTCCAATTTGTCAAGGACTCTTTCACTTCCGTTGAGGGTATGAAATTCACTAAGCAGCTGGATATTGTTTATGCCTCTGGCACTCCGGCAGTAGAAAAAACTGTTCAGATCTTTACCACTTTTGATACTTTTAGTGGTTGTAATATTGAAACTTCTACTACTCACTTTAACGCCATCTTAGTCAATGATCTGAATATTGACTCCGACCGTTTTCCTAAAATGAATATTACAAGTCGGTGCAACTCTATTGACTCATTCTCCACACAATCTCCCACGACTAGGCTGGACTCGCTATTTGTCCCAGAGTCCAATGTGTTGAACCAAGGACAACCACTCTTTGTTTTGAATGATAACAAAATTACATCTTGTCTACTAATGGTTTCAGCTGTATGAAAGTACAGGTTCAAGTTGAATAAAGTACAGGACCGGAATCAAAAAGCAGGAAGCATTAAAGTGGAGCAGCTTGGAGAAGAAGCCACCTTTGAAAGATTAAGACCTAATTGTTTATCCGCTTTCTTTAGGACACGGTGTAAGGTCCTATCACTTAAGGTATATGACATTTTAGTAGCTGAGAGATGAGTTTTGAAAACATGCATGATGCATCAAAATTAGGGTTTGAAATTTTTTTTTTGCATGCATGCATAAGGTGGCACCTAAACCTAAAAACAATTTTGTGGAAAGCAAGAATCAATTTTTATTATGTACCAAAGGCCAAGAATCGATTTATATTATTTTCTAAAGGCCATGAAATCGATTTTTAAGCTCACCTATAGGCCAAGAATCGATTTCCTAATCCTATGTTAAAGCATGAAATCGATTTGCACATATACTCAAGCCAAAGCCAAGAATCGATTTCCTTCATTTTTAAAAGACCATGAAATCGATTTTCAGGTTCTCCTAAAAGGCCAGAATCGATTCCTCCTTGTTTTAACTAAACTTGAAATAAATTCTTATCCCATTCAAGATGTCCATGAATCGATTACACACTTCTTTAAACTAAGCACAAAATCGATTCATATGATTTCTAAGGAACTAAGAATCGATTCTCCACTATTTTAACTAAACACATAATTGATTCTTGTGATTTCTAAAAGGTTAAGAATCGATTATACACTTGTTACACTTCATCAAACAATCGATTCATCTTTGCAATAAATGTTTTTTTCAAATTTCTACGTTTTCCTAAACCTATAAATAGGGAGGTGCTTCACACTCTTCAACTCACTCATCCACACCACAAATCACAACATCTTCTCTATTTCTCACATACATTTTCTAGATATGAGAAAGAGAAAAATAGAGCTATCACTTTCATATCATTTTTTATAGATCTAGTCACTCATCTCTCTCAGCTATTATATTGTCATATTATCTGAGGTGATTAGATCATAGCTTCTATATTGTAATCTACTATTGTGGGGGTCACTTTGAAATCCTGGGAAGTTTTCTTGGGTCTCTCAATCAGGAGATTGATTTGGTTTGAAATCCTGGGAGGTAATCTTGGGTCTTTCAATCAGGGAAGATTGAAGTGGTAGAGAAATCTTGGGAGGTGCTCTTGGGTCGTTCAATCAGGAGATTGAAGCGGTGTTGAAATCCTTAGCTGTGTGCTCGGGTTCTCAGTTCGGGGGATTTGAGATTTGCTATTTGATGTTGCCTGTTTGTAAAATATTCTTCATATAGTGGTTGTCAGCAAAGTCCAAAGGTTGCAAAGCCGGAGGCTGAGGACGTAGGGCTTTTATCCCGAACCTCGCTAAAATTCCTGGTGTATCTCTATCCTTATCTCTTTACTTTATTTACTGTTTATATCTGTTTATAAGTATACTATCACTGCGCCGATTTGCTTATTGTTACACTGCCTATAATATCTGTCTATCCTGAACTCTGATGATAGCGTAATATTGCACTTTGCCTGATCTGCCAGTTTAGTTATAAATATCTGGTTATAGTGAATATTGAAAATAGTAACATTAGAATAATATCTCACTGTGCCTGATCTGCATGATTACATACATCATATAAGTTTAAATCTCAGATTCCGCATTTGATTTAAACAAACATTGCTAAAGTTTTTGAAAACCAAAAAGAATTCAAGTTTTGCATATAACCTTATTCACCCCCCTCTAAGGTTATCAGATAGTTTAACAAGTGGTATCAGGAGCTAGAAATTGCATATAGAGCTTTACATCTCGCAATTTAAATTTTATTTATCTATCTGTGATCATGGGTTCTTTTATGAAAGAGGGGATGTCCTTCTTTAGGCCACCCCTGTTTGATGGACCACTGATTCCAATGAAAATCAAAACTCAAGCTACTGGCAAAGCAGAGGAAGTTCCTGTTGAAGATATCTACACCATCAACCTGAGTGAACTGAGGAAGTCTGAGTTAGAAAAGATCTCTCAAAATGCCAAAGCAATGAACATTCTTCACTTATCTCTATGTGAAGAAGAATATGGAAGGGTAAAAGGGTGTCAAACAGCAAAAGAAATCTGGAATTGTCTGGAAGCTACACATGTCGGTACAAGCCAAGTGAAGGATACAAAAATCAGAATCCTTACTTCTGAGTATGAAGCCTTCAAAATGAAGGAAGGTGAATCTGTTGCAGCTATGCACCAGAGTCTAAATTTGATAGTGAACAACTTGAGGGCAATGGGGAAGAAGTATTCTACAAAGGATATAAATGGGAAGATTCTTGCATCCCTGACCAGTGAGTTCTTTCCAAAAACTTGTGCAATCACCGAGGCCAAAGATATTGGCACTCTTCCCCAAGAAGACTTGATCGGTCACTTCTTGCATTTGAGGTGGTATTGGCCGTGAAGAAAGATCAAGAAAAGGAAGTAGTCAAAGAAAAGAAGTCTCTTGCTCTTGCTGCTAAAACTCCTAAGGTGGGAAGGAAAAAGGTTGAGTCTGATGATGAACCCGATGATGAAGACATGGCTAAAATGTTTGAAGAATTCATGAGATTCAACAAGCTTGGATAGGGTGACTACTCAAAAAAATCCAAGTACCAAAAGAAGAAAGATAAGAAGGCTATATGGAACTATTCTGATACTGATAGTGATTCTGATGAAGAAGAGGAGGTTGCAAATGCTATTTGTCTAACGGCAAGTGAAACACCTAAGGCTACAATATGGGAAGTCTTGGCACTGATAGTGAAACAGATGAAGAAGAGCAAACTGCCAATATTGTTTGTCATATGGCAAATGACGCACCTGAGGTAATCCTTGATAACCATAATCTTTCTGATTCACTTGAGCATGATAATTTAATTGATGATATGTATAGTAGTCAAGATTTGAGTGAGGCTTTTGAAGCTCTTTATTTTGAACATGAAACTCTTTTGTTAAAATCAAAGAAATTGACAAAGAGCAACAAAAGCATGCTCACTCAAATTGAGACTCTAGAAAATGAGGTAGCTAAATTGAAGAATGAGCTACATGAAATAAAACCTTTCAACCTTGAGTTTCTTGAGCTTAAACAAAATTTTGAAAAAGCCAAGGTTGAAAATGAAATTTTGAGAGAAACTTTAAAAAGGTTTGAGGTTGGTGAAAATACCTTAACCAAGATACTGTACTCCCAACATGAATATGTTGATAGGAGAGGTGTTGGGTATGAAGGTAATTCCACCTCCCCTATTTTGAAAAAGAAAATGACTTTTGTAGCTGCTACTTCAAGTTATACACCTACTGTTTTCTCTTGCACTTACTGTCAAAAAAGGAACCATAGCTCTCATAGATGCCCTATTCGTAAATTATGTGAGCTTGGTACCCTTATACCTGCTTGTGAGAAACCAAGGTGGATTGTGAAAACAAACCCCTTGATGACTAACCCCAAAGGACCCAAAAAGAATTGGGTACCAAAACTCTCTACTTTATTTTAGTGCAGGTGTGCTACAAGGTATGGAGGTCAGATCAGTACCTTGATAGCAGAGACTCAAAGCTCGTGACTGGTGACGCAAAAAAATTTCTTTATACTCAATAAGCAGTCATGTGACTTGTGATAACAACAATAGAGGGATCATCAAGTAAGGGGGAGCATAGCATTAAAATGTGTTATAAAATAGAAAATATATGTGCAATAAATTTTTGTGTGCATCAAAGTTTCTTTAACTGTTATCTTCTTTTGGCTAAATTTTTCCTCCTAAAATAAATCAGAGGGATCATCAAGTAAGGGGGAGCATAGCATTAAAATACTTTTGATATATCATATACTATGTGCTACTGTTTCCTGATTATTATGTTTCTATGTGTTCTCCCCCCTCCTTTTTGATGAAAACAAAGGGGGAGAGAATATGCATGTTATTAGATAAAAGGAACAAATAAATAATTGCTGCTATCCTACTGCTGTGCTGTTTATTATGTTATGCTTATGCTTAGGGGGAGCTTCTGCCATTGTTTCTTGATTATGGCCTCCCTATGCATAATGTAATTTGTTATCATCAAAAAGGGGGAGTTTGTTGAACCAAGGACAAACATTCTTTGTTTTGAATGATAACAAAATTACATCTTGTCCACTAATGGTTTCAGCTGTATGAAAGTACAGGTTCAAGTTGAATAAAGTACAGGACGGGAATCAAAAAGCAGGAAGCATTAAAGTGGAGCAGCTTGGAGAAGAAGCCACCTTTGAAAGATGAAGACCTAATTGTTTATCCGCTTTCTTTAGGACACAGTGTAAGGTCCTATCACGTAAAGTATATGACATTTTAGTAGCTGAGAGATGAGTTTTGAAAACATGCATGATGCATCAAAATTAGGGTTTGAAATTTTTTTTTTTGCATGCATGCATATGGTGGCACCTAAACCTAAAAACAATTTTGTGGAAAGCAAGAATCAATTTCTATTATGTACCAAAGGCCAAGAATCGATTTATATTATTTTCTAAAGGCCATGAAATCGATTTTTAAGCTCACCTATAGGCCAAGAATCGATTTCCTAATCCTATGTTAAAGCATGAAATCGATTTGCACATATACTCAAGCCAAAGCCAAGAATCGATTTCCTTCAATTTTAAAAGACCATGAAATCCATTTTCAGGCTCTCCTAAAAGGCAAGAATCGATTCCTCCTTGTTTTAACTAAACTTGAAATCGATTCTTAGCCGATTCAAGATGTCCATGAATCGATTACACACTTCTTTAAACTAAGCACAAAATCGATTCATTTGATTTCTAAGGAACTAAGAATCGATTCTCCACTATTTTAACTAAACACATAATCGATTCTTGTGATTTCTAACAGGTTAAGAATCGATTATACACTTGTTACACTTCATCAAACAATCGATTCATCTTTGCAATAAATGTTTTTTTTCAAATTTCTGCGTTTTCCTAAACCTATAAATAGGGAGGTGCTTCAGACTCTTCAACTCACTCATCCACACCACAAATCACAACATCTTCTCTACTTCTCACATACATTTTCTAGATCTGAGAAAGAGAAAAATAGAGCTATCACTTTCATATCATTTTTTAAAGATCTAGTCACTTATCTCTCTCTCAGCTATTATATTGTCATATTATCTGAGGTGATTAGATCATAGCTTCTATATTGTAATCTACTATTGTGGGGGTCACTTTGAAATCCTGGGAAGTTTTCTTGGGTCTCTCAATCAGGAGATTGAGTTGGTTTGAAATCCTGGGAAGTTTTCTTGGGTCTCTCAATCAGGAGAATGAGTTGGTTTGAAATCCTGGGAGGTAATCTTCGGTCTTTCAATCAGGGAAGATTGAAGTGGTAGTGAAATCCTGGGAGGTGCTCTTGGGTCGTTCAATCAGGAGATTGAAGCGGTGTTGAAATCCTTAGCTGTGTGCTCGGGTTCTCAGTTCGGGGGATTTGAGATTTGCTATTTGAAGTTGCCTGTTTGTAAAACATTCTTCATATAGTGGTTGTCAGCAAAGTCCAAAGGTTGCAAAGCCGGAGGCCGAGGACGTAGGGCTTTTATCCCGAACCTCGCTAAAATTCCTGGGGTATCTCTATCCTTATCTCTTTACTTTATTTACTGTTTATATATGTTTATAATTATACTATCACTGCGCCGATCTTCTTATGGTTACGCTGCCTATAATATTTGTCTAACCTGAACTCTGATAATAGCGTAATATTGCACTTTGCCTGATCTGCCAGTTTAGTTATAAATATCTGGTTATAGTGAATATTGAAAATAGTAACATTAGAATAATATCTCACTGTGCCTGATCTGCATGATTACATACATCATATAAGTTTAAATCTCAGATTCCGAATTTGATTTAAACAAACATTGCTAAAGTTTTTGAAAACCGGAAAGAATTCAAGTTTTGCATATAACCTTATTCACCCCCCCTCTAAGGTTATCTGATAGTTTAACACAATACTACTTCTAATCTAATGGTAGCATCTGAAAAGAGAATATTAGGAAACATTTAGAGGTCCTTCAAGCTAGGGGACCCTTAGAATTGCTTTCATTTTAACTTGTTTCTTGCCAAGGGTTTTGGCCTAGTTGCCCCTTGGGCTTACTTCTATCCTCTTTTTTGTTTATTTTTTTTGATAAAATCATGGGAAGTCCTCTTATTCCTTCTTGTTGATTTTCATCAGAATGTTTTAACGAGGCTTCCTTCATTCGTTTGCTAAAACAAAAATCTTCTGAAATTTGCCTTAATAAATCAATCACTACTATTACCTTAAAAAATTACCTGCAATAGAGGTAATTAAATCAATTTACTTTGAAAATATAATGTAATTAGAAATATCCAAATCAGCTTATTTTAAATAAATCAACTATCATATCCAATTTTTTATCTTAAATATATTTGATTATTTAAATTTTACTTTTGTTATGAATATTAAGATTGTTAGTGGATGTCGATTTGTATTCTCCCATCTTCTCATTCTTATATTGTGTAGTGGTCTTTTATGATTGACCACTCACTTCCAATTCTCACCCTATAAATAGGATTCACCCTCATATGTAAAAGAGTACTTGAAAAGAGAAATACAAAGACTACTATATTCTCTCCTTCTCTTATCATTCTTTTGTTCTTCTGCTATAGTTTTATAACACGTTATCAGCACGAAGCTTCAACATCCTAAGGTAAGTTTTGTCTCCATCCCTTCCTTTTCCTTGTCTAATATTGTTAGTGGATGTCCATTTGTATTCTCCCATCTTCTGATTCTTATATTGTGTAGTGGTCTTTTATGATTGACCATTCACTTCCAATCCCCACACTATAAATAGGATTCACCCCCATATGTAAAAGGGTACTTGAAAAGAGAAATACAAAGACTACTATATTCTCTCCTTCTCTTATCATTCTTTTGTTCTTCTGCAATTGTTTTATACACGTTATCAGCACGAAGCTCCAACATCCTAAGGTAAGTTTTGTCTCCATCCCTTCCTTTTCCTTGTCCAACATCCTGCTATAGTTTTATACTCAGTTTTATACCCCTAATCCTTCTTGCACCTATTTGTGGGCACTTATTGCATGTTTATCTTCACAGTTAGCAAGTTACTTTGGCATCTGGCTTCATCCACAGTACAAATTGCTACGTTCATGCCAAATTCTGGTTCCTGAGAATTACCATTTCAGTACCAGACCCCACTTTTCTTAATATAGAACCTTCTATTAAACATTGCAATTTTTGATACATATGGATTTCATTATTCACTTTTTTCCTATTGGAATTCCTTAATTAGATCACTTGTAAAGGTTCTACCATTTACTCCTATGTGCCACTTTTCTCTTTATCCAATTTTATGTTTATTTATTTAGTAATCTATGTATTGCCTATCTATAATTGTTTCTGTTTTAGACGGTTAAAATCCTGGACGTGAAATAATCATTAAGTAATGATTATTGAAGATAATCAAGAGTTTGTTTGGGTTCCATTTTTATTTTTCATATACATGCATTATTGATCTATTTTTCTTCACAATATTGTACTTTATCTAACTTGCTTAATATTACACGAAAACTATTGGTTGATTATTACTATAATCTATTGTCTTCCAAATTCATGGGAAAAGGCAACATGGCCTTATAATATGTTCTCTAGTACACTATGCCAGAAGATTATTGCTTGATTATGGTGTTGTTGCACCTTCAACTAAAAGTCATTGGAATATCACGAGACTCATCCCACTATTACTGCTCAGTTCCCAGAAGTGAATGTAGTAACAGTAGATAACAAAATAATGAATTTTTGATGAAAAGTCATGAGGCTCGTCTCACTAATACTGCTTCATTCCCAGAAGTGAGTGTAGCAACACATGATCACTATGGGCAAATCTGTGGTTGTGGTCTTGATCCTAATCACAATGGAAATTACAAGGACACATTTTTTTTCACCAGAAGTGGAAAAATATTGGAAAGAATGAAAAAAAAGGTGGGTAGAGTAGAAATATTTGCTATCGTTGTGGAGGCAAATGTCGTTGAGGTCGTACCTGTCGTACGCCAAAACATCTTGTTGATCTCTATCAACAATCACTTAAAAATAAAGATAAAAAGATTAAGATAAATTTATCTTATGAAGATGACGGTAATATGGATGTTACGCACTTAGATGTTGTTGACTTCTTTACCGATCCTAATGGAGATATGTGTCTCGTTGATAGCAGAACTACCCATACAATTTTAAAGGATAACGAAATATTTCTCTTATTTAGTGAAGCGAGAAACCGATGTTAGAACTATATTTGACCGTTCAAAGATAATTGAAGGCCCTAGAAGAGCTAATATACTATTATTAAGAAATATATAATAAGCTTGGAGGCTATTTGACAAAGATATGTTTTCTGCTATTATCTTATAGTTAATCTAACTTATTATCATGTAATGATGTTCTTACTTATAGCTTTTATTTTATCATGTTAATATCTTATATTTCTTGCATCGAAATTTTATTAAGAATTTTATTTAGGTACCATGGTTATCATGTTTTATATTCTTGATGAATTCCTGAAGAATTCAACATTCAAGCATCCTGGTTGGATTGCATAAAGACGATTTTCATGTTTGACTATTCTTGTTGAATTCCCGGAGAATTCAATATTCAAGCATCCTACATGGATTGCACAAAGAACTTAATACTGAAGCATACCGTGTTTGTCTATATTCATGATGAATTCCAGAAGAATTCATCATTCAAGCATCCCAGATAGATTGTACAAATAACTGAATATTGAAGCATCCTATAAGATTTCTCAAAGTGTTAAAGTTTGTTATATAGTTCTTGAAGAACTCGAAGAAAAAAAAGTTCAGGCATCCATTAAAGATTGCTCAAAGCATGATATCTTTTTCGTCGTCGCTTAGATTTGAGATATTGATGAAAATTTGTGAGACGTTTCTTGAAGAACAATATATCCATTATTCAAGCATCCCTGAAAGATTGCACAAATAACTGTTTCTATGTATCATTTGACAAATGAATCAAGTTTATTATTTTGCTTATCTAAATTTACACATTGAGAATCCCCTAACTTTCATAGAAATTTATTAAGTTTCAAAGATATCCGTCTAAATGGATATCATATTGAAACGAGAGATGAATGAGATATTGAGTAGCTTTATATAGCGAGACATACTTTGGATGAAATAAGTGTAATGGAAAAACTGTTCGGTTTTCCCTCTAGTTTGTACTACAGTTATATCAGTGCAACTGAAGCACATACTGTATACTAGAAGTTTACAAATCACAAAAAAAAAATTGTTGTTTGGCGTAACCGGTTGGGCCATCCCGGGTATATAATGATGCGAAAAATAATTGAAAATTTATGTGGCCATCAATTAAAGAACCAGAAGATTCTTCAATCTAATAAGTTCTCATGTATCTCATGTTTACAATGGTAGTTTAAAATTAGACCATCACCACACAAAAAAATTGGAACTGAATATCTAAATTTTTATAATGATATTTGTGGGACATTAATACACTCAATTGAGTTCTTATCTAAATTTTTATGATGATATTTGTGGGACAATACACTCACCATGTGAACCGTTTAAATATTTTTATGATTTCAATTGATGCATCAACTAGATGGACACATATAGTTGTCGTCAGCTCACAACTGGAAGTTTGTGAGATTGTTTGCTACTCTAATTTCACTAAGAGCTCATTTTTTTTAAATGGTCTTGAAGAACCATTCTTTAGACGTCTAAAGTTAATTATATATCAAATACTTATGAGATAAGAACTTCCAATTTCTATTTGGGAACATGCAATTTTGCATGTTGTAACATTGATTCGCATCAAGCCAACAACTTATTATAACTCTTTCCGTTTAAAGTTGGTTTTTGGTCACGAACGTAATATTTCACTTCTTAGAATTTTTCAATGTGCAGTGTATGTTCCAATTTCTCCACTCACAATGGACTATCATAGCTCCTCAAAGAATTTTGGAAATATATATTGGATATAAATCTCCATGTATAATAAACTATTTTGAGCCAACAATTGGAGATTTGTTCATAGTCCAGTTTGATGATTATCATTTGGTGAATTAAATTTCTCAACATTAGGGAGAGAGAATAAGCAGCTGCAAAAAAAAAAGAAATCAGTAGGAATGAATTATCATTGTCTCATCTTGATCCTCAAACTAAGTTGTAACGCCCCAAAATAATTCAAGTATTTATTTACTTAATTTAATTAGGTGCTAGAGTGGTTAGTTATATTAAAATAATAAATAGGGTATTTAATTTAACTAAGAGGTGGTGGTTAGTAAATAAGGGAGTGGTGATGGTAATTCCGGGGTGGTAAGATTGGCCCAAGCCCAAGCCTATTGACTTAGGCTAGGCGCATGTAGCAAGGGTTTGAGACAAGTGTCTCATTTGCGCAAAAAGAAAGAAAGAATTCGAAGAAAAGAGAGAAGAGAGAAGGAAAGAAACTTGCGAAGAGAAGAGAAGGGAAAGAAGGGCGCGCAAGGGAGAGAGAGATCGCACAAGAGAGAAGAGGAGAGGAGGCGCGACGGTTCAAGGAGAAGGAGGAGGGTTTCGCGTGGAGCTTCAATTCTAAAGGTTAGGGGGCTCTCTTTTCATCTATAATAACCAATAGGATTAATACCATGTTAGTTAGGTTCTAGGATGCTTAACTAATTGAATTGATATGTTGTTTTGGTGTTTTATGTTATGCGAAGATCAAATTGTGAATTCTATGATGTTTGATGATGAACTTGTGTTGTTTGGTGATATAAATAAAATGGTGTGAATAATTATTGGTGAGTGGGGTCTATGACCTTCATTGGTGTTGGTGAAGTTAATAAAAAATTATTGGTGAGCTGATTAACTATTGGTGAGCATGCTACTGCATAATTATGGTGATTTTGGTGTGTATGGTGCATGGTTCATGGCGTCGCATAATCATGTGCATTATTGGTGAGCAGAAGACTTCGGTCTTATTGGTGAGCAGAAGACTTCGGTCTTATTGGTGATGTGCCCTCAAGGCGAATTATTGGTGATGATGGATCCTAGGAGTTGGGTTGCATTGCATGTATTATTCATACTTTCGGTGTTGTTTTCTGATTGATGTAAAGTAACGGTGTATGTTGTTATTGCCGTGATTTGGTGTTGTTAGTTGCCTTTCTAATATGATGTTGATCTTATTTGTTATTATTTATGTAAAGAGACTCACCCTACTGCTTTTATGTTGTTTCTCATGTCGGCAACGTGCAGGTGATAGCGAATGAAGGTGATCTAGTACCTTCTTTCTAGTGGGTCGAGTCGGCTCTGATACGTAGCACCGGGGGGCGTTTTAGCTTACTGTTTTATTTAATTGATGTTATTAAACTATTTACTTGGTGATGTAACCTAATGTGTTGATATTTGGTGTTCTCCGCTGCGATGTTTTTATACTTATGTTGACGTAAGCTAAACCGAACATTATGTTGACTGTGGTGCTATGTATTATGCACTTTAGGACTTTATATATTAATTCTGGAGATATCATACGTTGTTGTTTGTTTAAATATGGCACCCTCTTGCGGCTGCACTGAAAGTTTTTTGGAAACTCTGATTTTAAATTAATTAAATAGTAGTTACTACAAGGGGGTGTTACATTAGTGGTATCAGAGCAGTTCGGTCTGTCCGACCAAGTTGTTGAGTCTTTGGTTTTTATAATCCTTGAGTCTTGTTACTCGTTTTGACTTGAATCTTGTTTCAATGATTAGTTAAGATGGCAGGACGCAATGATGCTGCTCTGCAAGCAATGGCTCAGGCTGTGGGGAATCAGCAGGTTGCTGCTGATGCCGGTGCTCGTAATTTGGCCACGTTCCAAAGGGAGAACCCACCCACTTTCAAGGGTCGGTATGATCCTGATGGAGCTCTGGCATGGTTCAAGGAGATTGAAAGAATTTTCCGAGTTATGGATTGCACGCCTGCTCAGAAGGTGAGGTATGGTACTCACATGTTAGCTGAAGAAGCCGATGATTGGTGGCTTGAGGCTCTACAGAGGTTGGAAGCTGCGGGTGAAGAGATCACATGGGATGTTTTCAAGAGAGAGTTTACGAGGAAGTATTACCCAAAGGATGTGAGAGGAAAGAAGGAAATTGAATTTCTGGAATTGAAGCAGGGAAACAAGTCTGTGGCCGAGTATGCGGCGAAGTTCGTGGAATTTGCTAAGTTCTACCCTCACTACAATGATGCTAATGCTGAATTCTCTAAATGTATCAAGTTTGAAAATGGTCTGAGGCCTGACATCAAGAAGGCAATTGGTTACCAAAAGATTCGGGTGTTTGCTGATTTGGTTGATAGCTGTAGGATTTTTGAAGAGGATAGCAATGCTGCCTATAAGATTGTGAAAGAGAAGAGGAGTTCTCAGTATCGTTGGAAGCCCTATGATGTTTCTGGTGGTAAGGGCAAGTGGAAAGCTGGTGATTCAAGCAAGAAGCCAAGTGGGGGAGATGCCCCTGCGAACATTGTGTGCTACAAGTGTAGTAAGCCCGGTCATAAGAGTTTTGATTGCCCAGTTAACAAGTGTTTCAAGTGTGGTAAAGAAGGTCATATAGCTGCTAATTGTGAGAAGAAGGATGTTGTTTGCTACAACTGTGGAGAAGTGGGACATATTAGTACCAAGTGTTCCAAGCCAAAGAAGGAGAGGGTTAGTGGAAAGGTGTTTGCCCTTGCGGGGTCTGAGGCGGCTAATGAGATCAGAGGTACGTGTTTCATTAATTGTACTCCGTCGCTTGCTACTGTTGATACTGATGCTACCCGCTATTTTATTGAGGTTAAATGTCGTGAGCGTTTGGGTCTTGTATTGTCTGCTAAGACTGGTCTTGTGTTGCCTGGTGTGTCCTCTGTGTCCCTTGTCGATCTTCGACAGAGACTTTGTTGTGAATTTTTGTTGTTTGCCGTTGGGTGGGTTAATTGTAATCTTGGGTATGAACTGGTTAGAGCATAACCATGATCATATTAAATGTCGTAGCCAGTCGGTGAGTTTTGGGAGGTGTTGAGTCTGGCCCGTTGCCGACCTAACACGAGATAAGTAGGATTAGACCTTGAGTTTGGGGAGTAACACGTAAGAATTGGAATTTAATTGAGTAAAACCATGGTAATCACCGTTGAGAGTATAGTATTCCAGTATCGGATAGATGGTGTTTGAGTAGTCGAGTAGGACTTTGATAACCCACAGATTAGAACATCTAATTAGGAGTAAGAATGTAGAGAAGGGTGTTTGGTCTGCTGCTAAGTATGCGATAGATTATAGACGAGGACAGTGAGAGATGACAACGAGCTTTGGTATTGGTTTCGTGAGTTTGACGTAAATTTCCGAGGACGAAAATATTCTAAGTGGGGGAGAGTTGTAGCGCCCCAAAATAATTCAAGTATTTATTTAATTAATTTAATTAGGTGCTATAGTGGTTAGTTATATTAAAATAATAAATAGGGTATTTAATTTAACTAAGAGGTGGTGGTTAGTAAATAAGGGAGTGGTGATGGTAATTCCGGGGTGGTAAGATTGGCCCAAGCCCAAGCCCATTGACTTAGGCTAGGCGCATGTAGCAAGGGTTTGAGACAAGTGTCTCATTTGCGCAAAAAGAAAGAAAGAATTCGAAGAAAAGAGAGAAGAGAGAAGGAAAGAAACTTGCGAAGAGAAGAGAAGGGAAAGAAGGGTGCTCAAGGGAGAGAGAGATCGCACAAGAGAGAAGAGGAGAGGAGGCGCGACGGTTCAAGGAGAAGGAGGAGGGTTTCGCGTGGAGCTTCAATTCTAAAGGTTAGGGGGCTCTCTTTTCATCTATAATAACCTATAGGATTAATACCATGTTAGTTAGGTTCTAGGATGCTTAACCAATTGAATTGATATGTTGTTTTGGTGTTTTTTGTTATGCGAAGATCAAATTGTGAATTCTATGATGTTTGATGATGAACTTGTGTTGTTTGGTGATGAGACCATGTTGTTTGGGCGTTGAGATGTATATAATAATTATTATGCATGTCAGGTGTTTGTAGAATTGACTCAATAAAATTTGAGGAGGAGAATATGATGAATTGTTGGGTGTTGTTGAGTCGCATAAATAATTTGGAGTTGGAATTAAGTGATTGAGGTGTGTAAAAGGTGTAGTTGGGTGATGTTGTTGGTATGTGCATGCGTGTAGTGTAGGTGTGCTTGGGTGTGCTGAGCATGGGCGCCAAAAGTGGCTGCCCATGCGTGACTCGTGTTGTGTGTTGTGTGGTGTTGGCGTGTGCTTGGTTGTGCGTGAGGGAGGGTGCCAAAGATGGCTCGCCCGTGTTGCCTGTGCGTGTATGTTGCTGTATTTTCCAGAGTGCTGTTGCTGTATTTTCCATAGTGCTGTTGCTGTATTTTCCATAGTGCTGTTGCTGTATTTTCCATAGTGTTGTTGCTGTATTTTCTCATAGTGCTGTTGCTGTATTTTCCATAGTGCTGTTGCTGTATTTTCCATAGTGCTGTTGCTGTATTTTCAGCTATGCTGTTGCTGTTTTTTTTCTAATTATGTTGTTGCTGTTTTTCTAAGATAAATGTTGCTGTTTTTCTAAGATAAATGTTGCTGTTTTTCCAAATTAATGTTGCTGTTTTTCTAAACTTTATGCTGCTGTTTTCTGAAATGAATGTTGTTGTTCTTCTAAAATCGCTGCTGCTGTTTTTTTTCTAAAATTAATGTTGCTGTTTTCTAAAGTTGATGTAATATCAATGTTGCTGTTTGCTGTGTATATTTGGTGCTGTTTTAGTCCTTTGGTGCTGTTTTGGTCCTCATGGTGTAGTTTTAGTCCCTTGTGGCAATTTAGTCCGTATAATTAGTTGGTTATTGGCGTAACTGGCGTGCTGGCCTTAGGACAATTAATTGGAGGTGTAATGATGGTGATATAAATAAAATGGTGTGAATAATTATTGGTGAGTGGGGTCTATGACCTTCGTTGGTGTTGGTGAAGTTAATAAAAAATTATTGGTGAGCTGATTAACTATTGGTGAGCATGCTACTGCATAATTATGGTGATTTTGGTGTGTATGGTGCATGGTTCATGGCGTCGCATAATCATGTGCATTATTGGTGAGCAGAAGACTTCGGTCTTATTGGTGAGCAGAAGACTTCGGTCTTATTGGTGATGTGCCCTCAAGGCGAATTATTGGTGATGATGGATCCACATGCATATGCCCTAGGAGTTGGGTTGCATTGCATGCATTATTCATACTTTCGGTGTTGTTTTCTGATTGATGTAAAGTAACGGTGTATGTTGTTATTGCTGTGATTTGGTGTTGTTAGTTGCCTTTCTAATATGATGTTGATCTTATTTGTTATTATTTATGTAAAGAGACTCACCCTACTGCTTTTATGTTGTTTCTCATGTCGGCAACATGCAGGTGATAGCGAGTGAAGGTGATCTAGTACCTTCTTTCTAGTGGGTTGAGTCGGCTCTGATACGTAGCACCGGGGGGCGTTTTAGCTTACTGTTTTATTTAATTGATGTTATTAAACTATTTACTTGGTGATGTAACCTAATGTGTTGAGATTTGGTGTTCTCCGCTGCGATGTTTTTATACTTATGTTGACGTAAGCTAAACCGAATATTATGTTGACTGTGGTGCTATGTATTATGCACTTTATGACTTTATATATTAATTCTGGAGATATCATACGTTGTTGTTTGTTTAAATATGGCACCCTCTTGCGGCTGCACTGAAAGTTTTTTGGAAACTCTGATTTTAAATTAATTAAATAGTAGTTACTACAAGGGGGTGTTACATAAACAATGTGAACTAGAAGTTCAAAAGATAATTCATTTGCAAAGCTTAGAAAATCATCTATCAAATGCATTCGCTGATCCAAAGATGTGACTAAATCATAGATATCAGCTGCTAATGCTCCGATAAAATGGATGTCCCTGTTGGACAATCGAATATTGCAAATGAGTCTCAACCGCGCCTGAAGTGTGGTAGACCAATCGGTTCCAAAGATAAAAAAAAATCCTCGAACAAGAAAATGAGCTAAAACGAAAGATGGCCCAAGCGAGGATATAGAAACTCTAAAAGAGTCTTAAGACATAGTTGACATTTAAGTTCCAGAAGAACTAAACAGGTACCTGAAAAATTCTGAAATTAAAGAGATCTCAATGAATTATGTCAAGAATGATATACGATGTTTTAACATATAATATAGCGCTAAATGTGATAAATAATAGTGAGGATCATGAACCAAAGTTTATCAAATATAAAGAATTGGCCAAAATAGAAAGATGCAATTAAAATAGGACATGTAGTCCAAACACCTGAAGATGTGAAACCAGAATGATGATGGTGAAATTATGAGATCCAAAGCTCGACATGTTGCCCAAGGGTGGATGCAAGTACTTTTCAGTACTTTATTAGCCTTGTAGCACATGAAGAGCTCAATTTTCACAAGATTAATATTGCTACGAGTTGTTTGTATGACTCAGTTGATAGTCATATTTATTTGAAGATCTTTGGAGGGAGACACCCTTACTAGTATTTCGGATTTAGTCGACGAAGCTTGTAACACCCATTTCTACCCGGTAATTTATTAGCGTAAAATCAGAGTTTTTTTTAACAATAAAACGGATGTCACATTTCTCAAAACAACTCGAATACATAGCACTTTTAAAGCATCAACATCAAAATTTATTCAATTACGCAGTGGAAAATTCAACAAGTTTAATCATCAATAATTGTTGCAACTGTGCAAGGTTCATAACGTCAAAAATCCAACAAAAGGAAAACACGAATAAAAAAAATAGTCAAGCGTTCATCCCCCCTGAGTGCTACGTATCAGAGCGACGACACCGAACTAATGAAGAACTATGGTCTTCATTCGAGATCACCTGCACGTTACCAACATAGGGGTAACATTCAAACAGAAGGGGTGAGATATCACACAGTATAAGGAGTCGCATGAAAGACCGCATATACAGGTCAGAAAGTCAAATAATCACAACAGACAATTATGGTCACAACAGTCAACAGGTCAACAACAGCATGGACATAACAGTCATTATCATCTTAATAGTCAACGTCGGCACAACAAGCATATATCATCTCAACAGTTAATATACAATAAACAACACGTCACAGCAGTCAGTGACTTCAATCATGCGGCATGAATGCAGGATGCTCAACAGAGGGCCGTCTGCCCTATAATGCATGATGGTACCGAAATCCATCCCGTAAATAGAGGCTTCCAACAAATCCACACCAAAAGAGGCGATCCAACAATTCGAAGACAAGCTCCAGGGCCATCTGCCCTATATGCACATGATATGCATGCGACTCAATGATGCAACACAGACAAACAATAGCCATACACATCAACAACGGCCATAGGCCTACAACAACGAATCAATAAGGGCCACCGGCCTACAACAACAAATCCATGCCTAAAGAGGCAATCCAACAATGGCCACCGGCCGACAACAACAAATCAACAAGACAACAGGGCGCTGAGGGCACCAACAAGGCAACAACACTAGGCGCTAAGGCGCCAAGGGACAACATGGACATAGGCGCTAAAGGCGCCACCAACTCGTAACTAACATGGGCGCTAAGGGCGCCAACAACCACCCACAAAATAGGGATAGCCCACAAAATAGGAACAGCACATAAAAATAGGAACAACACATAGAAATAGGAACAACACATAGAAATAGGAACAGCAACAATGATTTTCAGAAAACAGCAACGATAATTTTCAGAAAACAGCAACAATAATTTTCAGAAACAGCAACAATAATTTTCAGAAAACAGCAACAATAATTTTCAAAAACAGCAACAATAATTCTCAGAAAACATTAACAATAATTTTCAAAAACAGCAACAATAATTTTCAGAAAACAGCGACAATAATTTTCAAAAACAGCAAATCATAATTTTCGAAATCAGCAACAATAATTTTCAGAAAACAGCAACAATAATTTTCAAAAACAGCAACCGTAATTTTCAAAAACAGCACACAAATCAGGGCCTGGCGCCCAGGAGCAGGGCGCCTACCTCAATAGCAGCAAAAACAGGCACGGCGCCCAGGAGCAGGGCGCCGTTTCCAGCAACCAAATCAGCAGCATAAAATAGAGGGACAGTGCGCCTAGGGCCCCAATTTCAGCATGGCACATGTGATTTCAATTCGATTTCTATGATCATGGCAATCATCAAACAACTTTAGGGCATGGGAAATATCAAACATAGGCTACGAATTGTCAAGACAACATGAGATGTACATCAACATGAACATAGCAACATCAAACTAGGTTTTAGGGCATGGGAGTATCAACACATAATAAAATCGTTCAATCAAGGCATCAAGACATAACATCAATGTAACACCCCGGTATTTTTATCGAGTAAAAATACCCAAGTGTTGTTAGACTATAGTATAACCTTAGAGGGGGGGTGAATAAGGTTATGTGTAATTCTTGGATTCTTTTCAAAATAAATGATAAGTTTGTTTAAATCAAATGCGGAAAAAGAGATTTGAACTTATCAGATATATGCAAGTAGGTAGATTTGGCACAATGAGATATTATTCTATATTCAATATTTACAATAAGGTTGTTTTATAAGTAATGTAATGATATTGAATATAGCAGATCTACAGTAGTGATAGAGAAGATGATAGATAAACAGATTTGTAGTATAACGAGTATAACTATAACCAGATTAACAGATTCAGATCAAAGTAGGGATATAGTTATACAACCAGATTAACAGATTCAGATCAGAGTAGTGATATCATAAACAGATATAAACAGTAAATAAAGTAAAGAGAGAGGGATAGAGATACACCAGGAATTTTACGAGGTTCGGGATAAAAGCCCTACGTCCTCGGCCTCCGGCTTTGCAACCTTTGGACTTTGCTGATAACCACTATATGAAGAACCAATGTTTTACAAACAATCAACTTCAAATAGCAAATCTCAATTCCCCTGAATTGAGAACCCGAGCTCCCCGCTAAGGATTTCAACCGCTTCAATCTCCTGATTGAACGACCCAAGAGCACCTCCCAGGATTTCACTACCGCTTCAATCTTCCCCTGATTGAACGACCCAAGAACACCTCCCAGGATTTCAAAATAACCGCTTCAATCTCCTGATTGAACGACCCAGGAACACCTCCCAGGATTTCAAAATAACCACTTAGAAAACGAATACAATATGAGATCTACGAACCAATCACTTCAGCAGTATAGTAACAATATAGTAGAGTGAGAGATGATTGGTTTTTGAAAATGAAGAACTTTGAAATATAGATCTGAAAATGAAAGCTATTATTTTTTTTCTCTTTACTTTTTGATCTGAAAGTACGTAGCAGAGAAGTGGAAAGTGGTGTGTGGATTTGTGAATCCAGGCTTCCTATTTATAGGGAATGTAAAAAATTTACCGTTGAAATAAAATAAGTAGAGCAAGAATCGATTATGTGCTCTGATACACTATATGGCATAATCGATTCTTCTCTTAAAAAAGGAATGCATTGTAATCGATTCTTTGCTTAAATAAAGGAATGAGACAATCGATTGTTTCAAAGGAAGGAAGCTTAAAATCGATTTCATACTCCAATATATTTAGTATATAATCGATTTTAACAAATAAGGAAGGCAATGAATCGATTTCATACTCTCAAAAAGGAAGCCAAGAATCGATTCTTTAGTTTGCTCAGGAAAGGCTAGGAATCGATTCTTTTCTTTTTAAGATGACTTGGAAATCGATTGTTTTGCTTAGGAAAGGCTTAGGAATCGATTTATCATGTCTCATTGGGAGTTGGAAATCGATTTTATACTCCTATGAGACAATGGAAAATCGATTCTTTCATTTAAAAAACATTTTCCCATGTTGTGTGCCTTTCTCATGCATGCATGCATTTGACTAAAATATTTTTCAAGACTTTCAACACAACAATTTTATTTTCAAAACATTTTTTAAAAACATCATCTCTCTTCTACTAAATGTCATAAAGCTGGAGGGATAGGATCTTACATTTGAGTCCTATCAAAAACAGATAAACAATTAGGTCTTCAACTTCATTGTTGCTTCTTCTGCAAGCCATTGCACTTTAGTCCCTGCTCTTTGATTTAATCACTGTACCTTCATTCAACTGCAATCATTAGTAGACAAGATGTAATTTGTTATCATTCAAAACAAAGAGTGTTTGTCCTTGGTTCAACAACTGTACCATCATAAAATAATCAGAGGTACATTTCCTGTTTAAATACTGAACCCCACTATAAAATTTTCACTGAGCAACTACAGGACAGTCTTAAACATCAATAAGACCGTAAACCATCAGTGAAATACAGTGTTCAATATCGCACAAGAAAGCGGAAATAAATACATAACTTTTACAACAGATAAAGTCATAATGCCGTGATACATAACTAACAAGGGAAAACATAACTTAAGCATAAAAGCTAAGTCTTCAGCAACCATCCGAGTACCACCTACTCGTGCCTCTTGGATCTCCACTTTCCCTGTTTATCTGTAAAACCACAACATATAAACAATGAGATACAATCTCAGTGAGTTCTACCGAGACCCCTACTAACGCTCTCGGTCAATTTAAAACATTTTTAAGATTTGACACAACACCGACCGCAATCCGCTTGCTAATCCCGGTGGACCATACAATAAGGCTTCGACCTAGTAAGACACCGGCTGCAATCCACTTGCGTCTCCCGATGAACTAGCATCTTAGGCCTTTCTACGTACCACCAGCCGCAGTCCGCCTGCATCTTCTGGTGAACATAGTACAATAACTTTTAAGATAACACCGGCCGCAATCCCATTGCATCTTCCGGCGAACCATAACAATAAGGCTTCGACCTAGTAAGACACCGGCTGCAATCCACTTTCGTCTCCCGATGAACTAGCATCTTAGGCCTTTCTACGTACCACCAGCCGCAGTCCGCCTGCATCTTTTGGTGAACATAGTACAATAACTTTTAACATAACACCGGCCGCAATCCCATTGCATCTTCCGGCGAACCCCATAACCAATAGTGTTTCCTAATGGCACAGAGCCTAGGGTAAGGGTTCATGACTACCCCGCCTAGTATGTCAACATGGGTCGTCACCCATACTCGATATAATATATATATCTACAATCATATACAACCACCCACATTGGGCCGACTCCTTTAATCGATATAATATATATATCGTGAATTATTCACCGGTTTAGACGAATGAATAATAATCATTCCGCGTCAGTTATACCATACCACGTAGGACTCATAGTCCGCTTTGTTATCAATAAAACATATCCGCACACGTGTACTATTGTTCGACTTTTCGAAAGAATTTCAACTTCAAAAGTATTTTATAAAACCCTTTTGAAACATTCCCAAAATCATGGCATTATAAGCCTAATATCATTATAGAAGGGTTAGGAAAGGATTAGAAGAGGATTGGAATCGATCGGGATCGTTTCGGGCAAATCTGGAAAATTTGGACAGAACACTGCGCACGGACCGTGCTCCCATACGCACGGGTCGTGCGCCCTTTTATAAAAATTTGCGAAATAGAAACAGAACCAGACGCACGGTTCGTGGCGCCTGGGGCGCAGGGATCGTGCGCATTTGACAGCATTCTATTTTCATTCCGCTTTGCATTTTTCGTCGTTCCGATCAATTCCGATCACTTCCGGTACCTGTTCCAGTCCGATCCTAACACCAAAATAGTACAAAAACATGTCCAACGTCCTCACTCGATCAACCAATCCAATCAAAGACTCAACACATTCGATTTTCATCAAAATTCGACATATTTAAAAATAATGGTTTTTGACTCAAAATCTTCCGAAATTAAATCACTAAAAATTCCATTTCAACACGACTCAACCCGAGACTCGCTCCGATCAATTCCTAACCCGAATCAGACAGTATCAAGAAATATTCCAGTCCAGCGAAAGCGATAAAACATTAAATCAATTAATTTGAAACGTAAAATCCTAAACGTGAGGAGAACTCACCCTTGAAGCGTGAACCACGATCGAGCCGAATTCACCGAGTAGCCACACGAACATTCCCCGCTCCGGCGACATCCAATCCGCTTCCAAAGCTTTCCACTCGATCGCGAAACCTCTTTTTGACCGAATGCCGAATTCCTCGAAATCCTCCATGGACACTATTCATCTTCTCCTTCAACCTCAAGCCACTATTCAGAAAAACCCCAATTTGAACCCTAACCTCTTGATTCTTCACAAACCCCAAATCGGACTTCAATACTTGCGTAATCCACCTTGAGCTCGCTCCCAAACACCATCCAAAGCTTTCCTTTGAGCTTGAACAACAAAAACCTCTATTTCCTCTTAAATTCGAAAATGGTGGATTTGAGGAGAGTGAGTTGATGATGAAGATTTTGGTACCAAATCGAAGAGGGAGTAACGCTGAACGTTTTTCGTGTTGGAAGGAAGTTGTTTTGATGAACCGAAACCTTCCCTTTTTCCTCTTCTTCCTCCTCACCCTTTCTTTCTCTTTTCTCTCCTTTTCTCTCTTTTCTCCTCTCTGTACCTCGCGTGCTTCCTTTCTTTCTTTTCTTTCTTTCATTTTATTCTTTCAATCATTCACACACACACATTTATATATTTATTAATATATACGCGGTAACGTGGTCCAATTACCATATTGATCTAAATCACTTATTTCGATTCCAAAACTTCCTTGATCCGTATTATTCGGTTAACGATCCGATAACGACCAATAAATAATTTTAGCACTCAATAAATTTACCAGTCAAGTACTAAATTAATTTAATTGGGTTAACACCCAAATAATTCTATTAATTATTTTGCGGATGTTACATTCTCCCCAACTTGAAAGAATTTTGTCCTCAAAATTTCGTCAAGTCTTTCATCCGTCTAACCGAGAATCGACATTCTCAGAAAGGTCTTAAGTTGCTGGAACATTCTCGAATTAACGAAATGAGTGTAGAAAATCTTCCCAAGTTGGCACATCAATCTCCAAGTATGATCCACTACTACCTTGATACGAACTCCCTGGTTACGAATCTACACGAGGAATTCCCCTTTAGCCTACATAGGCTTGGCACCGCGTTTGAAAACACTTCTGAAGCATCATTCCAATTATCCTCGCTTGCACCCTAACTTTGATTAATCTAAATCAAAGGGTTTAATACAAGACACTTGATAGAGATACAGGCTGAAAATGAGATCCACAAATTGGTATTCCTCGGTAGAGATAAGTACAAACATGATTTTCTCGAAGGGTGTAAACACGTTCTCAACAATTTTTCTAAAAATCCATAACAGTTCCTGTACACATTGAAAAATGTGACGGAAAGTCACTGAATTTCCTTGACTCGCTTCCAAGTCTTCGAGGTAAAACTTTTTCAAAAAGATGAGATTTGGGTTTTATCAAAAGCTCTGACCTTAAACGTAGAAATAAACCGTGGGGACAACAAATAAATTTGAACGTAATGAAAATCACCTTTGTTGTGCTCAAAACAACTATCGAACAGAACTCAGAGCTCTTTTTCCTCTATTGCAACTTGATCACGAGGTCTTTACCAACGACGCACCCGATTCCTTTCCGAATTAGTCAATAGCGTTGAGAACTTCCCCTCAACCTAAGTAATCCTCCTAGGATTTTCTTCCTCAATCAAATTTTAGTAGCCTATTGATTCGTTCCCAAAATTAACTTTAGCATGCGGGTTTTCACAAAAATGATTTTTCAAAACTACCATACCGCACGCCAAGCTTCACTTCGGAAATTTCAGACTCTTGCAAGCAGATTTATCAATTAATCCTTTGATGGTTATTCGCGACGTGAAAACAGTCAGCAGTTACCTCACTTTCATATTCGTATTCACGTTTGACTTGTCAAACGGAATCATATTATACCATCTCATTGTTAACCTTCACAAAGGAGAGGTTAACAAACTAATACCTTGCCACTAATACATCTGCTTTACATCTCTGTACATCTTGGAACAGAATATAAACTTCGGTGTGCTTCCTCTAACACTTGCCTTTTATTGGTCTCATCATCGGGCGCACAGATTCTACCGTTGAAACAACTGACTCCATCACTATGCATGGTAAAATCTGGAAACACCTTTTGTGATTGTAGCTTCACATCAACTTCCTGTGCTAAGCGTATAGAATCCCTTGGGGAACTAGAGATCCTCATATGGCTCAACACTAATTTATAATCCTCCAGAAACTCAACACACTTCTCTACCTGCTATTCAGTTCTTTCTGATCAAACCGATACCTATAAACTATTGTGATCACTAAAGACATCGAAACGAGACCCATACAGGTAACGTCTCCAAATCTTCAGTGCATACACAATAGCTGCCAACTCATAATCATGAGTCAGATAACTCTTCTCATGAGACCGTACTTGTCTGGAAGCATAAGCTACCACCGGTTGATTTTGCATTAGAATACCTCCTAAACCCTTCCCTGAATCGTCATCGAAAATTTAAAATTCCAATGACAGATCCGGAAGAATCAGGATTGGAGCAGAAGTCAACCCAACCTTCAATTCTTGAAAACATTCTCCACGATCAGCATTCCACGTAAACGGTTGACCCTTTCGAGCTAGTCGAGTAAGTGGAAATCTAACTGTGAGAACCCTTTAACAAATCTCTTATAGTAACCGGCTAGACCCAAAAGCTTCTGATCTCTGTGACTGGGGTCGGTCGCTCCCAATTCAACACAGCCTCTATTTTACTGGGATCCACGGCAACTCCTGATTGGAAAATCGCATATCCCTGAAACTTTACCTCAGGCATCCAGAAATCACTCTTCGACGGCTTGGCATACAATTTCTTCTCTCGGAGTACGCTCAGAACAATGCAGAGATGTTGGGCATGCTCCTCAATGGTCTTAGAGTACACCAAGATATCATCAATGAAAACCACAACGAACTGATCCAGATAAGTGTGGAACACTCGGTTCATGTAATCCATGAATACCGCTGGAGCATTGGTCAAACCGAAGGGCACCACTACAAACATACAATGTCCATACCTAGTACGGAAGACTGTCTTCGGAATATCTAAGGCTCTAACTTTTATTTGATGATATCCTGACCTCAGATCAATTTTTTGAAAACACTGCAGCACCTCAATTTGCTCAAGCAAATCGTCTATCCTTTGTAAGGGATATTTATTCTTGATCGTCACTTGTTGAGTTGTCGATAATCAATGCACATTCTCATGCTACCATTTTTCCTTTCGACTAACCACACCAGAGCACTCCTTAGAGGAGCACTCGGTCGAATGAATTTCTTTAACATCGACTCTTCAAGTTGAGACTCCATTTCCTTTAATTCTAAAGAAACATTCTATAAGGAGAAATAGATATTGATCCCGTGCCAGGAACCAATTCTACAGTAAACCCTACCTCTCGCTCTGGAGGTTCAGAAGAAACTTCATCGTGAAAACATCCAGAAAGTCATTCACAACCTGAATGTTCGCCAAATCTAAACTAGTTTCAGTGGATACAGATAACATACTAACATGTGCTTCCGCACCTTGGAATGAAGATTGACCGTCTAAGGTGAACTAGGTAACCGCTTCAGAATTTGTCCTAGACAATTCAACTGGTTCTGAAGCGAACCTGACAGTTGATTAACACAGCCGATTGCAACATGATTTGCAGTCATCCAATTCATACCCAAAATCGTGTCAACACTTCTCATAGGCAAACATAATTTTTGCAACGAAATTCCCGCCTCCTAAGACAAGTAGACAATTCTATACAAAGATTAGGTCTGGACACGACCCTTAGCAGCAGTTAAGATGGTTATCGGCTCGGATAGCGGAGATTCGCTAGTCCCAACCGATCCACACATGATTGTGCTATAAAACAATGGGTTGCACCCGAATCGCATAACATACTGATTGAGTTATTGAAAACTGATCTCATACTCCTCAGTAGATTGTCTGCAGTCGTAACTGTCTAAATATCCAGAATGTTGACTCGTCCTTGCCTTAGAGCTGCTTGTAACTCCTTGGAACTCTTCCTTGCAGGGCACTCTTTACCATAGTGACCCTCTACATTACTATAATAGCACCGATTAGATCTTCGCTTGCAATCACCACTGTGAGGCTTTCCACAGTTAGAACATCTTCTGACTTTTGAAGAATCAAAGAATTGCACCTGCTTTTCCTTGGAAGAAATTATCCTAGGACTTTGCATTCGGAGTTGATAATTCAACTACCTTCTTTCCTTTCCAGTATTCCCCATGAGATCATCCTCGGCGACATAGACTGATTGCACTAAGGCAACATAATTGGTAATAGTATAAGAACTGAGACCATAAATCATAAAAGCACTTAAGCCCTTCTTATACTTCTGCATTCTCCATTTGTCATGTCACCTTTCCTGAGGATGCACCGGTTGGAGATTTCGATCTTGGTCGAGGATTGCGTCTTGATCATCCTGGTATAATTCCGCTTATGATGCACTAAGTATTAAGTTGATCAGGCTCAATGTCTCTTAGCATCACAAGTGTAATTACTACCAGGACTAACAAGGAATCGACTCAACCCTAAACTAAGTCCGACTAGGTCGAACTGCTCTGATACCAACTGTAACACCCCGGTATTTTTATCGAGTAAAAATACCCAAGTGTACCATCATAAAATAATCAGAGGTACATTTCCTGTTTAAATACTGAACCCCACTATAAAATTTTCACTGAACAACTACAGGACAGTCTTAAACATCAATAAGACCATAAACCATCAGTGAAATACAGTGTTCAATATCGCACAAGAAAGCGGAAATAAATACATAACTTTTACAACAGATAAAGTCATAATGCCGTGATACATAACTAACAAGGGAAAACATAACTTAAGCATAAAAGCTAAGTCTTCAGCAACCATCCGAGTACCACCTACTCGTGCCTCTTGGATCTCCACTTTCCCTGTTTATCTGTAAAACCACAACATATAAACAATGAGATACAATCTCAGTGAGTTCTACCGAGACCCCTACTAACGCTCTCGGTCAATTTAAAACATTTTTAAGATTTGACACAACACCGACCGCAATCCGCTTGCTAATCCCGGTGGACCATACAATAAGGCTTCGACCTAGTAAGACACCGGCTGCAATCCACTTGCGTCTCCCGATGAACTGGCATCTTAGGCCTTTCTACGTACCACCAGCCGCAGTCCGCCTGCATCTTCTGGTGAACATAGTACAATAACTTTTAACATAACACCGGCCGCAATCCCATTGCATCTTCCAGCGAACCATAACAATAAGGCTTCGACCTAGTAAGACACCGCCTGCAATCCACTTGCGTCTCCCGATGAACTAGCATCTTAGGCCTTTCTACGTACCACCAGCCGCAGTCCGCCTGCATCTTCTGGTGAACATAGTACAATAACTTTTAACATAACACCGGCCGCAATCCCATTGCATCTTCCGGCGAACCCCATAACCAATAGTGTCTCCTAATGGCACAGAGCCTAGGGTAAGGGTTCATGACTACCCCGCCTAGTATGTCAACATGGGTCGTCACTCATACTCGATATAATATATATATCTACAATCATATACAACCACCCACATTGGGCCGACTCCTTTAATCGATATAATATATATATCGTGAATTATTCACCGGTTTAGACGAATGAATAATAATCATTCCGCGTCAGTTATACCATACCACGTAGGACTCATAGTCCGCTTTGTTATCAATAAAACATATCCGCACACGTGTACTATTGTTCGGCTTTTCGAAAGAATTTCAACTTCAAAAGTATTTTATAAAACCCTTTTGAAACATTCCCAAAATCATGGCATTATAAGCCTAATATCATTATAGAAGGGTTAGGAAAGGATTAGAAGAGGATTGGAATCGATCGGGATCGTTTCGGGCAAATCTGGAAAATTTGGACAGAACACTGCGCACGGACCGTGCTCCCATACGCACGGGTCGTGCGCCCTTTTATAAAAATTTGCGAAATAGAAACAGAACCAGACGCACGGTTCGTGCGCCTGGGGCGCAGGGATCGTGCGCATTTGACAGCATTCTATTTTCATTCCGCTTTGCATTTTTCGTCGTTCCGATCAATTCCGATCACTTCCGGTACCTGTTCCAGTCCGATCCTAACACCAAAATAGTACAAAAACATGTCCAACGTCCTCACTCGATCAACCAATCCAATCAAAGACTCAACACATTCGATTTTCATCAAAATTCGACATATTTAAAAATAATGGTTTTTGACTCAAAATCTTCCGAAATTAAATCACTAAAAATTCCATTTCAACACGACTCAACCCGAGACTCGCTCCGATCAATTCCTAACCCGAATCAGACAGTATCAAGAAATATTCCAGTCCAGCGAAAGCGATAAAACATTAAATCAATTAATTTGAAACGTAAAATCCTAAACGTGAGGAGAACTCACCCTTGAAGCGTGAACCACGATCGAGCCGAATTCACCGAGTAGCCACACGAACATTCCCCGCTCCGGCGACATCCAATCCGCTTCCAAAGCTTTCCACTCGATCGCGAAACCTCTTTTTGACCGAATGCCGAATTCCTCGAAATCCTCCATGGACACTATTCATCTTCTCCTTCAACCTCAAGCCACTATGCACAAAAACCCCAATTTGAACCCTAACCTCTTGATTCTTCACAAACCCCAAATCGGACTTCAATACTTGCGTAATCCACCTTGAGCTCGCTCCCAAACACCATCCAAAGCTTTCCTTTGAGCTTGAACAACAAAAACCTCTATTTCCTCTTAAATTCGAAAATGGTGGATTTGAGGAGAGTGAGTTGATGATGAAGATTTTGGTACCAAATCGAAGAGGGAGTAACGCTGAACGTTTTTCGTGTTGGAAGGAAGTTGTTTTGATGAACCGAAACCTTCCCTTTTTCCTCTTCTTCCTCCTCACCCTTTCTTTCTCTTTTCTCTCCTTTTCTCTCTTTTCTCCTCTCTGTACCTCGCGTGCTTCCTTTCTTTCTTTTCTTTCTTTCATTTTATTTTTTCATTCATTCACACACACACATTTATATATTTATTAATATATACGCGGTAACGTGGTCCAATTACCATATTGATCTAAATCACTTATTTCGATTCCAAAACTTCCTTGATCCGTATTATTCGGTTAACGATCCGATGACGACCAATAAATAATTTTAGCACTCAATAAATTTACCAGTCAAGTACTAAATTAATTTAATTGGGTTAACACCCAAATAATTCTATTAATTATTTTGCGGATGTTACAATCAACATATAAAATCATGACACGCATATGATAATTATCAAAACCCTAACCCCACATGCAACCCTTCATACCCCCCCTTATAAAGCATGAACCTCACCCTTACCTTAGCTTTTAGAAATCGAAACCCTAGCTTTCCTTCTCTTTCCTTGGTTGTGGATCACGCCTTCTTTCCTCTCTTCTCTCTACCTCTTCTATTCTTCTCACTTCTAATTACGTTTTGTTTCTAATTATGAGAGAAACCCTAAAACTAGCCCTATATGTAGACATCACTCATCATGGGCTATTTCCCTTAGCCTTATGCGAATACTATATTGGGCTAATTCACTCCACTTTGTTATTTCTAACCCCAATATGGACCAACACACTAATATAATTAACATATATTATTCTATTATTAAATCTATCACATGAACCTAATATAATTAAATAAATAAATAAATATTTAATTAATTTTGGGGTGTTACAACTCTCCCCCACTTAAAAGAATTTCGCCCTCGAAATTTTTACCTGGTTCAAACAACTCGGGATAAGACTCCCGCATCTTACTCTCTAGCTCCCACGTCATACTTTCGCCCGCAGCTCCCAACCATACTACTTTCACCAAGTCGATCTCCTTTCCTCTAAGAATCTTCACCTCACGACCTTCAATTCGCACCGGCATTGTCTCCACAGTGAGATTCTCCCGAACTTGCACATCATCCATGCTAATCACATGAGACGGGTCTGAAATATACTTCCGAATTTGCGACACATGAAACACGTCATGCAAATTCGAAAGGTTAGGTGGTAAAGCCACTCTATATGTAACATTCCCGACTCTCTCTCTAAAATCTGATAAGGACCAATGAAACGAGGAGTGAGCTTCTTCGACTTCAAAGCGCGTCCAACACCGGTCACTGGAGTGACTCTCAAAAATACATGCTCACCCGCTTGAAACTCTAGATCTTTCCTCCGCTTGTCGTGGTAACTCTTCTGTCTGCTCTGCGAAGCCTTCATCTTCTCACGAATTAACTTCACCTTCTCAGTTGTCTCGCGGACAATCTCTGGTCCAAGCACCACACTCTCTCCAGACTCATACCAACACAAAGGGGTTCTACACTTCCGACCATACAATGCTTCAAAAGGTGCCATCCCAATACTAGAATGGTAACTGTTATTATATGTGAACTCTATCAGTGGAAGATAGGAATCCCACGAACCTCCTTGTTCCAGAACACATGCCCTCAACAAATCTTCTAACTACTGAATCGTCCTCTCTGACTGACCATCTGTCTGAGGGTGATACGCCGAACTCAACCTCAACTTAGACCCTAACTTCTCTTGCAAACTCTTCCAAAAATCTGAAGTGAACCTCGGATCTCTATCCGAAACGATACTCATGGGAACTCCATGCAGTTTCACAATCTCCCGGATATAAATCTCCGCCAACCTCGACACTGGATATGTGATGTTAATAGGAACAAAATGAGACGATTTTGTTAACCTGTCAACAATCACCCAAATTGCATCATACCCTCTCGCAGTATTAGGCAATCCCGTCACAAAGTCCATCAAAATGCTATCCCATTTCCACTCTGGAATTTCCAACAGTTGCATCAATCCTGCAGGTTTCTGATGTTCAACCTTTGACTTCTGGCAAGTCAAACATGCATAAACGAATTGCGCTACATCCCATTTCATACCAGGCCACCAAAACAACTTCTTCAAATCTTGATACGTCTTCGTAGCTCCCAGATGAATACTTAACTTACTTCTGTGACTCTCTTCAAGAATGACTCTCTTCATCTCTGCATCATCAGGAATGCAAATCCTACCACAGAACTTCAACAAACCTTGGGAATCCAACCTGAAATCCTCAATCTTAGATTGATCAATCCCAACCATCAAGTCTACCAGCTTAACATCTGATTTCTGGGCCTCTCTGATGCTGTTCAAAAAATCATTACCAATCTTCAACATCCCTAACTTAACACTCTGAGGTGTCACTTCACAAACCAGACTTATATCTCTGAACTCCTCAATCAGTTCCAACTCCTTAACCATCATTGCCGACATATGCAAGGTCTTTCGGCTTAAAGCATCAGCCACGACATTAGCTTTTCCTGGATGATAGTTCAAACCGAAATCATAGTCCTTCAACAACTCCAACCACCGTTGCTGCCTCATATTCAACTCCTTCTGGTCAAACAAATATTTCAAGCTCTTATGGTCACTAAACACCTCAAATCTAGAACCATAGAGATGGTGCCTCCAAATCTTCAGCACAAAGACCACTGCAGCTAGCTCCAAGTCATGCGTAGGATAATTCTTCTCATGAACTCTTAACTGTCTCGACGCATACGCAATAACCTTCCCATCTTGCATAAGCACACCACCTAGACCCATTTTTGAAGCATCACAATACACCACAAACGACTCTTCCGGATTGGGCAACGTCAAGACAGGAGACGTTGTCAATCTCTTCTTCAATTCCAAGAAACTTTCTTCACAACGGGCGTCCCAAACGAAAGCCTTTCCTTTGCAGGTTAACTGGGTTAACGGAAGTGCTAACTTAGAAAAACCTTCAATGAATTTTCTATAATAGCCGGCCAATCCCAAAAAGCTTCTAATCTCGGTAGCCGATTTCGGGGCATCCCAACTCCACTGCTTCAACCTTCGACGGATCCACTGCAATACCACTACCAGAAATGACATGACCGAGAAAACTCACTTCCTTCAACCAAAACTCACACTTTGACAACTTCGCATACAACTTCTTTCCCTTCAGTACCTCCAATACTAACCTTAGATGCTCTGCATGCTCTTCTTCCGATTTGAGTAAATCAGAATGTCGTCAATGAATACCACCACAAACTGATCTAAGTAAGTATGAAAAATACGATTCATATATTCCATAAATACTCCTGGTGCGTTGGTAACACCGAACGGCATCACCGAATACTCATAATGACCATAACGGGTTCTGAAAGCCGTCTTCTGAATATCTTCGTCCTTCACATTGATCTGATGATAACCTGATCTCAAATCAATTTTACTGAACACTTGAGCACCCACTAGCTGATCCATCAAATCGTCTATCCTCGGAAGTGGATACTTGTTCTTAATTGTCACCTTATTCAATTGCCTATAATCAATAGAGTCTCATACTACCATCCTTTTTCTTCACTAACAACACAGGAGCTCCCCATGACCATACACTCGGCCTTACAAACTTCTTCTCAAGCAGGTCTTCAAGTTGCTTCTTCAACTCTGACAATTCTGATGCCGACATCCTGTACGGCGCCATAGAAACAGGTCTGGTACCAGGTACAAGATCAATTGCAAACTCAACTTCCCTCTCTGGCGGTACACTCGGAATCTCATCAGGGAAAAATTCGGGAAACTCACACACCACTCGCAAATCCTCAATAATGGCTTGATTCTCCACGGACAGCGATGCCATCAGCGAGAACAACGGAACTCCCTCCTGTATAAGCTTCCGCAACTGACTGGCAGACAACAAACCAGTTTCTTCTTCCTCTAGAGCAGCAAAACTTACTGCAACCAGTCCATACCTGTTGCGCCCGAAAAAGTCCCCGAGGGAGAACCTTCCTCGTTCACAACTTTTTCTATGACAATGAAGCCGCCACCAATATTTATTAAGGGAAATATTAGGAAAACCTTTTTTGGAAAGCGATTGGCCTTTGAAAACTGAGAGTTTTGGGTTCGGGGGTCGGTTACGCGTGGGGAAGGTATTAGCATCTCTCACGTCCTCTCTACTGAGAGGGAACCTTTAATTAAATGTGTGGTTTTTATATGTTGACCTGAAAATATTCAACTTTGCCTCTGTACTTCTTATTGACAATGAGTTAAAGAACTTAATAGATTTTTTATTTTTGGAGAGAAAGGGAAAAAAAGGGTTTTTAGAAAAAAGTGCTTGACGGGACGTGGCCCGCTCCTACGTATCTCCTGGTGCGATGGAGAACTCAAAGCTACGTAGTTCTTGTTTGTTTTGAAAACGGTTTTTGTTTTTTATCTTGTTTAATTTTGAAAATCAAGCTTTCATGATGATCAATTGAGCAAGGACTCCAAGTGATCACCACTAGCACTCCATTGTTAATAATCATGCAAGCAAAGGCTTCGCAAGACTACTAACAAAGTTTTTGATTTAGTGAAAATCTTCAGGAAAATTAGGCATTCATGATGATCAATTGAGCAAAGGCTCCAAGTGACCACCACTAGTACCTCGTTGTTAATAATCATGCAAGCAAAGGCTTCACAAGACTATTAACAAAAGTTTTTGATTTATGAGAAACTATTTTGTCTGGAAGAGAAATAAATTAAATTAAAACGAGAAAAAAGGGGGGGTGAAATGGCAAAATGGTATGCAAGTGGCAGGAGGGCTGTATTATAAAATCTGGGGTGTAAAAAGTGGCAGCCCATATTGTAGACCGTCCACGAATCCGTGGGCTTTCAATAGGGGGTGCGTATTAAAATGGGTGGTGTATAAAGTAATCTGATGTTTTTAAAATTAAAATTAAAATTAAACTTAAAAATGGGAGAGGGTATAAAAGGCAGCTAGGTTTTTTAGAAAACCAAATTTCAATTCCTCTTCTCCCTCAGCTGCGCCGCACTCCCCTTCCCTCGAACCCTAATTTCTTCAATTCCCTTTTCCTCCGCCTCACTTTACGGGGCCGTGATCCACCACCTCCTCTCTTCTTCGCCCCACCGCCGCCTAATCCTTTCTTCCTCTCTACGGCGCCGCACACAACCCTAATCTCTCTATGCTCACCGCCGCTCCCATTCTCCTCCCCTCCTCACGATCGGCTTCTCACCCTTTCCCCTAGCTCTGTTTTTCTTTTCCTCACCGAAACTCAGTTTCGATCCTCACCTTCTCCCTCAAACCCAGCTCCTTACGATGACAGCAAAGAAAACGGCACGGAAAACTTGCAAATCGATGGCCACGGGAGGCGAAACTTGCAGATCGACGGCCACGGGTTTTCTTGACTCGCGACGGTGACGGTCGGGCGCGATGGGATGCAAGGCGGTGATGGACACTGTGGTTGTGCTTGGTTGAAGATGGAGTTGCGGTGGTGGCTGGTCGGAGCTTCGCCGGAGAAGACGAAGTCTCAGGCGAAAACTTCAAAGGTCATTTTTTAATTTTTCTCTTAGTTTCGGTTTTCACTTTTTTTTCTGTTTCGTTTTTCTTGTTTCATCCCTCTTCTACTTTCGGATTCTGATTTTTATGTTGTTTTTGGTTCCTCTGGGTGACTCACGGCCAACGGTGACGGGAGGCTAGAGCTGACGGTGTCCTGACGTTGGTGACGGGATTGAGGGGGGATGACCACCGTCAGCGGTGGTCGGAGCTGGAAGGTAAGCTTCGGTTCTAATTCCCCTTTATTGTATATCTTTCTTTGTTTCTTGGTTTCTGTTTTGACTTCTGCTTGTTTTTGATTTCTGATTCCTAAAAAAGGACCAAAACGAAACCCTAACCTTTGCCTAATTTCTTTTTTTGAAACAGATGAGCAAAACCTAATTTTTCTAAACACCAAAAACTAGTTTCTGATATTTACCAAACCCTAATTTTGTTTCAAAAAGAACCATAATCTCCTAGTTTCTGATTTTGCATCATGCCTTGATCTACACTATAATTTTTCTACAACAAACAGAGCCACAGTTTTTTTGTTGTTTATGTTCACTATTTTGTAATAATAGAAACAAGAACTCACGGGTCAAAATCTGTTTTCCCTATAGTATTTCATGCATTATTTTTATTAAGGACAAAACGTACTGATATATGCATCACTAAACAATAATAATTTATGCGCATATTTTAGCATTTAAATGAATACCAACCTGGTTTCCAGCTACTGAACTTTTGTTTGATTGCTGTTGCTCCTACCTTTGATGACTGTTGCTGCTTCTGTTCTGTGTGGCTGTTTCTGTTTGTGTTCTGTGTGGCTGTTTCTGGGTTTTGGGGTTTTGCGATTAGGGTTTCAACATGAAAACCCTAATCTTTTGGTTCCGAATCTGTGTATTCTTGTCTGTGTGAATTGCCGTCCTTTTCTCTCTGAATGCAACTTGTTTATATAGGTAAAAAAAATTAGGTTTTTTTTGCTGATCCTCCTCCATTTCTTTCCATTTTCAGGTATTTGGACTTGTTGAGAAAACTTGCTCAGCAAGAACAGGCCCAAGGAAGCTAGGAAGCTGCTGTTATTCTTGTGCATTTTCGTTTCTTCTATTTTTTTGTATTTTTATTATTATTTTCGGATCTGGCCATTTGGCTCTTTTGATGTGATTTTTTTTTGTATTTTTTTAATTTAATTTTTTTGGATTTTTGGATTATTGTAAATATTTTTATTAATTCTGATTTTTATTTTTTGGGATGCTTATAAGCTGCTGTTTGGACAGATTTTTGTTTTTGATTGAAGTGGATGAGAATGATTAAATTGGGCCAAGCCCAATCAAAACCAAACATAGGCCCAACTTAGAAAAATGGCTGAAATGAAGCCCAATTAGAACGAACGCTAAAATCAAGCCCAATCGCAAACGCTAAAATCGGGCTCGAATTGAACAAATGCTAAAACGAAGCCCAAATTCAACAAACGCTAAAATAAGGCCCAAATTCACAAGCGTAGGACCAAATAAGAAGAGTAGGCCCCAAGTAAGCTCGAAACTAACTTAGTAAAAAAAAAGAAGTAAAAAAGAAGCGGACAAAATTGGGGTATGACAGCTGCCCCTCTTTATTTGGATTTTGACAAGGAATACGAATTAGCCGAAACATATTCCGAGGCAAAATGAAAATAAAGAATTCAGAAGTTATACCGATTTTGTCTACTTGGAGAAACCTGAGCTTTCTTTTCCTTTTATTTATTATTTTTATTTTTCGTTTTATCTGGATTTTAACAAAGAATATGAATTGACCGAAACATATTCCGAGGTAAAATGAAGATAAAGAGTAGACACTTTCGTGTCGATACGAAAACCGTAAATGAACACTGACGTGTGGGCAAAAAAAGGTAAAACGGGCACTTGGCGTCCGGAAAGCGGTAAATGGGCACTTGGCGTGCAGAAAGCGGTAAATGGGCACTTGGCGTGCAGAAAGCGGTAAATTGCCCAGGCTGCCTAAAACCTGTAATCCTTAAACGGACACTTGACGAATCCGAGTTTGCACGTGGCTTTGAGGAGCACGCTTCCTGTTGGCCTTTTCGAGCGACCGGGGGGATCGTTATCAGCTCCGGAACTGATATACTGATCAATGCACGGCGTCCACTGTATCTTAGGCCGATACAACTATTCCGTTGAACCTCACATGGGGCTGCGGTCCATCGCGTTGCTCGTACACGACGTGAGACCTGGACAGAAGGGAGCGTTGAACTCTGACGAGAGCGGTTATGAACTCCAAACTGCAATGCACGCTTGAGCGCTGAACTGAAAAACATTTGAACCTCGAACTAAGGGAGCATCTTCTGGGAACTGAGGGCGAAGATTAACACCGAAGTATTTATCCGTCCTTGTACCTGCGAGTGATATGGACAAATGCATGTAATGCAAATGCCATGATTGCTTTCTGATGGGATGAATGTGATGTGATGCAGGAGCTTCTTCTTGCTTGCATAATTTTTTTTTTTATGTTTGATGAATGCAATGCATGAATTTTATTCGTTTTATTGCTCTTTTGCTCTTTTTTTTTTCTATTCCCCTTTTTTATTGTTTTCTTTTCTTTTCCCTCTTGTTTCTGTTGCTCTTTTGCTCTTTTTGGCTTTTCTTTGACTGGTTCAACCAAATCGTAGAACTTGCGTCCCGAGGCACGATGATCGTCCATAATGGTGTGAGGGTCATGCTTCAGCCCCTTTTTTTTGTGAATTATTTTGACGCGCTCAGTGCTTTTGTCTGGCTTTTATGAATTTACCTGATTGAGAGATCATTTCTTTCCTCATGATTTTCAAAAGTTTCGCAATGAGTTTAATGCTCTGATTTATGCACGTTTTCATAGTTCATTTATCATCTACCATAAAACATCATTTTAAAGCACAAATGAAAAGGATGCAATGACAAAACAATAAGCAGACGAAGTGAAGAGTTTGGACTTTTATTCATATGGAAATCGAACGCGCAAAAGGTCGCGCCGACTGAAAAGAGTACATTGAGAACTTTGAAACTAAGAAAAAAACAAGAAAAATGGACGCAACAGATCTTATGAGCGTTTTTCGTCTTTGGAGTGTTGATGCCAATCACCCATACTTATATCCTTGATCACCCTTTTACCCAAGCTTTTGGAGACGCTGCTTGCCTCTTTTACTTTTTTAGTCCAACCTTTCTGACCCTAATTTTTGCCTGGACCGCTCTTTGCGAGTTTTCAGTCCACCGGGTCGCTCTTTTTTTTTTGCCTAGGCCGCCCTTTCGGGTTTTCAACCTAGCGAGCTAATTCTTGCTTGGCTCATTTTTCTCTTTTTCCTTTTTATTTTTCTCAGGCGTAATATTTCTTGACTGAATCTGAATTGACTGGGTTTCTGAGCTCTTCACCATCCATGTTGGTGAGTATCAGTGCTCCTCCAGAAAAGGCTTTCTTTACCACATATGGTCCGTCATAGCTAGGAGTCCATTTCCCACGGGGGTCACTCTGGATAGGCAGAATCTTCTTGAGCACAAGGTCTCCCTCGCTGAATTCTCGGGGACGAACCTTCTTGTCGAAAGCTGTTTTCATCCTTTGCTGATACAACTGGCCATGACATAGGGCAGCAATTCTTTTCTCCTCAATGAGATTCAGCTGATCCCGACGAGCTTGGACCCATTCTGCTTCTTCCAACTTGGTTTCCATCAGTACCCGCAGGGAGGGTATCTCAACTTCAATAGGGAGGACTGCTTCCGACCCATACACCAAAGAGAAAGGGGTTGCCCCGGTTGAAGTACGCACTGAGGTACGATACCCATGCAAGGCGAAAGGAAGCATCTCGTGCCAATCTTTATAGGTCACTACCATCTTTTGCACAATCCTCTTGATATTCTTGTTGGCCGCTTCAACTGCCCCATTCATCTTGGGACGGTATGGAGAAGAATTATGATGTTGGATTTTGAAGCCCTCGCATAACTCTTTCATCATCTTACTGTTCAAGTTGCTGCCATTATCTGTGATAATTTTATCCGGAAGCTCATAGCGGCAAATCAAATCTTTCTTTACGAACTTAGCAACCACAGAGCTGGTAATGCTGGAATATGAAGCAGCTTCAACCCACTTGGTGAAGTAATCAATGGCGACCAGGATGAAGCGATGCCCATTTGATGCTTTAGGCTCGATAGGACCTATGACGTCCATGCCCCACATTGAGAATGGCCAAGAGGCGGTCAAGACATTTAGGGAAGCAGGTGGTACATGAAATGATCAGCGTAGATCTGACACTTGTGACATCTTCTTACGAAACTATAGCAATCTGATTCCATTTGCAACCAATAATAGCCAGCTCTTAATATTTTTCTTGCCATGGTGTGCCCACTGGAATGAACCCCAAATGAGCCTTCATGGACTTCTCTCATGATTTTTGTCGCCTCTTCTTCTGTCACACACCTTAAAAGGACCATATCATAATTTCTCTTGTATAGAACTTCACCGCTCAAAAAGAAATTCCTTGACAATCTTCTGAGGGTTCTCTTGTCATTCTCTGACGCTCCAGGAGGGTATTCTCTGTTCGAGATGTACTGCTTGATGTCATAATACCAGGGCTTGTTGTCAGACTCTTCCTTGATGACCATGCAATAATGATGTGCTGGCAAATCTCGATGCTGAATCCCGATGTGAGTCAAGCTTTTGTCGCAGCTGATATTAAACATTGAAGACAAAGTGGCTAGTGCATCAGCCAACTGATTCTCGTTGCGAGGAAAGTGCTGGAATGTGATTTCCTTAAAAGGCTCAACCAACTTTAGAATGTAATCTCGGTAAGGGATCAACTTGGAGTCCCTGGTCTCCCAATCACCGTTCACTTGGTGGATTACTAGAGCTGAATCTCCATACACATCAAGTCTCTTAACTTTCCAATCAATGGCTGCCTGGATACCAAGAATACATGCCTCATACTCTGCGATATTATTAGTGGCGTAGAAGCTTAGTCTGGCAGTGAATGGGATGAATCGATTATCAGGGGAAATCAGTACTGCCCCGGCTCCGTGCCCGTACATATTGGAGGCACCATCGAACACCATTCTCCATCTTTCATCTTCTGGGGATTTCCCTTCTTCAAACAAAGCCATGATATCTTCATCAGGAAAGTCATACTGCATAGGCTGATAATCTTCAACAGGCTGGTGTGCCAGGTACTCGGCCAGCGCACTACCTTTAATTGCTTTCTGAGTGACATATAGGAGATCATATTCTGATAACTGCATTTGCCAACGGGCAAGTCTCCCTGTAAGTGCGGGCTTCTCGAAGATATACTTGATAGGATTCATTTTAGATACCAACCAAGTAGTGTGACTCAGCATGTACTGCCTCAAACGATGAGCAGCCCAAGCTAAAGCACAACAAGTCTTTTCTAGCAGCGAATACCTTGTCTCACAGTCAGTGAATTTCTTGCTCAAATAGTAAATGGCATGCTCTTTCTTCCCAGATTCATCATGTTTCCCTAACATGCAACCCATCGAGCTGTCTAGCACGGTTAGGTACAGGATCAGAGGTCTGCCGGGTACAGGAGGCATCAAGATAGGTGGATTCTGAAGGTATTTCTTGATCTTTTCAAATGCTTCTTGGCAATCCTCATTCCATTTGGTCTCTTGATTCTTGCACAAAAGTTTGAAGATTGGTTCACAAGTGGCAGTCAACTGGAATATGAACCTAGAGATGTAGTTCAGTCTTCCGAGAAAACCCCGAATCTCTTTTTCTGTTTTAGGGACTAGCATCTCAAGAATCGCACGTACCTTGTCTGGATCGACCTCTATCCCCTTTTGGCTGACGATGAACCCCAACAACTTTCCTGATCGCACGCCAAAGGTACACTTGGCAGGATTTAATCTGAGCTTGAATTTTCTCAACCGCTCGAAGAGCTTTTGCAAGTTGACAATGTGTTCCTCTTCCGTTTTAGACTTTGCGATCATATCATCTACGTAGACCTCTATTTCTTTGTGCATCATGTCATGAAACAATGTTACCATGTCCCTTTGATAGGTAGCCCCGGCGTTCTTCAACCCGAATGGCATGACCCTGTAACAGAATGTTCCCCAAAGAGTTGTGAAAGTTGTTTTCTCCATATCCTCAGGAGCCATCTTGATCTGGTTATACCCTGAATACCCATCCATGAAGGAGAATAGTGAATGTTGCGCCGTACTATCCACTAAGACATCAATATGGGGCAGGGGAAAATCATCTTTGGGACTAGCACGGTTCAGATCTCTGTAATCAACGCACATTCTAACTTTCCCGTCTTTTTTCGGAACTGGCACGATGTTGGCAACCCATTGCGGATACTTGGCTACCGCTAGGAATCCAGCGTCAAACTGCTTTTTCACTTCATCCCTGATCTTTAAGGACATTTCTGGCTTCATTCTTCTCAGTTTCTGCTTTACCGGAGGGCATTCCGGCTTGACTGGCAACTTATGCACCACTATGTCAGTATCTAAACCTGGCATATCTTGATAAGTCCATGCAAAGACATCAACATACTCATGTAGGAGTTCAATTAGTTTCTTGCGCTCGCCTTCCTTCATTGAAGTACCCACCTTTACTTCCTTCTTGCTGTCCTCTGTGCCTAGGTTAATTATCTCAACGGACTCCCCATGTGCCTGGATAACCTTTTCCTCTTGTTCAACCATTCTCATCAACTCTGGAGGAGTTTCCCAGTCATCCTCAACATCCTCCTCAGCTTGTTTAACGGGGTGATCAAAATTAACATATGAATCGTTGGCATCGTTATTCTCAAAGATATTCATTTTAGATCTGCATTTGCGGGAATAGAAAGAAATGAACAAGCAAAAATAGAAACACAAGATGGAGACGCATAATAATGAAAAGCAAATTTATTCATTCGAGAATCCAAAACAACGTTTTATTGATAGATGATATTTGAAGGAAAACATGCATGCCCTTATGGAATATCCTAAGGCCTTGGGCAGAGCCAAAGAATTTGCATTACAAAATCATTACTTTGGAATGAAAATAACAGGGAAATCGACGATCTTCCAATTATCAAGTTTTCCATCTGCAGCACTGCGACGCACCAAGTCCACGCCTTTGTCTTCCACAACTGATTCTTCCTCAATGACGGCCACCTGATCGGGATCCAGCATACCCGCATTCCTAAAGCTCCGAGAGAGATCATAGATAGGAATCTTCTTCAAGCCTGGTTCCCATCCCTGAAGCTTAGCTAGCCTCCTTTCTCGCTTTTCCTCAGCCATTCTCTTCTTATCAGCCTGAGTGGGCCAATATCCTAACCCACACCTATCCTTGTACTCTTGCAGCTGAACCGGCGTCAGAAATCCTTGCTCGTACTTTCCCAACCCTTTTCCGATCTGGTAACCATTTTGCAGCATGACTTTGGCTACCATGATAGCAGCGTCAGATATCTTTGGTACGGGCAACTGGGCCTCTTCCCCCACAAAAGCAGCATTTGCAATTTCTAGTGATTGAAAGGCAGATTCAAGTGATTCTTCTGCAGCCTCAATGTATTGAGATGGATGGGGCTTGCTAACGATGAACTCTTCTTCTCCAAAAACGACTATCAGCTTGTCGTCGACTACAAACTTAAGCCTTTGGTGGAGGGATGAAGGAACAGCACCGGCAGCATGAATCCAGGGTCTCCCCAGGAGACAACTGTAGGATGATGCAATGTCCATGATCTGAAAATTCACATAGAATACTTCTGGCCCTATCTGCATATGGAACTCCATTTCTCCTATAACCTCCTTCTTGGATCCGTCAAATGCCTTAACTAGTGTTGAGCTAGGCTTCATATATGAACAGTCTACATTTAATCTGCTCATAGTAGATTTGGGCATGACATTCAAAGAGGATCCATTGTCGATGAGGACCCTGGAGAGTGTATATTCACCACATCTGATTGAAATGTGAAGTGCCTGATTATGCCCCTTTCCCTCAGGGGTGAGCTCATCATCGGTAAAAGTAATATAATTGGATGCAACAATATTCCCTACAATGCCATCGAGCTGGTCAACAGTGATGTTCTGAGCTACATGGGCTTCATTCAATACTTTCATTATGGCTGCACGGTGAACCTCAGAATTGAGCAGCAGAGACATGATAGAGATCTTTGCAGGGGTGTGGTGCAGCTGGTCCAACACTTTGTAATCACTCTGACGCATGATCTTCAGAAATTCAGTGGCTTCTTGTTCTGACACTTCCCTACTTTCGTTGGGTTCTTGCGCTTTGCCTTTGCGAATTCTTTCCTCCTCCTCCTTCGAGGGACCTTCTTTCAGGACTTCAGGGGCATAAACACATCCGCTTCTAGTGACTCCGCTGCTTCCCGCAATGTTGGTGACATCGGGAACGACTTGAGGCGTCTGAATTGGAACTGACACCCCATAGCCCCATGGAACAGCATTGTTCATTTGATGAGGAGCTGGGACAGGAATCACAATGGCCTTAGGTTTCTCCACGATCGGCTTTCGGCTATACGGGACCTCAATAGGTACCTGAACATTTCCATTCCTATCTGATTCGAAGGTCAGCACATTCTCCTCTTTCTCTTGCACACCCATTTGGATTATATGACGATCCAACAGGTCCTGCAAAACTGTCTTGAAGGTCTCACATGTTCCGCCACAATTATCATCAACACATACTTCTTTCTGAGCACATCCTCTCTCAATGACCCCGAACTTGCATAGCTTTGCATGAATGACCTCTAAGGGTGTTTGGATACACTCCACAGTTCTGATTAAGGATTGACTTCCCGTATCGTGGATGGCATTGGTTGCATGTTTCTGATGGCCAGGCAGCGGATTAGTTGTGATGCTCGGGTCCTCTTGTTTGAAGGTTATCCCTTTGGCATCGATAAGATCTTGCACTACAATTTTGAATGCCTTGCAGTCCTCAACAGCGTGTCCTACTGCCCCTTCATGAAATGCACAGGTAACGTTAGGATTGTAGCCTCGGAAGTAGGGTGGTTGAACTGGTCTCATGGGTCTGGTATTGATGAGTTTGTTTGTAGAAAGATAGTTGAAGAGGTCAGTATAGGACATGGGGATGGGATCAAAGGTGGTCTTTTTTGTCTGGGTAGCTTTTGTGGTAGTTATTTTGTGGTGGAAGGGTTGGTCGTGTTTGAGTGGGGACAGGGGTGTTTTGTGGTTGATAAGGTGGGCTTATGGTGATGACGTTGGTTTCTCCTTCTTTTTTCTTTGGAAATCCGGAGAATGGCTTTTTCTGGGTGGTTATGCCTGTGGAACCATGGGCAATCTTGCCGCTTCTCATCCCGTTTTCTAGTCTTTCACCGATGATTACCATGTCTGAGAAATTGGAAGACACGCTACCAATCAACCGATCGTAGTATAACGACGGCAGGGTTTCCATGAACATGAAGACTAATTCTTTCTCTAACAAAGGGGGTGTTACTTGTGCAGCCAAAGCCCTCCACCGATGGGCATACTCTTTAAATGACTCATTATCTCTCTTTGCCAGACTCTGCAACTGTGTTCTGTCTGGCGCCATATCCGTATTGTACTGGTACTGTCTGAGAAAGGCATCAGCCAAGTCCTTCGAACAATGGATATGGGACGGTTCTAGTTGCATGTACCAGTTGAGGGATGCCCCAGCAAGGCTCTCTTGGAAATAATGGATCAACAACTTGTCATCATGAGAATGTGCAGCCATTTTTCTACAGTACATGGTCAGATGGCTTTTAGGGCAAGTCACGCCTCGGTACTTGTCAAAGTCGGGTACTTTGAATTTGGGAGGTAAAACCACATCAGGGATGAGACACAGATCACGAGCTTCTCTTGCTCTAGAGCCCGACCCTTCAATCATCCTTAAGCGTTCCTCTAACATATGATACCTGTCTCTAACTTGAGGAGCTTCAGCAGGGTAGTTCTGAGGAAAACCATTCACACCGTAGTGAGGATTACTCATCGCCACTACGGCTGGGTTCACGTGAGTGAGTGATATTCCCAGGAATTGGTCCCTGAATTGGGGGATAGACCGTTACTGGTGAATGAAAGTCGAACGGAGTTCCCGGCGGAATAGGAATCTGAATTTGGCCCTGAAGCGCTCCCGTTCCTCCACCGTTTGTGGCTGAGATTGGTGGGACTTGTTCTGCAACACTAAGGGGATTACCTCCTGCATTAGCCTCGGCTCCCGGAGGTGTGTATCCGGATGGAAGTCCCCAAGGCATCCCATGCGTAACTGGTTGGCCCTGGTTATTGGTTCCTGAAGTATGAGCAAAGGTGTTAGTCTCGAGACTCGGAGGGGGAAGAGTGACAGCAACTCCGGTAGTGACGGCGAGATTTTCAGCGGTAGTTCCGTTCCTTAAAGCTTGTAGTATGCTCATCATTTCCGTCATCTGTGCTTCTATTGCCCCTATTTTCGTTCTCAACTACCGATTCTCTTGAGCCAATTGTTCTGTATTGGGAACCTCAGCAGAGGTGCTACCAAGGTCTGGTTCCCCACTTCCTAAGTCTTCATTAACAGGACCGCTCCGGTCATTCTGGTTAGTTGCCATGAGCCTTGCTTGTAGACGAGTCAGGTATCGATGTTGGCGAACCAGCTTGCCTTTTTCTATTGAGGGAATACACTTTATGAGCACGAGAATTTAAATAAACGAATGCAGATGCAATGCAATATGCATGATTTTATGTTTGTTTGGGTGCCGGGAATCGCGGTGTAATTCGTCTTGTCATATGCGTGTAGGTCTAAAAATCATTTTATTTTATATATATATATATATATTTTATTTTTTGCTATTATTTTTTGCAACGAAGTTGGAAACAATAGGCAAAACGAACACACTTTTTTCAAAAGGAAAGAATACTTCAAACTCGAGAGAAAAGCAAAGTACAATATTCTGAGGACAAAGTACAATATTCAAAGAAAATTACAACTTTTTAGAGAAAATTACAATTTCCTAAGAATTATTGGAATCATCTAAAGTGGACTTCAGAGGCATATAGCCTTCAATTTCTCCTTCCTCTTTCTCTTCTTGCTTTCGGCTGCCCCCTTGGCCTTCTCCATGAGTTCTTCTGTCAGGATCTTGCAGTACTCGACAAACTCACGCACCTTGGCCGGAGTGTTGCAAGGGTTCATTTCTGCTTCAGCTCTTCTTAGCTTCTTGGGAACAACTCTCACAGCTTGATTAGCTAGCCCTGCTAGCTTTGAAATTTTGCTGCTCCAAAGCCGAATCTCATCCCTTAGCTCCTTGATGACTTCTTGGTCTTCTATTTTGCCAATTAATGCCATGAAGCGTTCCTCCCAGTACCGGCTTTCTGCTTGCACTTGCCCATAAGATTCCCTTAGGTATTGGAAGTTCCTCTTCAATTCATCCGACCTTCCTTGTTCAAACTCCAAAGCTTGTTGATATTCTTTCAAGATCCCTATGATAGACTCTCTATCTTGCCTGATGTTTTCCACTTGGTTCTCCATTTCAAGCTTCATCCTTTGGAATCCTTCTTTTGACTTAGCTAGCGCCTCTCTAACCATCTTCTCATCCCTCTTTGACTTGGTATAGGATTTCTTCCATTCCCTTGCTTCCGCCACAGCCTCATTCATCCTTGAGACGCACCTCTTTACTTCTTCTTTAGCTCCCTCCAAATATTTCTGAATTCCCCTCTTTCTCTCTTCTTCTATTTCAAGCTTCCTATTGGTTGCTTCAATAGCGGCAGTTTGAAGAGCATTTTCATTTTCTAGCTTCCGCTTGTCTTGCATCACCTTTCCCAATCTGTTTTGCAAAGCCCTTTTCTCTTCTTCCGCTTTCGATAAGGCCAACTTAACCTCTTCTAGTTCTTCAATTAGGGGAACATGGGGTTCTGGTATTTTCTCTTCAAGTGATGGCATTTCTTGGTTCGATGATCGAGTTTCCTTAATCCTTTTTTCAAGCCATTGAGTAAAAGAGGTAGCAGTGGTCCTTTTAGATAACTCGCCCTTGTTTTTCCGCACCACGGTTTCCCAAGCTTGCAAGACTCACCGAAGTAAGTCCTCGTCTTTAGGGATCCCCTCATGGAGGTAAAAACGGAACTACATAGCTTCGGAGGGTGAGTCCCGCATAGGGTACCCGAGTTGTCTCAAGGCCAAAGAAGGGTTATAATTGATGCATCCCTGTGTTCCCATGAGAGGAACGTTCTGGAAACTGCCACATTGGAATATCACTGAGGGTCTATCTTCCCAAAACTTGTGCAAGTACCACCGAATTTGAAGAGCATCAAGGTTCTTGAGAGTATCCTTCCATTCTTGAGGGCTCATAGTCTTCGGATTGCAACCCAAGGCGTAGGAAAGCAGGTCCCCAACTTCACTTTTGTTAATGCACACATGACTGATCAACCAAGCGTATAGCACAGGGAAGGAACAACACATCTTATCCTTTCGGAACTCATGATGGCGGGTGAAGGCGCGATAGGTCTCGGCGAGAATAGCGGGGACTGGGTTGATGAGACTTTTTGCACTCTTGAAAGCCATGAACACACCAACAGCGGTTTCATCTATATGTTTCTCAATCTGAGGGAAAAGAACAATGCCGAAGATGGTCAAAGCTAGTACTTGCTTGAAAGAGACCCAATCATTTGATGCTACGTAACTAGTCATCAAACTCTCAAAGTACTCCTGAGGAAACCCAAATATCTTGTTACGTTTAACTTTGTGGGACCGCACTTCTTCTACACTGATTTGTAACAAGGAAGCAAACTTCTCATCTGAATAATACTGCCTCTGATACTGGTAAGGTCTAGCCTCTGAGCGATTAAAACCCAGAATCTTCTCATACTCCTCTAGGGTAGGTGCCATTTGGAAGTTCTTGAAAAGAAAACATCTGATCTCAGAGTCGTAGAACCAACATAGGGCAGCGATGGCGCTCTCTTGTACTTCTAACTGTAATAACTTGCGGATGTTCCCATAAGTCTTGTCGAAGGACCGAAGCTCAATAGGACCTAATAGGGAAGCATACTCCTTCAAACTAGTTGCATCAATCTTCTTTACAATAGGGAACCTCGAATTGAATGCGGTTTTGCCTTTAGATTCCATGTTGCTTCTTACACACCTATGACAAGGTTCGATGTTATGTCGCGATCTCCGGCAAACAAACTTTAATGCATGAAGAATGCCAATGATGAAAGTTGTTTGTTTCAAACTTTTGTTAGATGCAAATGCAATGGTGCGAAATGATGTGAATGCGAAATGATGTGAATGTGAAATGATGTGTCATTTACATAAAAAGAGGGTAAGAAACTAAGGACATTATTTTCTACGATTTTTGAAAATGAGTTTAAGAAAAAGGAATGCCTAAACTAATGCAACAAACAAAGGCGTGCCCCCGTGTCCTACAAAGGGTGGGAATCCTAGGGTCTAAAGTCGACGAAAGGGGTAATCCTCCCATGTAGGTTCTAATCACTTCCTTACAATGGCAACCAAGAGCTAAAGTCTCTCTCATGATGGCACCCACAATCGTAGAAAGCTACCGAGTGTGAGGTATCATGACAAAGCGCGCTCTTGGGCGGAACTTTCATGAGAGCCATACAGACAAAGGTCTACGAATGGCAGTCACTAATCGTTCCCACTCTCCTAGGTTTTTGTTCAGACCTTGGGTTTTAGGCCCCACTCAATGCTCACAAGTATAGGGTGTGAAGTGTGTGTTGAGGGCACAACACCTAGAAATAACTAACCTTCCCCACCTGCAAGAGAAAACACAACAGTCCAGACAAAAGCAAGCGATAACATGTTGTCTACCCTAGGGTTTAATATCATCAAATACAACTAATCTTGGGTGCCAACAACATTGCACTACCTACCTTAGGAAAGGGAGCAAAGAAGAAGGGGACATGATAAGAAAGGGGAAGAAATGCATGAAGGAACTAAGCAAAGAAGTAACATATTCAAATCAATCATGTAAACCACACACTTAATTAATTAGGCTTGACCCACTTTTGAAAAAATGTTTTTTAGGGTCCCCAGTGAAGTCGCCAGCTGTTGCGCCCGAAAAAGTCCCCGAGGGAGAACCTTCCTCGTTCACAACTTTTTCTATGACAATGAAGCCGCCACCAATATTTATTAAGGGAAATATTAGGAAAACCTTTTTTGGAAAGCGATTGGCCTTTGAAAACTGAGAGTTTTGGGTTCGGGGGTCGGTTACGCGTGGGGAAGGTATTAGCATCTCACACGTCCTCTCTACTGAGAGGGAACCTTTAATTAAATGTGTGGTTTTTATATGTTGACCTGAAAATATTCAACTTTGCCTCTGTACTTCTTATTGACAATGAGTTAAAGAACTTAATAGATTTTTTATTTTTGGAGAGAAAGTGAAAAAAAGGGTTTTTAGAAAAAAGTGCTTGACGGGACGTGGCCCGCTCCTACGTATCTCCCGGTGCGATGGAGAACTCAAAGCTACGTAGTTCTTGTTTGTTTTGAAAACGGTTTTTGTTTTTTATCTTGTTTAATTTTGAAAATCAAGCTTTCATGATGATCAATTGAGCAAGGACTCCAAGTGATCACCACTAGCACTCCATTGTTAATAATCATGCAAGCAAAGGCTTCGCAAGACTACTAACAAAGTTTTTGATTTAGTGAAAATCTTCAGGAAAATTAGGCATTCATGATGATCAATTGAGCAAAGGCTCCAAGTGACCACCACTAGTACCTCGTTGTTAATAATCATGCAAGCAAAGGCTTCACAAGACTATTAACAAAAGTTTTTGATTTATGAGAAACTATTTTGTCTGGAAGAGAAATAAATTAAATTAAAACGAGAAAAAGGGGGGGTGAAATGGCAAAATGGTATGCAAGTGGCAGGAGGGCTGTATTATAAAATCTGGGGTGTAAAAAGTGGCAGCCCATATTGTAGACCGTCCACGAATCCGTGGGCTTTCAATAGGGGGTGCGTATTAAAATGGGTGGTGTATAAAGTAATCTGATGTTTTTAAAATTAAAATTAAAATTAAACTTAAAAATGGGAGAGGGTATAAAAGGCAGCTAGGTTTTTTAGAAAACCTAATTTCAATTCCTCTTCTCCCTCAGCTGCGCCGCACTCCCCTTCCCTCGAACCCTAATTTCTTCAATTCCCTTTTCCTCCGCCTCACTTTACGGGGCCGTGATCCACCACCTCCTCTCTTCTTCGCCCCACCGCCGCCTAATCCTTTCTTCCTCTCTACGGCGCCGCACACAGCCCTAATCTCTCTATGCTCACCGCCGCTCCCATTCTCCTCCCCTCCTCACGATCGGCTTCTCACCCTTTCCCCTAGCTCTGTTTTTCTTTTCCTCACCGAAACTCAATTTCGATCCTCACCTTCTCCCTCAAACCCAGCTCCTTACGATGACAGCAAAGAAAACGGCACGGAAAACTTGCAAATCGATGGCCACAGGAGGCGAAACTTGCAGATCGACGGCCACGGGTTTTCTTGACTCGCGACGGTGACGGTCGGGCGCGATGGGATGCAAGGCGGTGATGGACACTGTGGTTGTGTTTGGTTGAAGATGGAGTTGCGGTGGTGGCTGGCCGGAGCTTCGCCGGAGAAGACGAAGTCTCAGGCGAAAACTTCAAAGGTCATTTTTTAATTTTTCTCTTAGTTTCGGTTTTCACTTTTTTTTCTGTTTCGTTTTTCTTGTTTCATCCCTCTTCTACTTTCAGATTCTGATTTTTATGTTGTTTTTTGTTCCTCTGGGTGACTCACGGCCAACGGTGACGGGAGGCTAGAGCTGACGGTGTCCTGACGTTGGTGACGGGATTGAGGGGGGATGACCACCGTCAGCGGTGGTCGGAGCTGGAAGGTAAGCTTCGGTTCTAATTCCCCTTTATTGTATATCTTTCTTTGTTTCTTGGTTTCTGTTTTGACTTCTGCTTGTTTTTGATTTCTGATTCCTAAAAAAGGACCAAAACGAAACCCTAACCTTTGCCTAATTTCTTTTTTTGAAACAGATGAGCAAAACCTAATTTTTCTAAACACCAAAAACTAGTTTCTGATATTTACCAAACCCTAATTTTGTTTCAAAAAGAACCATAATCTCCTAGTTTCTGATTTTGCATCATGCCTTGATCTACACTATAATTTTTCTACAACAAACAGAGCCACAGTTTTTTTGTTGTTTATGTTCACTATTTTGTAATAATAGAAACAAGAACTCACGGGTCAAAATCTGTTTTCCCTATAGTATTTCATGCATTATTTTTATTAAGGACAAAACGTACTGATATATGCATCACTAAACAATAATAATTTATGCGCATATTTTAGCATTTAAATGAATACCAACCTGGTTTCCAGCTACTGAACTTTTGTTTGATTGCTGTTGCTCCTACCTTTGATGACTGTTGCTGCTTCTGTTCTGTGTGGCTGTTTCTGTTTGTGTTCTGTGTGGCTGTTTCTGGGTTTTGGGGTTTTGCGATTAGGGTTTCAACATGAAAACCCTAATCTTTTGGTTCCGAATCTGTGTATTCTTGTCTGTGTGAATTGCCGTCCTTTTCTCTCTGAATGCAACTTGTTTATATAGGTAAAAAAAAATTAGGTTTTTTTTGCTGATCCTCCTCCATTTCTTTCCATTTTCAGGTATTTGGACTTGTTGAGAAAACTTGCTCAGCAAGAACAGGCCCAAGGAAGCTAGGAAGCTGCTGTTATTCTTGTGCATTTTCGTTTCTTCTATTTTTTTGTATTTTTATTATTATTTTCGGATCTGGACATTTGGCTCTTTTGATGTGATTTTTTTTTGTATTTTTTTAATTTAATTTTTTTGGATTTTTGGATTATTGTAAATATTTTTATTAATTCTGATTTTTATTTTTTGGGATGCTTATAAGCTGCTGTTTGGACAGATTTTTGTTTTTGATTGAAGTGGATGAGAATGATTAAATTGGGCCAAGCCCAATCAAAACCAAACATAGGCCCAACTTAGAAAAATGGCTGAAATGAAGCCCAATTAGAACGAACGCGAAAATCAAGCCCAATCGCAAACGCTAAAATCGGGCTCGAATTGAACAAATGCTAAAACGAAGCCCAAATTCAACAAACGCTAAAATAAGGCCCAAATTCACAAGCGTAGGACCAAATAAGAAGAGTAGGCCCCAAGTAAGCTCGAAACTAACTTAGTAAAAACAAAGAAGTAAAAAAGAAGCGGACAAAATTGGGGTATGACAATACCTAGAATCACATCTAACCCACTCAACGGCAAGCAAATCAGGTCCACAACAAAGTCTCTATCGAAGATCGACAAGGGACACTGAGAACACATAAGAGAAGTAGTCACCGACCCCTTAAATGGAGTGTCGGCAACCATCTCTCTAAGCATAGAAGAAAACGCAAGACCCAACCTTGCGACACAATCAGCAGCAATAAAACAATGCGAAGCACCAGTATCAATAATAGAATTTAGTGGAGTGCCATTAATGAAGCATGTACCTCTAATAAGATCGTCGTCTTTAGTAGCCTCTGATCCTGTCAACGCGAACACTCTTCCGCTGACCCTCTCCTTCTTCGGCTTCTTGCACCGAGTACTAATGTGACCTCCTTCTCCATAGTTGAAACAGATCACCTCCTTATGCTCACACACAGATGAATCATGCCCGACTTTACCACAGCGGTAACACCTCCTCCCCTCAGCAGTACACGTACTACTCTTATGACCAGTCTTTCCATATCTGAAACACACAATACCAGCCGGAGCATCTCCCCCACTAGTTCTCTTGCCATCAGCAACTCTCGACTTACCCTTACCGGCAGGAGCATCATACGGCTTACCACGATTCTGAGGCTTGCCCCTCTTCTCATTAATAGTCTTATAATGCGCATTGTTGTCCTCTTCATAGATTCTGCAGCTATCAATTAAATCAGCAAAAGCACGGATCTTCTGATATCCAATGGCCTTCTAGATCTCTGGTCGCAACCCATTCTCAAATTTGATGCACTTCGAAAATTCAGCAGTTGCTTCACTGTAGTGCGGGTAAAACTTGGCCAATTCCACAAACTTAGCAGCATACTCGGTAACCGACAGGTTTCCTTGCTTCAGCTCAAGGAACTCAATTTCCTTCTTACCCCGAACATCCTCCGGATAATACTTCCTCAGAAACTCCCTACGGAACACAACCCAAGTGACCTCTTCACCTGTAGCCACCAATCTTTGACTAGCCTCTAGCCATCAGTCATCAGCGTCTTCGGCCAACATATGAGTACCATAACGAACCTTCTACGTTGGAGTGCAGTCCATCACACGGAAGATCCTCTCCATCTCCTTCAACCAAGCCAACGCTCCATCAAGATTATACTTGCCTTTGAAAGTAGGCGGATTCTCTCTTTGAAAGGTCGCCAAACTACGAGACCCAGCATTCTCACCAGCATTCTGTTGACCCTCCACGGCCTGGGCCAGAGCAGCCAACGCAGCAGCAATAGCAGCATCGTTCCTTCCAGCCATCTCAACTAATCACTACAACATAAGCAACAGTTAGAACTAATCGACAATACTTGATCGTCAATGACACAGTAACTTGACAACTTGGCCGGACAGACCGAAACTGCTCTGATACCACTAATGTAACACCCACTTCTACCCGGTAATTTATTAGCGTAAAATCAGAGTTTTTTTTTAACAATAAAACGGATGTCACATTTCTCAAAACAACTCGGATACATAGCACTTTTAAAGCATCAACATCAAAATTTATTCAATCACGCAGCGGAAAATTCAACAAGTTTAATCATCAATAATTGTTGCAACTGTGCAAGGTTCATAACGTCAAAAATCCAACAAAAGGAAAACACGAATAACAAAAATAGTCAAGCGTTCATCCCCCCCGAGTGCTACGTATCAGAGCGACGACACCGAACTAATGAAGAACTATGGTCTTCATTCGAGATCACCTGCACGTTACCAACATAGGGGTAACATTCAAACAGAAGGGGTGAGATATCACACAGTATAAGGAGTCGCATGAACGACCGCATATACAGGTCAATAAAGTCAGATAATCACAACAGACAATTATGGTCACAATAGTCAACATGTCAACAACAGCATGGACATAACAGTCATTATCATCTTAATAGTAAACGTCGGCACAACAAGCATATATAATCTCAACAGTTAATATACAATAAACAACACGTCACAGCAGTCAGTGACTTCAATCATGCGGCATGAATGCAGGATGCTCAACAGAGGGCCGTCTTCCCTATAATGCATGATGGTACCGAAATCCAGCCCGTAAATAGAGGCTTCCAACAAATCCACGCCAAAAGAGGCGATCCAACAATTCGGAGACAAGCTCCAGGGCCATCTGCCCTATATGCACATGATATGCATGCGACTCAATGATGCAACACAGACAAACAATAGCCATACACATCAACAACGACCATAGGCCTACAACAACGAATCAATAAGGGCCACCGGCCTACAACAACAAATCCATGCCTAAAGAGGCAATCAAACAATGGCCACCGGCCGACAACAACAAATCAACAAGACAACAGGGCGCTAAGGGCACCAGCAAGGCAACAACACTAGGCGCTAAGGCGCCAAGGGACAACATGGACATAGGCGCTAAAGGCGCCACCAACTCGTAACCAACATGGGCGCTAAGGGCGCCAACAACCACCCACAAAATAGGGATAGCCCACAAAATAGGAACAGCACATAAAAATAGGAACAACACATAGAAATAGGAACAGCAACAATGATTTTCAGAAAATAGCAACGATAATTTTCGGAAAACAGCAACAATAATTTTCAGAAACAGCAACAATAATTTTCAGAAAACAGCAACAATAGTTTTCAAAAACAGCAACAATAATTTTCAGAAAACAGCAACAATAATTTTCAAAAACAGGAACAATAATTTTCAAAAACAGCAACCATAATTTTCAAAAACAGCAACAATAATTTTCAGAAAATGGCAACAATAATTTTCAAAAATAGCAACCATAAATTTCAAAAACAGCACACAAATCAGGGCTTGGCGCCCAGGAGCAGGGCGCCTACCGCAACAGCAGCAAAAACAGGCACGGCGCCCAGGAGCAGGGCGCTTTCAACAGGAACGGAAGAACATGGCGCCCAGGAGCAGGGCGCCGTTTCCAGCAACCAAATCAGCAGCATAAAATAGAGGGACAGGGCGCCTAGGGCCCCAATTTCAGTATGGCACATGTGATTTCAATTCGATTTCTATGATCATGGCAATCATCAAGCATTGATAGCCCCGCAAGTGCACGGGTCGTATCGCGTAATAAAAGAGTATCGGTCCACGGGGAGAGCCTAAGTGAATACCAATTTAATTTTTCAAAGTTTGATTAACTGAAAAGAAAGTGTTTTTGGAAAGAAGGAATATTTTAGTAAAGTCTACTCACTCATGATCATTGTAGACAAAAGAGGAGAAAAGAAAATAAAAGAAGAAAACATAAAGTTAAATAGCGAGAAATAAAAGAAAGCGGTAAAGTGCAAAATTATAAATAGCGGAATTGTAAATGACAAGAAAGTAAATTGCCAGTAATTTAATTGACTTGCCAGTAATTTACTTGACTTGCCAGTAGTTTACTTGACTTGGAAATTTAAAGGGCAAAAAAGTAAATAACAAGGAAAATAAAAGAGCGAAAAAGTAAAGAGCGAGAAATTAAATAGCAATGAAAGTAAATGACTTGAAAAATAAAAGGGCAAGAAAGTAAATAGCAGGGAAAATAAAAGAGCGAAAAAGTAAAGAGCGAAAAGTAAAGAGCGAGAAAGTAAAGAGCGAGAATTTAAATAGCAATGAAAGTAAATGACTTGGGAAATAAATAGCAAGAATTTAAAGGGCAAGAAAGTAAATAAACAGGAATCATAAAAAGCATGAAGAGTAAATTGAAGTCATGAATAATTAGAGAGCCTTTGTCATTGATTTTCTAACAAAATTCAAGCTTAGTTACAAGTGAGGGTCAAGCCTCTATTTAAAGGAAAATATGAGGGGCAAAAAGGTCCTAAACTGGAAAAAGTGGCAAATCAAGTTGGCCAAGGTAGTCATCAAAAATATCCATCAACAAGTGGGCAAAATATCCATCAACAAGTGGGCAATTCCAATTTTGACTGCACAGTCGAAATCTGGATAGCAGAAGCAGGCACAGTCGAAATCTGGATAGCAGAAGCAGGCACAGTCGAAATCTGGATAGCAGAAGCAGTCAAAATCTGGAAGACAGATGCAGTCGAATTCTGACAGATGCAGTCGAAATCTGGAAGACAGATGCTGTCGAATTCTGGCCTGCTGAGACAGATGCTGTCGAATTCTGGCCTGCTGAGACAGATGCTGTCGAATTCTGAGAGATCTAGTCGAATTCTGGGAGATCCAGTCGAAATCTGGAAGATGCAGTCGAATTCTGACCTGCTGAGACTTAGGCAGCCCAAATTGCTTCAAAATAAAACCTGAAGATAAAAAGTAAACATTTGCAGTAAAATAGAACAAAAATATAATTAAAATACTAAAAAGACTTAATAAAATAACTATTAAAAAGACTCTAAAAATAGACTTATCAAACTCCCCTATGCTTGAACCCTTGCTTGTCCTCAAGCAAAAACAGTGTAAATCTTTAGGCCCATTCTGAAGGAAAATTATTTTCATATCGAAACCTTAAGTGAACTGTGGGGCAATTCTAACACTTTGGTTTGAGAGCTACTATTTTTGGGCTTCTTGTGGAATTGGGAGACAAATTTAAAGTATCAATACATTAGAGAGGATATCCATGTCATCATAGAACCGGTTCCCCAGCATTCTTAAGCTTGGGTCCTCCATTTACTAAGACCGGGTCTCAAAGGAGGGTCTTTATACGTTGGGTATTCAAGCATTTTTTTTTCTTTTCTTTTTGATTTTATATGCTAACCATTCATTTTGACATTTAAAATGCACCAATTTTTGCATTTTGAATTGGTTTTGCAAAATTTTTTTTTTTTTTGAATACCCCAACTCAGACGTTTTTCTCCAGTAACCGCGCATCCAGTGAATGTCACCAAGAGAACCTGGTTACTAGTTTCTTTTCAGTCCTTCTAATTGTATTAACAACTGAAAACAGTCTCAGTAGTGTGTGTGTGAAAAAGCCCTAGAAGTAGAAATCGAACCATGATACAATTTTGTTGTTCCCAACCAGTCCACCTAGATGATTGTTTAATGAAAAATTGAAAAATTATTTTTGTCCAGAAAAGGCTTATCTAAAACATGCTTTAGGGTTCACAAAGTTTCATGATGGAGGGAGCAGATACAACTCAGAGTACAAAAAAGATAAAAACTTGGCAAAGCAATAAAGACATTTCCTAATAAAAGTAATAAAATACCCCCCCATGCTTGGACTAGGCATTGTCCTCAATGATTTTTCAAATAAAACAAAAGGGGTTAGGAGAGCTCACCTGGCTGTCTGGTTCAGGATACTCGGCCCTGGGGTATTTTATTTTTCAACAAATCGAAATAACATTAAGCCGTGGGTTGCCTCCCACGCAGCGCTCTTTTAACGTCACTAGCTTGACGGTCAAAAAGAATTTTTCAATTGGGATCATGTAGAACTAAACTAGTTCCTTTCTCAATTGGGTCACCAATTAAATAATTTTTCAACCTTTGACCATTGACTTTAAACGATCCAGTTTTCTCGCTCCAGATCTCTACAGATCCGAAGGGGTAAACCTTACGGATTTCAAAAGGACCGGTCCATCTTGACTTTAATTTTCCCGGAAAAATTTTTAGCCTGGAATTGAATAATAACACCAGGTCACCCTCCTTGAATTCTCTACGAATAATACGCTTATCATGCCAATTTTTTGTTCTTTCTTTGTAAAGTTTGGCATTCTCATAAGCATCCATTCGCAGTTCTTCCAATTCGTTTAGTTGGAGTTTTCTTTTTTCTCCGGCTAATTCCATATTCAGGTTAAGGCGTTTAATTGCCCAGTAAGCTTTGTGCTCTAGCTCTACCGGAAGGTGGCAAGACTTCCCATAAATTAATTTGAAAGGAGTCATTCCTATGGGAGTCTTGTACGCAGTCCGATAAGCCCAGAGAGCATCATCAAGCTTTACCGACCAGACTTTCCTTGAAGTCGAAACAGTTTTTTCTAAAATACTTTTAATTTCTCTGTTCGATACCTCAACCTGACCGCTTGTTTGAGGGTGATAAGGCGTTGCAATTTTGTGCCTTACTCCAAACTTTTGCAGTAACATTTCAAAATGTTTTGAGATGAAATGGGATCCTCCGTCGCTTATGACAACACGAGGGACCCCGAATCTTGGAAAAATTATTTTTTTGAAAAGTTTTATGACTACCTTTGCATCGTTTGTAGGAGAAGCAATGGCTTCGATCCATTTTGACACATAGTCAACGGCTACCAGAATATATTGGTTTCCAAAAGAAGAAGGAAACGGTCCCATGAAATCGATACCCCAGACGTCGAAAATTTCAACCTCTAAGATATTATTTAAGGGCATTTCATTTCTTTTTGAAATATTTTCGGTGCGTTGACACTGGTCGCATTTAGAAATAAATTGATGCGCGTCTTTAAAAAGGGACGGCCAATAAAAACCAGATTGAAGAATTTTCGTAGCAGTTTTTGAAGAACTGGCATGGCCGCCATAGGAAGAAGAATGACAATGGTATAGAATGTTACTTACCTCTTCTTCCGGAATGCATCTTCTGAACACCCCATCAGCTCCCCTTTTAAAAAGCAGCGGCTCGTCCCAGTAATACTGTTTGAGATCATGGAAGAATTTCTTCTTCCGCTGATAATTTAAATCTGGGGGGAGTACTCCTGCTGCAAGGTAGTTTACAAAATATGCATACCATGGTGCTTCAGATTTGATCAATGAGAAGAGTTTATCATCCAGAAATGTATCATTAAGCGGCAACTCTTCTTCTTTTGTTCCTTGTAGACGGGACAAATGATCAGCCACAACATTTTCAACGCCTTTTTTATCCCTTATTTCAAGATCAAATTCTTGTAGGAGTAAAACCCATCGGATCAATCTCGGCTTGGCATCTTTTTTGTTTAACAAATATTTTATGGCCGAGTGATCAGTAAAAATGATGATTTTTGAACCTACCAGATATGATCGAAACTTATCAACGGCAAAAACTACCGCCAATAATTCTTTTTCAGTTGTGGCGTAATTCATTTGTGCCACGTCTAAGGTCCTGCTTGCATAGTATATGGCATGCAATTTTTTTTCTTTTCTTTGTCCCAGGACTGCCCCAACTGCATAGTCGCTTGCATCGCACATTATTTCAAACGGAAGATTCCAGTCTGGTGGCTGTATGATCGGGGCAGTAACTAAAGCCTTTTTCAACCTGTTAAAAGCTTCAAGACAAAGATCGTTAAAAATAAATGCTGCATCCTTAAGGAGCAGACTTGTCATAGGTTTTGAAATTTTTGAGAAGTCTTTTATGAACCGACGGTAGAAACCCGCATGGCCTAAAAAGCTTCTCACCTCTTTTACTGTGGTGGGTGGTAGCATTTTTTCAATCACTTCAATTTTTGCACGGTCTACCTCAATACCTCTATGAGAAATTAAGTGCCCTAGGACAATTCCTTCATTAACCATGAAATGACACTTTTCCCAGTTTAGAACCAGGTTTACCTTCTCACATCTCTCTAAGACTTTTTCCAGATTGGCTAAACAGTTTTCAAAATTTGAGCCATGGACGGAAAAATCATCCATAAACACTTCCATTATGTTTTCGACAAAGTCTGAGAATATGGACATCATACACCTTTGAAAGGTAGCAGGAGCATTACATAGACCAAAGGGCATCCTTCTATAGGCATAAGTGCCAAAAGGACATGTGAAAGTTGTTTTTTCTTGGTCGCTAGGGTGGATGGGAATTTGGAAAAATCCCGAATAGCCATCCAAATAGCAGAAATGTGAGTGCCGCGCTAACCTTTCTAGCATTTGATCAATGAACGGGAGAGGGAAGTGATCTTTCCGGGTAGCTTTGTTAAGCTTTCTGTAATCAATACACATTCTCCATCCCGTGATTGTCCTTGTGGAAATGCATTCATCCTTTTCATTTTTAATAACTGTTAAGCCTCCCTTCTTAGGTACTACTTGAACAGGACTAACCCACTTACTATCGGAAATAGGATATATTATCCCAGCATCAAGGAGTTTTAAAACTTCTTTTTTTACAACCTCTTTCATGTTTGGGTTTAATCTTCTTTGATGCTCGATAGAAGGTTTATAGTCCTCTTCCAGTAGTATTCTGTGTATGCATATTGACGGATTTATTCCCTTAATGTCCTCAATAGTATACCCTATGGCTTTGGGATACTTCTTGAGAACATTAAGTAATTTTTCAGTCTCATTTTGTTTCAAATTTGCATTTACAATTACTGGAAAAGTAGAATTAGGGCCAAGAAACTCATACCTGAGAGATGATGGTAAGGGCTTCAGTTCTATTTTTGGTGTTTCTTTTGGGAGAGGTCGAGGTTTCTCCTCACCCAAAGTTTCAGTACCCAATTCTTTTGATGGTGGATTTTCATCCAAAAGTTTTATGTAGAATTGGGTTTCCCCTGCTGCATTTGTATTTGTGTTGCCTAAAAGGCAATCTTCCAGACTATCTTGTGAAGATGATGCTAAAGAGCACTCTCGCACGCAATAGTCTACAATGTCAATCCTGCAGCATGAGTCTTTTACAGATGGACTTTTCATGAAGTTTGAAACTTCAAACTCAACCTTTTCATCCCCCACATTAAAAACCAACTTACCGTTTTTAACGTCAATTATTGCCCCTGCAGTAGCTAAAAAATGCCTCCCCAGAAGAATAGGAATTTGGGAGTCTTCTCCAATTTCCATTACAACAAAGTCCACCGGTATAAAAGTTTTCCCTACCTTGATAGGGATATCCTCTAAGATTCCAGTGGGGTATTTAACGGAACGATCTGCCAACTGTATTGTCATTTTTGTGGGTTTAAGTTCGCCTATCCCTAGTCTATTGCAAAGAGAAAGAGGCATCAAACTTACACTGGCTCCTAGATCGCACATCGCTCTGTTTATAGTTTCACTTCCAATCACACAAGGTATGGAAAAACTACCTGGATCTTTGAGTTTTTGTGGCAGCTTGTTCTGGATAATTGCACTACATTCCTCTCTTAATGCAATCGTCTCATAGTCGTCTATTTTTCTTTTCTTGGATAAAATTTCTTTCAAAAATTTAGAATAAGATGGCATTTGAGACAATGCATCAGTGAAAGGAACGTTGATGTAAAGCTTTTTAAGCAAGTCGACGAACCTTTTGAATTGCTCGTCAATTTTGTTTTTTGCAAATCTTTGGGGGAAAGGAATGGGTGGTTTGTATGGTGGAGGGGGGATGTGTGGTTCTTCTCTTTCTTTTTCTGGTTCTTTCCCTTTTTCTCTCTCTTCTAGCTCACCTGGTAAATTATGTTTTTCACTCACAGTTTTTTCTTGGTTTGCTCTTGGTTCCTCTAATTGTTTTCCGCTTCTAAGGGTGACGGCATTTATTTGGCCTTTTGGATTTTGCTCTGGTTGCCCAGGAAATACCCCTGAAGTTTTAGAGGATGAAGCTACTTGTGTTGCCACTTGAGTTATTTGATTTTCAAGCATTTTATTATGAGTGGAAATAGAGTCGACTTTTGATACTAATTTGATAAGTGTGTCATTCAAATAACCAGTTTGATTTTTGAATTCTTCATTTTGTTTTGTTTGAGATGACACAAATTTTTCCATTAAAAATTCCAAGTTCGACTTTTGCGGGTTGTTTTGTGGGTTGTTAAAAACCCTTTGATTTTGAAAGACAGGAGGTGGTCTAGGTGCTGGATTGGGTGGAGGATTTTTATAAGAAAAATTTGGATGATTCCTCCACCCAGGATTATAAGTATTTGAAAACGGATTTTCCTTTTGAGCATAGTTAATATGCTCGTTTCCAGCACTAGATGCCTCAAGCTGGCATTCAGCTCCAATATGGCCAACAACCCCACATAATTCACATGGTGGAGTAATAGGAGAAGAAGTTTGTGAGACGGAACTTACAATTAATTTTTCAAATTTTTGAAAAAGTGCGTCCACTTTTGAGGTAAGATGATCAACAACAGATATTTCATACTTACCTGGCTCTTTTGATGCGGCTGGTTTATTCGTTATGGCTCGCTCACTTGTCCACTGACAATGGTTTTGAGCCATATCTTCAACGAGAGCATAAGCTTCGGTAAAATTTTTGTTCATTAAAGCTCCACCTGCAGCTGCATCAATAGTCATTCTTGTTGCATATTGTAATCCATTATAAAAAGTGTGAACAACAAGCCATTTCTCTAGTCCATGATGGGGGCATAGCCTTAACATTTCTTTGAAACGTTCCCAAGCATCATAAAGAGATTCCCCGTCGTTTTGAGAAAATCGAGTAATTTGATTTCTCATTTGAGCTGTCTTACTCGGGGGAAAGAATTTAGTAAGAAAAGCTTGTTTTAGCAGGTCCCAGCTGGTAATGGATTCCGAAGGCAAAGAATGTAGCCATGCTCTAGCTCTATCCCTTAATGAAAAAGGGAAGAGTTTTAGTCTTATGGCATCCGGAGGTACCCCGTTTAATTTGAGAGTTCCACAGTATTCAAGAAAAATTGAAATATGAAGATCTGGGTCCTCCGTGGGAGAACCAGAAAATTGGTTTTGTTGTACCATCGAAAGCAGAGATGTTTTGAGTTCAAAATTATTTGCTTCCACATTTGGATGTACAATGGCAGCCGATGGCTCTGCTGAAGGTGTTGCGTACTCTTTGAGAGCACGATTTTCATTAGCCGCCATTTGGTTATCGGGAATTTCTCTCCTCCTTCTATGTAAGAACCTTTCGATTTCGGGAATTTGTTGAACAGTTTCACCGAAACTTCTGGTTCTTCGCATTCGAGGGACAAGAGAAGAAAAAGTAAAAATAAAGAAAATAAAATTTCAGTCTAACCGGTTTCGAAAAATTTAATTAATATCACTGCCTCCCCGGCAACGGCGCCAAAAACTTGATAGCCCCGCAAGTGCACGGGTCGTATCGCGTAATAAAAGAGTATCGGTCCACGGGGAGAGCCTAAGTGAATACCAATTTAATTTTTCAAAGTTTGATTAACTGAAAAGAAAGTGTTTTTGGAAAGAAGGAATATTTTAGTAAAGTCTACTCACTCATGATCATTGTAGACAAAAGAGGAGAAAAGAAAATAAAAGAAGAAAACATAAAGTTAAATAGCGAGAAATAAAAGAAAGCGGTAAAGTGCAAAATTATAAATAGCGGAATTGTAAATGACAAGAAAGTAAATTGCTTGAAAAGTAAATTGCCAGTAATTTACTTGACTTGCCAGTAATTTACTTGACTTGCCAGTAGTTTACTTGACTTGGAAATTTAAAGGGCAAAAAAGTAAATAACAAGGAAAATAAAAGAGCGAAAAAGTAAAGAGCGAAAAGTAAAGAGCGAGAAATTAAATAGCAATGAAAGTAAATGACTTGAAAAATAAAAGGGCAAGAAAGTAAATAGCAGGGAAAATAAAAGAGCGAAAAAGTAAAGAGCGAAAAGTGAAGAGCGAGAAAGTAAAGAGCGAGAATTTAAATAGCAATGAAAGTAAATGACTTGGGAAATAAATAGCAAGAATTTAAAGGGCAAGAAAGTAAATAAACAGGAATCATAAAAAGCATGAAGAGTAAATTGAAGTCATGAATAATTAGAGAGCCTTTGTCATTGATTTTCTAACAAAATTCAAGCTTAGTTACAAGTGAGGGTCAAGCCTCTATTTATAGGAAAATATGAGGGGCTAAAAGGTCCTAAACTGGAAAAAGTGGCAAATCAAGTTGGCCAAGGTAGTCATCAAAAATATCCATCAACAAGTGGGCAAAATATCCATCAACAAGTGGGCAATTCCAACTTTGACTGCACAGTCGAAATCTGGATAGCAGAAGCAGGCACAGTCGAAATCTGGATAGCAGAAGCAGGCACAGTCGAAATCTGGATAGCAGAAGCAGTCGAAATCTGGAAGACAGATGCAGTCGAATTCTGACAGATGCAGTCGAAATCTGGAAGACAGATGCTGTCGAATTCTGGCCTGCTGAGACAGATGCTGTCGAATTCTGGCCTGCTGAGACAGATGCTGTCGAATTCTGGCCTGCTGAGACTGATGCTGTCGAATTCTGAGAGATCTAGTCGAATTCTGGGAGATCCAGTCGAAATCTAGAAGATGCAGTCGAATTCTGACCTGCTGAGACTTAGGCAGCCCAAATTGCTTCAAAATAAAACCTGAAGATAAAAAGTAAACATTTGCAGTAAAATAGAACAAAAATATAATTAAAATACTAAAAAGACTTAATAAAATAACTATTAAAAAGACTCTAAAAATAGACTTATCAAGCATGAACCTCACCCTTACCTTAGCTTTTAGAAATCGAAACCCTAGCTTTCCTTCTCTTTCCTTGGTTGTGGATCACGCCTTCTCTCCTCTCTTCTCTCTAGCCGTCGACCTCTTCTCTTCTTCTCACTTCTAATTACGTTTGGTTTCTAATTATGAGAGAAACCCTAAAACTAGCCCTATAAGTAGACATCACTCATCATGGGCTACTTCCCTTAGCCTTATGCGAATACTATATTGGGCTAATTCACTCCACTTTGTTATTTCTAACCCCAATATGGACCAACACACTAATATAATTAACATATATTATTCTATTATTATATCTATCACATGAACCTAATATAATTAATTAATTAAATAAATAAATAAATATTTAATTAATTTTGGGTTGTTACAAAGCTGACTCCAATGGGTATGTGGAAACATCGTTTTACGTTCAAATAGTTTCAAACAAATTTTTTTATAAAAACCCTACCCACTTACAAGTTGGTCGTGAACAGTGATTGTTCCCGAATCTAACCCAAAACACTAGAGGTATCTCCAAGTGAACCAAAAGGCGATATTCCAAACGTTGCCAGCAGCAAGAGCGGAGTTGAAGATGAGTGCACTAGTGCGTTAACTGATAAAGAAAGGTGGAAGTATTAGTCATTGTTCGAGTTCTAATTGTTAACCCTTGTTTGGGAAGATTAGAAGTAGTCGGTTTGACTCCAGTCGATTCGACAAGCAAAAGCGGTAATTGTTTTCAGGATTCTATTGGCTGAGTGTCAATAGAATAAGTATGTGTGAATTTGACATTGTTCAAAATTCAACACGATATATGAGAGTGCAATGTAGCTAGGGTTTAACAATCCTAGTATGTATTAGTGAGTTTTCACTTGCGTTGTTCTTGATTGATGATTGTGCTGCTTGAATAAGATGCATGCTGATTGTTTATGATGGGACTGAGGTAATATGTTTGATTTCTGATGAAAATAAAAGAAGCACTTGATTAATTGTATAAAGGTTATTTGATTTAAGGATTGGATTGGAAATTGATGTTTGTTATTGTCATGATTGACGCTCATTATTGTCCCGATTGATGTTTGTTATCGTATTGATTGATGATGGCTTTGTAGTTGACTTAAATTAAGTTAAGGATTGAGTGGGAACGAAACCCGAGGTAACGGAATAGCGAAATTGATGCAAAACAGAATTTTAGGAAAATTTTGAAAAGACAGATTTTCCGTTTTCTGTACGATGCGAATTCTTTCCCAATCATTTCCCTAACTTGACCTAAGTTACTCTAACCCTAGGGAGACTACATGAGGTGGGGTCGAGTAATCAAAATATTTCCAAAATGGTTATAATTTCCTTTTCACGCGTGAAGCTCAATTTCGAAAACCCGAGTGTTATTGTAGTGTTTTAATAAAAGTCCTACTTTGAGTAAGGATATTTTAAGTTGGGGTGAGTTATGATTTTGACGAAAACGTTTTCAAAATGTTCTTATTTGGAAAATAAATAAAAAAAAGGATTTTCTACCGATTTGAATAAGCCTACTAAGGAGTATTTTTCCAACATAGTATTACGCCTACGTATGCGTATTCGAAGTTTCACTTCGTTGGATTGCAAAAATATGCATCGACCCTAGGTCGTAAGATTGTTTTCCAAACAAATTGTGTGTACAAAGGAAAAGTTATGTAAATTCGATTAGTTGACGAATTTTTGTGTCAAATATGCGATTAGGACTTGAACGATTTTGAGGACAAAATCTTTCAAGTTGGGGTGACTGTAACATCCCTAGTTCGGTTAATTTCACATAACGAAATTGACTAGCGATTTATCGTCAATTAAATAATAAGTCGAGTCATGGCTAAGTTGTGTCGGGAAAGCAATGTTAATTTTCTCAATTATATGAATTATTGTGTGTTTGTTTGATTAGAAATGAGTTTTAAGTGATATTAGAGGAGACTTAAGTGGAAGGGTATTTTGGTCATTTACATTTCATTAAACCTTCAGCTATAATTAAATACCAAACACACTCCTCACTTCCATAAAACAACAACCATAATTTAAGAACGAAATTATTGGGTTAGTGGTTGATTAGAAGTAATTGAGGTGATGAAATGAGTTAAGGGCATTTTGGTCCTTTCCAACCAAAATAAAACTTCAGCTCATTAAAACTGAAACACAACACATATCTTCCTGGACTTCAACAAAAATCAGAAAACTAGAAGGGAGAGATAGGGAGAAACATGAGAGTGAGGGAAGGAGAAGGGAAGGAGAATGCTTCATGGGTTCTTCATGCATGTGAGCCTTTTAACCATCAATCTTCACCATTTTTCTTCCTCTACACAATGATACTAGAATCATCAGTCACTTCTCCGTCTTCATCAATTCACCATAGCTGGAAGTTCAAGCTCCAAAGTGAGAAAATGGAGTTTTGAGAGTTGTTGGGAGCTTGCATGTCAAACTCAGTACTAGCCTTGAGAAAAACAGAACCTACATGGTGCTTTGGAGTAGAGTGGTAGGGATTTCAGTAGGTGAGCTTGTTGGGGTAAGTTTTGAAGCGGTCTAGGTAGGGTTACAGCAGCTGGTTGTTGTGTTGGAGCTAGCTTAGAAGCGATTTCGAGTTATTGGAGCGTAGAGTGCGAGTTTGGGATCGTTCGAGATGTTTTGTCGTACGTGAGCTTCGCCAATTTCTATGGTTTGCGATTTTCATCGCAAGAGGTGAGTTCTATACTCGCTTAGGGATTTTGTTTTCGTTTTGAAGTCTGAATGTTATTGAAAATATGTCTCGAGGTTTCGTTTCATTGAATTCCGTCAAAAACCGTTGTTTATGAAAATTGGTATTTCAGTGTGAGTGCTTGAATGAATGTTAAATGTTGTTGTTATTATTGTTTGTACATGTTATTGGTACTGTTATTGTGCGTGTGTAAATTAGGAATTGATCGGAATAATTTTTGGAATCGATCGGAATGGTAATTTTACATGAAAACAAATTTTTTTGGTGATGCTGATCAAAGAGCACGGCCCGTGCATCCCTTTCTGTCCCCAAATTTCAAAATGTGTCCAAAGGCTTCCTAATTGATTCCAAACTCATTCCAATCCTTTCCTTAACCATATGTATTGATAGAATAACCGTAATTCGTGGTAATTCGTGGAAAACACGTAGGTATGAATGATGTGATGTGAATTTCTCTAAGTTATAAATTTATATGGAATGGATTGGTTAAATCAAAGTAAATAAGTGTTGTTTTCCTTTATAGATTGGTTAAAACGTTTCTTGTTTATGTTTGAGTGATAAATGGACTATATGTCCGATGAGGATGAGGTTAATGTTTTGTCATGATAAGCGGACTATGTGTCCCCTGAGGTTGAGGTCAAAGAAAGTTAAGATAATAATGCTTTGATATTGATTGTGATTGAGATACTTATGTTTGGATTGAATTGTGAGAATTCCCTGAGTTATGTTATTGAAGTTGACTGTGATTAAGTTATGTTAATGATAACTTTTAGTAATCACGAGTGAGGTAATGACATGATGAATGTTTAAACGGACTAAATGTCCTTTGAGGTTGAGATTATGTTATTGTTTAAATGGACTAAATGTCCCTTGAGGTCGAGGTTATAAATATAATGAGGTTGAGGTTATATATGTATAAATTATATATATTGAGGATGGGTGACGACCCTATTGAGGTTAGCGTACTAGGGGAGGGGAAGTCATGAGCCCTACAAACCTAGGCCCCTTGAGGTTTGCCCGCAGTTTATGGTAAGCGGATTGGATTCACCGGGACTATAGACAATCATTCACGGAGATATGCTATGTAAAGAGGTTTCACGTGGCTATTATTTTAGCTACAATTTATGTGATGCATAATGAACCGATAGAGTTTTAGTGAGGGGTCTCGATAGGACTCACTAAGATAATCTTTATCTCACCCTTTATATGTTGTGATTTTAACAGAGAATCAGGGAAATGCAAAGGCGAAGAGGCACGGCTAGACGTGGTGTCCCAAGGAGATGTTGAAGTTTTAGTTTATATGCTTATGTTGATTTTCCCTAGTTGTCTTTGTAATTTCGATTGTATGACTTATACACTGTTAAAAGTTGTAAATCGTTTCCGCTACTTTTGGTTTTGGATATTGAACACTAGGACATGAGAAGTTGTAAGGCACGTAACTTAAGTATTTAAGTGATTGTATGTTAATATATCATGTCGAGGTGACCGTTCGATGATTGTTCATCGAAGTTTTAGTTGTGTTCAATATCTGGGACTGGAAGTTATCTCTGATGTATAGTAAGTTGTGCATTTTAGTATTTCTACTTGTTAAAAATATTAGGGTGTTACATTTCCATAACTGATGTCTATGTTGATGACATAAATATCATCGGAACTCCTGAAGAGGTTGCAAAAAAAAACTATAGTCTGTTCAAAGAAATAGCTCTAGATGAATGACCTCAAATTATATCTGATGGATTTGAGGTTGAACCTGTAGGCGACCTCTACATGGAAAATCCCAGAAGGATCTACTTTCAATCTATTAAAAACAAATGCCAGCACATTTACATTTTTAGACATCACCAAATTTTTACATTTGTCATAATTTAGGGACAAAATAGACAATTCACCACATAAAGACAAAACGCTACAGTGCCGCAACAGTGCGCTACAGTGTAAATTCTGACGTGCTATAGTACCAATTCTGTCGCACTACAGTGCGCTACAGTACCAATTCTAACACGCTACAGTACGCTACAGTACCAATTCTGACACACTACAGGGCCAATACAGTTTTTTTTTAAAAAAACTGATTTTTTAAAAAAACTGATTTTTAAAAAAAATGATTTTTTTAAATTTTTTTTTTTAAAAAACGAAGTTAATTTTTTTTATTCAGTTTTTTTAAAGTTTTTTTTAAAAACTGTTTGTCGATATTTTTATAAAAACAATTAGTCACTATAAATCAATTATTCACTATATTTATAATCTACTCAAACTACTAAAATTATTAAAACAATCAGTCACTATAAATCAATTAGCCACTATCCATTGTCAAAAAAAGAATTGTAAAAAACTTTAACCCGTACCAAAAATTACAATATAACTACTAAAACTAATCAATTTAACTACTTTTGTTAAAATCAATCAATTTAACCACTACTAAAAATTACCAAATAACTATTTTAATATTACTAAAAAGGAGTAAAATACCAATGAGAGTGCCAACGGGAGTGGCAACGAGAACACCAATGGGGGTGGCAACGAAAGCACCAACGGGGGAGGCAACAGGAGTGGCAATGATAGAGGAAAAACAAAGTGAGGGACAAAAAACTGATTGAAAACTGCAATCAGAAGCTGCAACAGACGCAGCAAAAGGACAAAAAACAACAGAATTTTAAAAACAACTTTTTTTTTCAGTTTTTCTTTCCATAAAATAATCACTTTTTTGTCAGTTTTTTTTACTAAAAACATGTTTTTTAACTATTTCTATAATTTACTCAAACTACTAAAATTAATCAATTTAACTACTACCAATTGTAAAAAAAAACCACACCTCTAACAATAGTTTCAAAATTATTTATTCCAAAAAAATAAATTATTAAATTAATATTACACTCAATAATTAAATAATTTAAAATTTACTATTTATTATAATCTCTATTAAAACTACTAAAATTAATCAAATTTTTCATGTAATAAATAAAATCAATTTAACCACTAACAATTGTAATATTAAATCTTATAGAAAAAAAGGAGAAACATGTGGCAACGGGAGCGGCAACGAGAGACTGACAACGAGATCGGCAACGAGAGCGGCAATGGGAGTGCCAACAGGAGTGCCAACAAGAGAGCGAATGAGAGCGCCAACGAGAGTGCCAACAAGAGAGGGAATGAGAGCGACGGGGCTGCATATTTTACCTTTTACTCCATTTTTAATATTATAAGAAGATACCGACTTTGTTTTAACTTTTTGCAACACAACTATTTTAGTAAGTTCACCGCTAAAAGACAAAATTTGCAACACAACGAGAGCGGCAATGCGAGACTGGCAATGGAATCGACAACAAGAGCGACAATGGTCTTTGTAGATGGGATTAGCGAGGGAAGTTGGATCCCTCGCTAATTAGCGAGGGACTATGCCGTCGCTAGTTCCCTCGCTAATGACTGCAGCTTTTCAGGTGATGAGACTCAGTTGCAGGGGTTGGTAAATGCGCAGGAATTAGCGACGGCTTTTGCCCTCGCTAATTCCCTCGCTAATTCCCTCGCTAATGACTGCAGTTTTCAAAAAAAATGACACGTGTCCAGTGCTGAATGGCTTGTTTTTTTTTTTATATATATATATATATTAATTAATGAATATTATATTATATTATTAATTTTGTGGTGATGTGTGGTGGTGGTGGGGGTGGTGGCGTAGTGGTGGTGTGGTGGTGGTGGTGGCGTGGTGGTGGTGATGGGTGGTTTAGAGTAGAGAGAAGGAGAAGAGTAAGGGAGAAAGAGAGAGAGAGAGAGAGAGAGAGAGAGAGAGAGAGAGAGAGAGAGAGAGAGAGAGAGAAGAGAGAGAGAGAGAGAGAGAGAGAGAGAGAGAGAGAGAAGAGAGAGAAGAGTGAGAGTGGTGGTGGTGGGGTGGTGGGTTGGTGGTGGTGAAGAGTAAGAGAGAGTGAGTGAGAGTGGTAGGAGGTATGTGGTGGTGGTGGTGTTGGAAGAGTGAAGAGAGAAGAAGAGTGTGAGAGGAGGTGGTGATGATGGTGGTGGTGGTGGTGTTGGAAGAGTGAAGAGAGAAGAAGGGTGTGAGAGGAAGTGGAAAGGGGAAGAGGAAGGGAAGAGGAATGGTGAAGAGTGAGTGAGTGAGTGAGAAAGAAGAGTGAGGGTGTAAACGGATATAAAGGAAAAAAGAAAAAAATTTGCGAGGGAATTAGCGAGGGAACTGTCTCATCATCTGAAAAGTTAACGTTAGCGAGGGAATTAGCGAGGGAACTGTCCCTCGCTAATTTCTGCACCTTTACCAACCCCTGCGTTGAGTCCCATCATCTGAAAAAGTAAAATTTAGCGAGGGAATTAGCGAGGGAAGTCATTAGCGAGGGACAGTTCCCTCGCTAATTCCCTCGCTAATGACAAAAAAATTGACAGCTCTATGCCCTCGCTAATTCCCTCGCTAATGACTGTTTTTGCGAGGGACAAGTCCCTCGCTAATGTCCGTCGCTAATCAGTGTTTTTTTTGTAGTGATAAAGAGATGTTCTCAACTTGTATACCTTTTCTTCCTTACCATTCAACACAAAACCTGGTGGTTGGTTGACATATACCTCTTCCTCTAAGTAGCCATTGAGGAAGGCAGCCTTCACATCTAACTGATACACAGACCAGTTCTTAAAACTGGCTATTGCAACAATTAATCTTATTGTCTCAATCCTTGCCACTGGTGCAAAGATATCATTGAAGTCATGTCCAGGTCTTTGTAGGAACCCCTTAGCCACCAACCTTGCTTTATACTTCCCAATTTCACCATTGGGTTTGATCTTGGTCTTGAAGACCCACTTTACATCTATAACCTTTTTCTGTTTGGGCAAATCAACTAGCACCCAAGTATCATTTCTTTCAATTGAGTTAAGCTCTTCTACCATTGCTTGCTTCCACTTAGACTCTTTGAGAGCCTCTTCTATAGTTATTGGATCACAATCAACAAGTAATGCCTCTTGCAACAATTCTCCATCAGTTCCTATGGCACTATCAGGGAACAATTGAAATTCATTCAATCTTTGTGGCAGCTGTCTGTTCCTTCTTGGTCTCTCATGTGCACCTTCTGGTTCATTCATTACTTCATTCCCAACATCATGGTGCTCATTCAATGTCACTGCTACTGGTGTGTCCTGCACAGGCACCAGTAACACAGTAGTGGCAGTATTACTTTGTGCAGGATTATTCCACTCCCATCCCTTTGATTCCTCAAAGACTACATCCTTGCTAATAACCACCTTTTATCTATTAGGATCATACAACTTATAGGCACCAGGTGAATGATAGCCTAATAGAACCATTGGCTGAGCTTTGTCATCCAATTTCTTTCTCAGTTGGTCTGGAACATGTCTGTAACACAGTGCCCCAAACACTTTCAAATGTTTCACACTTGGTTTCTCACCACACCAAGCCTGTTCAGGAGTCATTCTATCCAGTCTCTTAGTTGGGCTTCTATTCATGATGTACACTGCTGTGGTTACTACTTCTCCCCAGCAGTAACTTGGCATATTTCTACTTTTCAACATACTCCTAACCATGTTTAATACAGTCCTATTCTTTCTCTCTGCTGTACCATTATGTTGGGGAGTATATGGTGTTGTGACTTCATGCCTTATCATTTCATCTTTGCAAAATTTCTCAAATTCAATGGAGGTATACTCCCCACCTGCATCAGTTCTAAGTCTACTGATGTAACATCCTGATTCTTTCTCAATCATTATTTTAAACCTTTTGAAGACATCAAGCACTTCACTTTTCTTACTAAGTAGATAGATCCACATCTTCCTAGTAAATTCATCAATGAATGAAACAAAATAGCTATTACCTCCCAATGTCTTCACTTCAAATGGGCCACAAACATCTGAGTGAATGGCTTCAAGTCTCCTTGATGCTTGAATCTTCATTTCAGTGTTGTAGGAGCTTCTAGCTTGCTTGGATTCACAGCATTGCTTGCATACTTCATCAGGTAGTTTCAATGCAGGCAGGCCATGCACCATACCTTGAGCAGTCAAATTCCTCAAGTCTCTAAAGTTCAAATGCCCATATCTTTCATGCCATCTCCACAGTTCATCACTGGTGACAGCTTTCAAACATTCATCATTGACTACACTCATGCCAACTTAGAATGTTCTCATCTTGTTCAATGTTGCTTTCAACAGTAGCCTTCCTTTAGGATCATATAGCTTCAATTCCAAATTTTCCATTCGAACTGAACATCCCTTCTCTAGAAGTTGTCCCAGGCTTATCAAATTGCTTCTCATTGATGGAACAAATAACACATTAGTGATGAGGTATGTCTTGCCATCATTCCTCTTGATTCTCACTGTGCCACAACCTTCTGCATTTATCACTCTATCATCACCAAACCTTATAGACTTCTTCACTGATTCATCTAGATCAATGAACCAAATTCTATTTTCAGTCATGTGGCTTGAACACCCTGTGTCCAAGTACCATAAATCTTCACTGTTTCCACTTGACTCTGCCATCAACACCAGTTCATCATCACCTACTCGTTTGGCCACTTGTTGCTGCACATGTGTTCTATTCTCAGTGTTAATTTCACCAATTTCTGCCATCAAGACCACTTCATCACAGAGTCAGAATCACCTCTAGCCAGTTGTGCCTCTTCTTGAGTGTTCTTTGATTTACACTCATCTGCATAATGACCGAATTTCTCACAATTATAGCACTGCACCTCCTTCTTGCTATATTTCTTGTTCTCCCCTTTATTCTTCTTCCATGCTTCTTTTCTCTTTTGGAAATCATTTTTCTGATCATTATGCTTATTTGACCCTTCACCACCTTTGTTCCATTTTCCTTTCCCTTTCTTGTTCTTACCCCAATTCCCTTTCTTGTTCTGAGATTGTGCCAGCAGCACTTGTTCACTTTCTTTCTCATTTGATTTATCACCAATTCTTGCACGAATTCTTGTTTCATTCGCTTCAAGAATTCCTTGCAATTCAGCCACCTTCAATGTATCCAAATCCTTGGATTGTTCAATTGAAGTCACCACGTAATCAAATTGTGGAATTAGGGTTCTTAACACTTTATCAATCTTCCTCCTATCTGTCACAGTTTTTCCATTGGTGCGCATTTGATTTGTAATCAATGTCAATCTATTGAAATACTCCGCAATTGTCTCTTTCTCATTAATTTGAAGCAGTTCATATGCCCTACGCAGCGTATTCAATCTTACTTGCTTCGACGATGCATCGCCGGAGTAGACTGTGGCTAATGCGTCCCATGCTTCCTTCGCCGTTTCATACTCAGAAATCTTCTCAAATGCTTCGCCATCAACACCTTGATGGATCAAGAACAACGCTTTACTGTCTTTCCTTTCCCATTCACGAAGCACATCTCCAGCAACTTCTGTGGGCATTCCGGTTCGCACAATCAAGCACTTCTTGATACCGAAACACCACTTTCATTTGCACAATCCATTTATCGTAGTTCTTGGAATTAAGAACCGGAATGTTCGCCGGAAGTTCATTGGCGTTCTGGTTCGCCATTATCACGCCTCAAGATCACGAACACGATCGCGAATCAAAGCTCTGAAATACCAGTTTGTTGGAACAATTCTTGATTTACAGAGAAAGGATGAGAAGGTTTTGAGAGAGAGAGAGAGAGAGAGAGTTCACTGAGAAAGAAGAAAGAATGATAAACAGAATTTGTGAAAAGGATTAGTGTTAACCAAGGTGGTTAACTCACTTATTTATTAGGCAATTTAATAGCCACATGTCACACTATGATTGGTCTACTTTTTACATAGGTAAAACAACAAAAATGTAAAACTACAACTTCACTATTTACTGGACAGTAAATTCTAAAACTGATTTACACACAATATAATACCTGACAGGGCACATGATGAGGCACATGGAATGAATATGTTGAGCAAGGAAAAGAAGTTTGTTACTAACGTGCAGGCCGCTAGAAGAGGACTGCGGGTGCGTGTGCCAAATAGGAAGCTGGCAAAGTGTGTGTGTGTGTGTGTGTGTGTGTGTGTGTGTGTGAGAGAGAGAGAGAGAGAGAGAGAGAGAGAGAGAGAGAGAGACTGTGTAGTGAGGCATGTTGAATGTATGATGTCATAACTTTCCATCTGATTATTCTCCCATTTTAAATTCTCTCTGTACTTCCCTTTTTCTGCATTGAACCATACCCATTTTGGGTCTTGCATTGTATTGATTTTCCCTCACTTCAATACAACAGTACAATTGTCTTCATTTGTGTGAGTGTTTATATTTACTGTTGGGGATAAACACGTGAAAGGGAGAAGAAAAGGAAGTGCGGCGCTAGGTGTCAGAGGAATGATTAGGGCAATATAATATGAATAGTAAAAGCTGCACTGAATTTCATAAAAATATTGTTCTGAATTACATGCTACTGACGTCTGTATATATATACAATAAAACAGGCCCAGGCCCATAACTTCGACTAGCCCATTCGACTGGCCCATTTCGACTAGGTTTCTAACTACACCTACTATTATTACAAGCAATATAATTACAAGGCATATCTCAATATTCCCTCCTAATTCACATTGCTGAGTGACATCATCCCAAGCATTGTTCTCAATTGTTCGAATCTTCCCTTTTGCAATGGCTTGGTCATTGCATCAGCTACTTGAAGTTCCGAACAGCAATATTCCAGATTCAGCTTCTCATTGTTTACTTGATCACGCAGGAAGTGATATCTGGTCTCTATGGGCTTCGACCTACCATGTGCAACAGGATTCTTGGCGAGATCTATCGCAGGCTTGTTGTCGATCAACAACTTCATTCCTTCGACCCTGTGCACTCCAATTTCGACCAATAGCATGCTCATCCATGATGCTTGACATGCTGCAAACGAAGCAGCCACATACTCTGCTTCACAAGAGGATAACGCAACTATACTTTGCTTCTTCGAGCACCGAGAGATGGGTGTCGATCCATGCATGAAGACATACCCACTTGTGCTTTTTCGATCACTCTTGTCTCCACTCCAGTCGGAGTCAGTGTAACCAAACACTTCAGCATCATTCTTCGATTCTGACTTGCTAGGGAATAGAATACCATAACTTTGTGTTCCCTTTATATACCTTAGTACTCTTTTCGCAGCTACTAGATGAGAGCTTTTCGGCTTCTCCATGAATCTGCTGATCATTCCGACACTAAACATAATGTCAGGTCGAGTGTTGCACAAGTACCTCAGGGAGCCCACATTCTGTTTGAAGAGGGTGGCATCTACTTCAATCCCTTCATCATCTTTCGACAGCTTGCTGTTTGTGTCTGCTGGTGTCGAAACCTCCATACAGTTAATCATGTCGAATCTCTTCAGGATATCAGCTACATACTTCGACTGATGCAGAAATATTCCCTTCTTCGACTCTGAATTCCATTCCTAGGAAATATGATAGATGTCCTAGATCACTCATTTCAAACTCAGACATCATCACTTTCTTAAAGGCTTCGACTTCGACTTCGTTGCTTCCAGTTACTAGTAGATCATCTACATACAGGCACAACAACAACTGAGTCGAATTTCCATTCTTCTTCACATACACTCCATGTTCATTGGTGCATCTCATGAACTTCTGAGCCAAGAGAAATCCATCAATTCTCTTGTTCCACGCTCTTGGAGCTTGCTTGAGTCCATATAGGGCTTTCTCAAGCTTAAAAACCATGTCTTCTTGACCCTTCGACTCAAAACCAGGTGGTTGACAAACATAGACTTCCTCCTCCAGAGGTCCATTAAGAAATGCTGACTTTACATCTAGTTGATGTAGGGGCCAGCCTCTATGACTTGCCAATGCTACTACCAATCTTATGGTTTCGATCCTGGCTACTGGGGAAAAGACCTCATTGTAATCCAAACCAGGTTTCTGTAGGAACCCTTTGGCTACTAGCCTGGCCTTGTACTTGGCCACTTCTCCATTGGGCTTGACTTTGGTCTTGAAGACCCACTTCACCCCTATGGCTTTCTTTTCTTTTGGAAGTTCGACTAGCTTCCAAGTATCATTTTTCTCGATTGATTTCAACTCGTCAATCATTGCTTCCTTCCACTGCTTGTGACTAAGGGCTTGCTCCAGGCTCACTGGTTCTGCTTCTGCCATTAGTGCAAAGTGTGCCAGGTCTCCCTCTGCTGTAATAGCAGAATCTGGGTAAGTATCGAATCCTTCTAGTCTTACGGATCTCTGCCTTTCCCTTTTCGACCTTCTTAAAGGTTCGACAGCAATGGGTTCTTCTGGCTCTTCAGTTTCGACCTCTTCATTCTGATCATCTCGATCAGAGACTTCGTCGAAGTCCATCATTGTAGGTTTCTCACAGCCTTCTTCCCAGTTCCAATGTTTCGACTCATCTACTTCGACATCTCTGCTTTTCACCATTTTCTTCTGTACAGGATCATACAGTTTGTATGCTCCTGTCGAATGATAGCCAACAAGAATCATTTGTTGTGCTCTATCATCCAGCTTGCTTCTTAGTTGCTCAGGGACATGTCTATATCATACTGAGCCAATTATTCTGAGATGCTTGACACTTGGCTTTCTTCCTAGCCAAGCTTCTTCAGGTGTCTTCCCAGTCAATCTCTTAGTGGGGCATTTGTTCAGAATGTATACTGTTGTGGCTACAAGTTCTCCCTATAAGCTATGAGGCAGTTGCTTCTCCTTCAACATGCTTCTTACCATGTTGAGGATGGTCCTGTTTTTCCTCTCAGCAGTACCATTATGCTGAGGCGTGTAAGGTGTAGTGACTTCATGCACAATTCCTTATTTCTCACAGAATTCGACAAATCCATGAGAATTGTACTCACCACCTCCATCGCTTCTAAGGGTTTTGATTGCACATTCACTCTGCTTTTCAATCATTACCTTAAACTTCTTGAATATTTCTTGTACTTCACTCTTCCTTTTGATCAAATACACCCAGAACATTCTAGTGTATTCGTCAATGAAGGTGACAAAGTACTTATTCCCTCCTAAGGAACATACTTCAAAAGGACCACAGACATCAGAAAATATCACCTCTAGCTTCTTCTCTGCTCTGCTAGGTACTTCTGATTTAAACGAGTTTCTTGGTTGCTTCGACTTGCAACAACTCTCGCAAACTTCGACAGGTACTTTTACTGCAGGCAACCCATGAACCATCTTCTTTTCATGTAGTTGACTCAAGCTCTTGAAGTTGAGGTGGCCAAATCTCCTGTGCCATCTCCAGTGCTCCTCTTCTACAGTGGTCTGAAGACAATGTTCTTCGACTACTTGCAACTTGATCTTGAAGGTTCTGTTACTCTGCATCGACACCTTCAAAATCATCTTCTTGGTCGAATCGAACAAGCTGAGACTGTTATCACCCATTTCGACGGTGAAGTTTTTCTCAATCATCTGCCCAATACTTAGCAGATTGCTCCTCATATCTGGTACATAAAATACCCCTTGGATGTAGCACCACTTACCATCTTTCGACAGGAACTTTATGGTACCTACTCCTTCAACAGTAACTCTAGTGTTATCTACAAACCTTATTCTTTTGCTTATCTGCTCCAGTTCGACAAACCACTCCTTGTGATAGCACATGTGGTTTGAGCATCCTGTGTCGAGATACCATTCGACAGACTTCTCTTCAGTCGTATTTGTATCAACCTTCAACAACAGTAATTCTGGGTCAGTAGCTGTCATGAATGACAATTCTTCATCATCATTGCTGGCAATGTTGGAGGCATCACCAGTGTTTCCACTGCCCTGCCACACGCACATTGCACAAGTATTTTGAGCATCACAAGTGAATCCACTTATACAAGTGTTCCCACTATTTTGCTCGCTACTTTCAGCAATTCATTCATCGAGTCGAATCTCATCTTCGACAGCCATCAGCATTAACTCCTCTGAGTCTGAGTCTGAGTCACCATCATTAGCAAACTTGGCTTCTGCATCTTTATTCCTAGGAACTTTCTTGTTTTGACACTTGTTCCTATAATGCCCAAATTGCTGACAGTTATAACACTGAACGTTCGACAGGTCTCCCTTCTTCTTGTCGAAAGATCCTTGTTCTTTCTTCTTACTGCTTGATCCCTTTTCTCTACCCTTCTCCTTGTTGCCTGCCTTCCAATTTCTCTTAGAGGAGTATGAAAGCAAGGCTTGTTCAGTTTCTTTCTCTGAACTTCTCTGCCTTATTCTCAATTCATGCACCTCTAAGGAACCCTGAAGTTCATCTAACTTCAACGTATCTAGGTCCTTGGATTCTTCAATAGTAGTGACAACATAGTCGAATTCCAGGGTTAAAGATCTGAGCACCTTTTCGACTTTATTTACTTCAGTCACAGTTTCACCATTACCTTTCATTTGATTAGTTAATGCTACTAACCTCGTAATGAATTCTCCAATCGATTCTCCATCTGTCATCTTCAAGGCCTCGTACTGTTTCCTGAGCGACTGAAGGCATATCTTCTTCAGTCTATCTGCTCCTCCATACGAGTTCTTGAGGATGTCCCAAGCTGCCTTTGCTGACTCACTGTCGATGCTCAGGTTCAAGACATTGGAATCAACGCATTGGTGAATCAAAAACAGCCCTTGTCCATCTTTCTTCCTCAGCGAATGGTGGTTGTTCCTGACCGCTTCAGTGGCGTTTGCTGCCAAGGGTGGAATACCATCATTCACGACATCAAGGACATCTTGATATCGAAACAGCACCTTCATCTGCGCACACCATCGTTCATAATCCTTTCCGTCGAAGGTAGGGAGGTTCCCCGGAATACCTCCACCAGAGTTGTCTTGCGCTGCCATGAATCTTGATAGATTTTGCAAGGATCTAACAAGCTCTTGATACCAGTTTGTTGGGGATAAACACGTGAAAGGGAGAAGAAAAGGAAGTGGCGGCGCTAGGTGTCAGAGGAATGATTAGGGCAATATAATATGAATAGTAAAAGCTGCACTGAATTTCGTAAAAATAGGGTTCTGAATTACATGCTACTGACGTCTGTATATATATACAATAAAACAGGCCCAGGCCCCACTACAAGAATGTGTTGATTTACCTACCATATATTTCCGAGGGATTTTTTTTGGTTGCTAATATCTTCGTTTCCGACGGATAATTCCCTCGCTACGTGTTTAGTGCATTTCCCGCTTATATTTCCGAGGGAATTTAAATCCCTCGCTAGTTTCCGAGGGCAATTGTGGTCGGAAATGAATCATTATCCGTCGGAAACTGTTTTTCGCTTAAAACTAAAACCCGTATCATCCACTTCAGTTACGCATTCTTTCTTCTCTATTCCCCTATTCGCTACCACCGCATCCCTTCCTCTCTATTCGCTACCACCACCACCACCGGCCACCACTGCTCTCGCCTTCGCATCACCGGCCACCATCGCTCTCACCGTCGCACAACAACGCTTCTACTCCTCCTCCCGTCGCACAACAACGCTTCTTCTCCTCCTCCTGTCGCACAACAACGCAACAACCACAAGACCCAGTGCCCCTTCTCCTCCTCCTCTTCTTCTATGGTAAGTATTCTATTCTACTTCTTCTCTATTATCTCCTAATCAGAACCCTAATTTTTGATTTACTAAAAACCCTAATCTCATCTTCCTAATATTAGTGCTTCCCCAATCTGAACCCTAAGCCCCAATACGTAAGAAAACCTTCTTTTCTGGACTCTCTCCACTGCGTGAAGGTAATGCCCTTCTTCTAACTTTGTGTATTTCCTTTTTCTGGACTCTCTCCACTTCTGTGTATTTCCTTTTTTTTGATAAGCTTCTGTGAAATTACTGGATGTGAAATTATTTTTGTTGTTTGAATTTGAGTGAAGAGATGCCAAGAAAAGGAAAATGGTGTTATTACTGGATGTGAAATTATTGTTGTTGTTTGAATTTGAGTGTCAAATTGATTGAGTCATAAGAGCTGTTTGAATTTAATGAATGTGTAAATTTTGGTATGTTGATTAGAGTTTTAGAACTATGCATAGATGCTGTAAAACTTTTTTACACAGTCATGCAATTGAATTTCAGCATGTAGATATTTGTTGAGATATTTTAGAAAGTAATATAACACAGTGGATGAAGGTGTTAGAATTTTTTACACTGTTAATGCATAGTTCTTAAGTTCAATTGGTTATAGTAATTGAACTAGGTATTGAATATTTTGGTTTGATTTTGCATAGATGGAACTCAAGCATTTAAAGAGCTTGCAGAAGGATTGAACTTGAAGAATTATCCCAAATAAGTTGTTTGAAGCCGTGGTTTCTGATGATCTGCTAACTCTCAATAAAATTCTTCAATCAGTAAGTAATGCTTCTTATATTTAAAGTCTTGTTTGTTGAGGAATAGTTTTGTTCCTTTATAATTGGTGTTGCCTTCAGCAGATTAGAAAAATGTGCTAGTTTGAATGGAATGCAACATGGGGCATAGGCTCTTGAATGTTATTCCTTGTTCAGTGATTCAATACATGGTTTTTGTTAAGTTAGCTACTTCAATTATTATTCTGGTGTTATTACTGGATGTCAATTATTATTGTTGTTGTACATATACATTTAATGGAGCAAATGAAAATAACAACTCTCTACAACCCCTATACATTTGTGCTGCGATTTCTGAATAATTAATCAAGTTGAATCCATTCTCTGTAGCTACATCAGGAAGTAAAAAAACATGCATTTCTCTTTTGCAAATTTGCCATTTGTGAATACTTTTGTTATCTGGTAATTAGGAAAATGACTTACTAGTTAGAAAATTAATGTTATCTATGACTAGAATCCTTAAGTGCATGGTAAAATTAATATATGCTCATAAAACTGAGAAATATTGTAATGATCCAAGAAGAATCAAGTAAAGCCCAAAGGATAAAGGAAACTAAAACTACTATTAGGAAGATAGTGAAGAACCCCCAAAGTTTAAAAATATTAAAACACTTAACCTGTAAGTCAGAAAAAACTATGGAAAAATGTAAAATCATAGATGGATCTTATCAGAAGCGATGCATCCATGAGTTTCCTATGTCCCTGTGTCATCCATGAGTTTCCTATGTCCATGAGTTACCTATGTACAGCTGTGATTTATGTTCAACCCTCACCACCTAGAAGTCATAATTAATACATCAGTGCAGCTAGTGCTTACTGCTTAGTTTGATTGCAGCAAAGTGTGTACTCCGGTTTTCATTCATGAAAAGCATGCAATTGCTAAAGTCATAAACACCATTCTTCGACCTGGTTTAGCTGTTGCAGCAGAAGAATTTAGATCAAATGTTTCTTTTGATTATTAATGTGATTAATGTGTTCCAGTACCCAGCGTAACTTCATTAACCACATAATTGAACTACATTAACCATTGATTTTTTTGTCGATTTTTTGTGTACAAATAGCGAGATCGTTCATAAAAGGCATCCATATAGGGATGCTGAACCAAAAAAAGGAATGAAAGTTTAAAAAATAAATTAGGATGCTGAACCATAAAAGGCATCCATATAGGGATGCTGAACCAAAAAAGGCATCCATATAGGGATGCTGAACCAAAAAAAGGAATGAAAGTTTCCTCCGAGCACCTTAGGATCATCCGGGCATTGACAACGCAGGTTGCACAATATCAGGAGCATGCTGCACGACAGGAGCAGCAGCTTGCACGACAGCAGCAGCTACTTGACCATGTATATAATCATGTCGGGATTCCAGTACCTCCACCTGAGTCGCAACCGCCCGAGCAGGACCACCCCCCCGCCCAGCATGGCCAGCCTGCCCAACAGGACCAGGACCAGGACCAGGACCTGGATGATGGAGGTGGTGATGACATACACCATGCTTATGAGAAGGGTTATTGATGGCATCTAGGTAATTTGTCGTTGTTTGGCACTTGTTGAATTAGTTTTAAATGGTTTCGCTTTTGGACTTAGTTTATGTGATTTTTAGTTACGTTGGTTTGGAAATATAAGTTAGTATATGTGATATTTAGTTATATTGGTTTGGAATTATAAGCTAGTTGAAATTATTTGGTTTGGATTGAATTTCTAGTGAATTGGTAGGCTGAGTCTGAATTAAATTGGCAGGGAAGTAAACAGGTTGCTGAAAATGGTTGCTGAAAATTGCTTAGGCTGGACTGAATTAAATTGGTAGGCTGGATTGAATTTCTAGTGAATTGGTTGCTGAAAATGTAAACAGGTTGCTGAAAATGCAGCAAAATGTAAACAGGCTGTAAACACTAAATTTTTAGTTTGAAAATGATCACTGTTGTGTTTGCTGTAAACATTAAATTTTTAGTTTGAAAATGATCACTGGTGTGTTTGCAAAATGTAAACAGGTTGCTGTAAACATTAAATTTTTTGTCTTGTGTTTGCTGAAAATGAGTACTAGGATATAATGGAGGTGCAAATGCAATGAATATGAATATTCATAGTCATAACAACCTTGCTTCTTCTATTGAGTCTTTGAGTTCTATGAATCACGACTTGCACTGGAAGCTGCAGCAGCAAAGATTAGCTACGCTTTTTGGAGGAGAAAACCAGAAAGAAAACAACAGTGTTTCACTTGAGAATGGGAACCAACTGGAGTGGTAATGCAACCAACTGGAGTCTTGGACCTGCTCATGATAATGCAACCAACTGGAGTCTTATGGTACTTAGGAAGATGAAATTAATGAATAGGCCAACTCTTTTAATTATTTGTAGACAGACTCCTTTAATTATATCTTAGTTAATTATGTATTGTTCTTTACAGTGGACACTGTTTATTGGCTCTCAAGCAAATTAACTAGTATTATGCCAAGCAAATTTACTGACATTGTTGAATCTAATCTAATTGATTATGCTAATTTGTTTGGATCTAGTCTTATGTGGGTTCTATGCAATTACTTATTGTACCCATTGGATTATCTTAAGTGCTCAATTTGGGGCCGGTTGGACTTTTCGAGGTATTTGACATTTGAAATGTTCAAATGGTTTATTGAAATTTTCTTAAGTTTAGGATGATACCTCTTTCGATTTCATAGATCTTTGAATTAATTATAGGCTAGTTAGCTGAGTCTGAATGGGCAGGAAAGCAAAATAGAATGGAGCTGTCTGAATGTAATGGAAGGATTTTGGAAAATTATTTATCACTTCGTACCGACGGATTTCCCACAGAATTTTTTTGGAAATTTACGAGGGATATTTCCCAGGGATTTGCGAGGGACGTTTCCGAGGGATTTGCGAGGGTTATTTCCGAGGGATTTGCGAGGGACATTTCCGAGGGATTTGCGAGGGATATTTGCGAGGGAGTTTTCGAGGGATTTGCGACGGAAACATTTCCGAGGGAATTTTCCGTCGGAAATTGTTTCCGAGGACCGTTTATCCCACGGAATTTTGTCCGTCGGAAATTCCGTCGGAAACGTGAATTAGCGACCGATTTTCCTGCTTTTCCGAGGGATTTTTCCCTCGGAAACCACCGAAATTCTTGCAGTGCCCATAATTTCGACTAGCCCATTCGACTGGCCCATTTCGACTAGGTTTCTAACTACACCTACTATTATTACAAGCAATAGAATTACAAGGCATATCTCAATATTTACCACTATTACATATAGTTTAAGAATAGTTTTTCGTATTAAAAAGTAAAACTGGGGCCATTCGCTCACTACCAAGGAAGTACGAAACAAAGTTTAACAACATAATTGGATGTTGCAACCTCAAGTGAGATAAAACATAAAAGCAAAGAACCCTTACTAGTAGTAAAAAATATAAAATGTTGTCACAATAATGAGTTGGGATTCCAGTAATGTAGACATGATAACAAATAAAACCCTAATATTATACTATACCACCCGTAATTATTACTTCTTTGGTTTTTCTTCTTCCTTTTTCCTTTCTTCCCTGTGTTCTTACTCTTACAATATTGTGGCATAGCAAACAAGTGAAGTTTCACCATGGTTTAGTATTGCTGTTGGGTTTACCTCTGCAGTCAAAATAGCTTGAGAGTTTGAACCATTATTCTTCACCTTCTCCGGCTTCTGCGCAACAACAATAAGAGTAGGAAATCTAAAAGGCTCCACTTTAAGAAGCTCCACATTAGAAGTAAAATATATGTAAAAATGTGGGCATTATTGAGACACAATAGTTGCGCAAGCCTCAATCAAGTTATCTGCCTGATTAAGAGTTCTTAGAGTATATCACCCCTAGAGAAATTGAAAATTTTGAAAAACAACTTGAAATAGTGGAATAAGGACACTTATGCGATGTGGATTCAAAGATAAAGGTGTTGTTGGTGGACTCTATTAAGTTTGTTACTCAAGAGGGACAAATGCTAATTATCAGCTTCCTAAGGACATCCTTACAGTTACAATTAAACACAAGACTGTCAAGTGAATTAATTATGGGATCCCCTAAAGGCAAAATCTCTATTATTTTTAACTTGAAGCATAAGTCACTCAAAACAAGCCAGGAAAAATGCTTTTAACATATAAGTGGATATGTGCATTAATAGAGATCAAGTGGCAAAATAAACTCTCCTCCCCCACACTTAGCATGAAGCATGGTCCTCAATGAAAAATAAAAAATTGCCACAGAAATAGATAAATGAGAGAGAGAGAGAGAGAGAGAGAGTAAGATTGACTTCCCTGAGAGAGCTTGCATACTTAGCTAAATCCTAAAAAAAAGAAAACAACAAAACAAAAATGAGAGAAAATAAAACACAGGTTGCCTCCTGCGAAGGGCTTGTTTAACGTCCCTAGCCTAACGGTACTAGGGTCAATCCTTGAGGGCAGTGACATAGCTTACTTGGAGTAACCCTTCCTCAAACTGCTTCACACGCTGACCATTGACTTTAAAAGTGGTATCGTCTTCATAAGATACCTCAAGCACTCCATAAGGAAAAACTTGAGTAACAGTGTAGGGGCCATACCACCTTGAGCGCAACTTTCCTGGAAAAAGACGCAAACGTGACTTATAAATTAAAACTTTCTCACCAACAAGGAATTCACTCTGCTGGATGCGCTTATCATGCCACTTTTTAGTCCGGTCCTTATAAAACTTGGCATTCACATAAGCTCCCAGACGGAGCTCATCCAATTCATCGAGCTGCAGCAACCTATTTTCTCCTGTAAGCTAAACATCAAAGTTTAGAAATTTTAAAGCCCAAAGTGTTTTATGCTCTAATTCAACAGGCAAATGACATGCTTTTCCAAAAACAAGACGGTAAGGAGACATCCTAATGGGGGTTTTAAAAGCAATTCTATAGGCCCATAGTGCATCATCAAATTTCAAAGACCAATCTTTTCTTGATGCACTAACTGTCTTCTCTAAAATCTTTTTCAGCTCGCTATTTGAAATTTCAACTTGTCCACTAGTTTGTGGGTGGTAAGGAGTTGTCACCTTATGAGTGACACCATATTTGCTCAAAATATTGTCAAGTTGTTTATTACAAAAATGAGTACCACCATCACTACTAATGACTCGAGGAGTGCCAAATCAGGAAAAAATATTTTTCTTTAAAAATTTCACCACCACCCGAGCATCATTAGTGGGTAAGGCTACAGCTTCCACCCACTTAGACACATAATCCACAACAACGAGAATATATTGATTTGAAAAAGATTTAGGGAAGGGCCCATAAAGTCAATACCTCAAACATCAAATATCTCACAAACCAAAATATTATTTAATGGCATCTCTTGCCGCTTAGAAATGTTGCCACACCTTTGACAACTATCACAAGCTTTCACAAATTCATGAGCATCTTTAAATATAGTGGCCACCTACCTCTTTAGAATGACAATGCTCAAGGATAGAAGTTACCTCATCCATAGGCACGCAACATCTAATTACATTGTCTCCACATACTTTAAATAGGTAAGGGTCATCCCACAAGTAGTGTCTAGCATCAGAAATTAATTTCTTCTTTTGGTGAAAATAAAAGTCAGGTGGAACAACCTTACCCACCAAGTAGTTGACAATGTCTGCAAACCAAGGAATAGTGGAAATAGCTAAAAGTTTCTCATCAGGGAAGACTTCTTTGATCTCCCCATCATTTGAGGATTGCATCACACTATGGTCAAGCCTTGAGAGGTGGTCAGCTACAAAGTTCTCTGAGCCTTTCTTGTCTTTAATCTCCAAGTCAAACTCTTGTAGCAACAAAATCCACCTAATTAACCTGGGTTTTGCATCCTGTTTTCTAAGCAAATATCTAATGACAACATGGTCAGTGTAAGCAATAACTTTAGAAAGAACAAGGTAATGACGAAACTTGTCAAATGCAAATACTACAGCTAACAACTCTTTCTCTGTGGTAGTGTAATTTCTTTGAGCATCATCAAGAGTGTGACTAGCGTAGTAAATGGTACAGAATACCTTATTCTTTCTTTGCTCTAAAACAGCCCCCACAGCAGGATCACTATCATCACACATAATTTCAAAGGCGACCGACCAATCAAGGGCCATAACAACAGGGGCACTAATTAATTTTTCCTTTAAACAATTAAAAGCCTTCAAAAAAATGTCAGAAAAATAAAAAGTGGCCTCCTTAACCAAAAGGTCAGTCATAGGCTTTGTAATTTTTGAGAAGTCTTTAACAAACTTCATATACAAGCCAGCATGACCTAGAAAACTACGGACCCCCATAACAGAATTGGGTGGGGGTAACTTTGCAATTACCTCCACCTTTGCGGGATCAACTTCAATGCCTCTAGTGGACACCTTGTGTCCCAAAATAATGCAATCTTGCACCATAAATTGACATTTCTCCCAATTGAGCACTAAATTAGTATCCCTGCATCTCTGCAACACTGAATTCATGTTATGTAAACAATCATCATAAGAGGATCCAAAAACAGTAAAATCATCCATGGATATCTCAATGCATTTTTCAACCAAGTTAGAGAAAATAGCCATCATGCATCTTTGGAAAATGGCAGGAGCATTACATAAACCGAATGACTTCCTTTTATATGCAAATGTTCCATATGGGCAAGTAAAAGTAGTTTTTTCTTGTTCTTCAGAAGCCACTGGTATTTGCAAATAACCGGAATATCCATCCAAACAACAATAATAATCATGACCTGCCACTCTCTCAAGCATTTGATCAATAAAGGGAAGGGGGAAGTGATGTTTCTGGGTGGCATCATTTAATTTCCTATAATCAATGCACATACGCCACCCGGTAGTTTTCCTCACTGCAATTAATTCATTTTAATCATTTTCCATTACAGTAGTACCTCCCTTTTTAGGAACACATTGAACGGGACTTACCCCACTTACTATCAGAGATAGGATAGATGATACCTGCATCAAGAAGCTTAATTACCTCCTTTTTGACCACCTCTTTCATGTTAGGATTGAGGCGGCGCTGAGGTAATGCCCGAGGTTGATAATCATCTTCCATATAAATCTTGTGAGTACAAATTGAGGGATTAATGCCTTTTATATCATGAATTGACCATGCAAAAGCCTCTTTGTTGGCCCTTAATACCCTCAAAAGCTTATCCTCCATGGTGTCTATCAAATCTGCAGAAATAATCACAGGCAAAGAGGAAGGGGTGCAAGAAAGCATATTTTACATTTGAAGGAAGAGGCTTTAATTCAAGCTCAGGAGCCTCTTCAATTGAAGGTTTGGGATTTGGAGTATTATCTCATTCCAATTCCTCAAATCTATGGTTACTCCAATTTTCTGAGGGTGGTGAGCCAGCAAAAACATTAAGAACTCTTCTTCCTCACCACCCTGCAATATGCCAAGTCCCTGCAAAGTAAGTACTTTTTCTAGAGGGTCCTGAGTTCTAAAATCATCAAAGCTTTCACTGGTAACCACATCATTAATATCCATATCTTGAATAAAGTTACAAGAAGCAAATGGGGAAGGATTTTTTAATGAGTTCAAGACTTGAAATATAACTTCCTCATCTCCAAATCTCAAAGTCAATTTTCCCTGCTGAACATCAATTAAGCTTTTTCCTGTAGCTAAGAAAGGACGCCCCAAAATAATTGGGACTTCCTCATCTTCTTCCATATCCAATACAACAAAATCAGCAAGGAAAATAAACTTATCAACCTTAACTAAAACATCTTCCACCACTCCACGGGGGTGGGCAATGGATCTATCAGCTAGCTGCAAAGTGATGTTAGTAGGATGGGGTTCCTGCAAACCAAGATTTCTAAAAACAGAAAAAGGCATCAAATTTATACTTGCTCCTAAATCACATAAAGCCTTTTCAAAATGAGAATTACCAATTGTACAAGGGATGGTAAAACTACATGGATCTTTAATCTTAGGCGGTAACTTTTTTAGAACTATAGCCGAACATTTCTCATTAAGCCTAACTGTCTCAAAGCCTTCAAAGTTCCTTTTGTTAGAAATAATTTCTTTTAAAAATTTGGCATATTTAGGCATTTGAGCAATAGCTTCAGCAAAAGGAATGTTGATATGCAGTTTCCTAAATATTTCAAGAAATCTAGAAAACTGCTTATCATGCTGCTCATTTTTAAGTCATTGAGGATAAGGAACATTTACCTTTACTTGCTCATATTTCTCCCTTTCCTTTTTGCTTTCCTCAGAAGTGCTCCCCTCAGTAGGAGCTTGCACATCTTGATTGTTTTCTTTGACCAGCTCTTTGCCGCTCCTAAGAGTGACAGCCTTGCAATGCTCATTTCTTGGATTAGGCTCAGTTTGGGTAGGCAGTGAGCCCTGGGGCCTTTGATATAACACAGTAATGAGATTTGAGATTTGACCCTCCAAGTTTCCAATTCTATCCTTAAGTCTACCCTCCAAGCTTCCAATTTTCTCATTAAGTTTTCCCTCCAGGCTTCCGAACACATCATTGGTATCTAGCTTGTTCTCCTCCTACCTTTGCACATGTGGCGGCTTATAGGAATTTGAGTTTTGCCCCTTTTGTTGTCCTCCCGAACAGAAATTGGGGTGATTTCTCCAACCTGGATTGTAAGTGTTTGAATAAGGATCATTTTGGCTCCGGTTGGAATTCTGAACATAATTGGCCTCTTCAGTTGAAGTTGCTAGTCGGCCCTGTGCTTTTATGTGATCTTCAATGGATTGCAACCTCTCATCAGTTCTGTCCATGTAATTGGCTAAAACACCCATGCAAGGATGTCCAACCTTTTCCATGTATCTAACTAAAGATTCTTGCATACGAAGCCTTAACTCACTTTTCTTCTGGACATTATAGTTGACTTCTTCAGTTAGACCTCCCCAAAAATTGTTTGTGTTTTCACTAGTGGAAGGTGCTGTAAGAGTAGTTTGGTGGGCTTGTGCCTTCATCAAAGATTGCACCTATTTAGAGAGAACATCTAGTTTTATATCAGTACTAGTTTCATCTTCAACCTTGTACATCCCAGCTGATTTCTTAATGTGTCTGTCACTAGTGTCCCATTGGGCATTATCGGCCGCTATCTTTGCAATTAAGTCATACACTGTCGCGGGCTCCCCATTCATGAGAGTGCCCCCACAAGCCATATTAACAATTCCCCTATTTTGAGAAGAAAATCCGTTGCAAAAATATTCAAGCAATTGCCACTTCTCAAATCCATGATGTGGACAACTTCGGAGTAAGTCTTGAAATTTTTTCCAAGCTTCATGTAAAGATTCTTGCTCGAGTTGAGAAAAATTGATTATTGCACCTCGGATCTTAGTAGTCTTACCTGGAAGAAAATATTTGGTCAAGAATTTTTGCTTCAGTTGGTCCCAAGTGGTGGTAATAGACTCAGTAGGTTGAGAGTCTAGCCAAGCAGATGCCTTGTCAGCCAATGACCACGGAAACAATCTCACTCTAATTGCTTCAGGAGTGACACCATTGCAAATTACTGAGTGTGTGGGTCTTCTATTGGTGTACCTCTGAACATAGTGGAATTCTGAACCATTTGAATTCAGCTTGGTTTAAGCTCAAAATTAGTAGCTTGCACAGGTGGGTTGACTATGCTTGTAACAACATTTGGTGAAGGAGTAAAGTAGTCCCGAAGAGTTCTTCTCGGATTTGCAGCCATTACTCTTCTCTCTTTTCTTATCCTTCGAGCAGTTCTTTCAATTTCTGGATCAAAAACCAAAATAGACTCCTGGGAGCGGGTGAGCATGCACGAGTAATAATAATAAAAACAAAACTAACAAATAAAAAAAACTTAATGACAAAAATATGTAAAAAAGTTTTTTTCTTCTTTTTATTTAATTAAATTAAAACAAACTAAAACAAGAAATAAAAAAGTGTCTAAAACAATAAAAATCTTTTCCGTTTAATATTGCTAAATTAATCCCCGGCAACGGCGCCAAAAAGTTGTTGCGTTAAAAACACACATAGAGCAAGTGTACGCTATCGCAGAAGTAGTATTAAAGATTATCGTCTCCACAGAGATTAATTAACAAGTACTAAACTAATCAAGATTATCTATTATTTAGACGAACGAATGTTTGGTGGTTATAGAAACAAAAATAAAAAGAAATAAATAGCAAGAATTAAAATGTAAAGTTTAACCAATAAAGAGAAGCCTAGGGTAACGGTTTCACTTGCAAACTTCGATTCGCCTATGTCTAATTCTACCTGAATTCCTTTATTTTATTCAATTACCAATCCCTTTACTAAAACTATTAATCCATTTGGTCATTCGCGATTAATATTCTTTTTCCTAAATTAACCCTTGTTTGGTCATGCAAGAATTTAAATTCAAGAAAAGCATAAAGAACAAAAACGTTGAATGATTTGAAGACTAAATTAAAGTTTGCTCATGCATTAATTATAGTCTCAATTATCCTATAGGTCCACCAACTAATTGCAGTACGGTCGCTAATCAACTAATTGATTATGAACATGCAAAAGGTTGTCAATCCTAATTATGTGATAAAAGCAATAGGATAATATTAATTGAAATAAAAATCAGGAATTCAAAGCATAAATTAAAACATAGAAATGTCTCTAATCAAGCAAGATCCACCTTTGACCCTAGAAGATAATTTAGTTATCCATAGTTATGAAGAACAATGAAATAAAATTAAGAGTCATAAATCACAGAAATAAAAAGCGGATTTACCTTATGTGGGGGTACATCCGCTTTTAAAATTAACAAAAGCGGATTTATCTAATGTGGGGATAAATCCAATTTTGAAATTAAAATCAAAATTAATTTTTTTTAAAAATATAAAATAGATATGAATATCGGTCGTCTTTTGGTTCTGTTTAGTGTATTGTTCGTTAACATGTGACGATGTTGTACGTCCGGTGAATAATTTAGGCTAAAAATCGGTTTTTGAGCAACCTACTGAGATTGTAATGAAACCACAGCCATTAAATCCGAAAAAAATCAGGGATCAAGAATTCTCAAGAAGTGACTTCTTACAGGACAGGGGAGCTCAAAATCCCAAATTCCATCGTTTACTATTTTTTATTAATTTTTTATAATCTCCAAAAAATCTGAAAAATTTGCATAACCTTATTTTGGTTTTATTAGATTTATAGTGGTGTTTTTATAATTTTTAGATTAGTTTTGACTCTTTAACGAATTTTTAGTAGTATTTTTATAACATTTTTTAAAAAAATTAAATAAAAAATAGGTATTTTTAATACACAAAGCGGATTTAACCCCCACCTAAGGTAACTCCGGTTTTAAAATTAACAAAAGCAGATTTACCTTAGGTGGGGGTAAATCCGATTTTCTTTTTTTAAGGGAAATCGGATTTACCTACTAAAAGATAAATTCGATTTTGGGAAAAAACCAAAATTGGATTTATCTTTTAGTAGGTAAATCCGAGCGAATTTTTAAGTGAGGGGTATTTTCGGGTTTTCACTTTTATGTGGGGGTATATGGTGATATGATGGGGATATAAAAAAAGACCCTTCTTTATTTATTTTAGGGTTAAATATGTTTTTAGTCCCTACAAAATCGGCTCCTTCTAAGTTTAGTCCCTACATTAACGAAATAGGCGTTTTGATCCTCATCTTATTTTGCCGTTTTCAATTTTAGTCCCTCATGACTTTTAATAGCGCTTCAAAACTTTTAATAGCGCATTTTTGACCTTTTATAAGCGCTATTAAAAGTTTTGAAGCGCTATTAAAAGTCATGAGGGACTAAAATTGAAAACGAAAAAATAAGATGAGGACCAAAACGCCTATTTCGTTAATGTAGGGACTAAACTTAGAAGGAGCCGATTTTGTAAGGACTAAAAACATATTTAACCCTTTATTTTAAATGGACTATGATTCATTCCTTCCTTTCAGCCCAACTCTCTAAATTATAATCCAATCTGATGATGCAAGCCTAGGACTTGCGCACCACAACAAGAATGAGTTATTGTGCTAATGACACCCCCATTTTACTTTGAACACCCCAGTGCAACAATTTCTTTATTCATCCTCTTTCCTACAAAATAAAGAGCAAAGTAAGTCACTTATTTAATTAAATGATAATAATTGCTCTAAAAAGATCCAAAAAGTATCTCTAAAAATGCACTAAATTGGTGTTTATCAGGGCCCAGTGTTTGTTGGGCACCATAGTGCCCATACCTGAGCCTGCAAACATTTGGGCGGCTAAATACCCGCCCGTTATGGGTAACTTTTGCGGGTGCCAAATGGGTATGGGCCAATTTGCCATCCCTAGTTAGAAGAGATCATGTTGGCTATGAAGACCAAATTGTGGACTTTTAAGATTTCCTCGGAACTCCATGTGAATTTTGCAAAGAGTAGTCTCAATGGTGTCGTTGTTTCAGATGAACTTTTAGCAATGGCACCAGATTCCTGAACTGTAAGAAAGGATCACTTCCTTTCGAATACCTTGGGCTCTCGGTTGGGGAAAACCCTCTTTGGGCCTCTACTTGGGATCATATGCTTCAAGTGATAAGATTTAGACTTTAAAGTTGGCAGCATAAGTCTATTTGTCTAGATGGTAGGATAGTCCTTGTCAACTCGGTCTTGAGTAGTGTAATTATATTCTACATTTACTTTATGAATATGCCGATGAAGTTGTGGAAGGAGGTTGTTAGGATACAGAGGGAGTTCTTATGGTCTGCTATTTGTAAGTCCAAGAGTGGTGGCGCGATTTGGAATAGGGATCTAAGGGTTGTAAATGTTAGCCTCTTAGGTAAGTGGCGTTGGAGGCTCTTCTCAGGTGGGGATGCCTTGTGGATGCAAGTCCTTTTTTCGAAGTATGGTTCGAAAATAGGATCTATAACCTACTTTCATTCTTTAAGATTTCATATGTTTGCATCTGTTTGGTGGAAGGATCATTTTTGTAGGTAGGTGGAGGAATGAGGGGGGACTAGATCTCAGGTAACCCTAGGATGAAATCGGGGGGTGGAAATACTGCCCATTTTTGGTATAATGTTTGGACGGGTGATTCCTCACTTAGGTCTAGGTTTCCTAAGCTATTTTTAGTCGCAATAGATCCTCTAGTTAGCTCTTGTGGTAGGTGGACTGATAGAGTTTGGGAATTGGCAATCCCTTAGAGGCAACACAAGTTCGCTTGGAAGGAGGTCCTCCTTGGGAAGCTCCACTTGTCACTAACATCTGTCTCTCTGACCATTTTCTTGAGATTCTAAACAAGATTTGGAAAAGTTAAGCTCCATCCAAGGTAGTTTACTTTTCATGGAAGCTCCTCTTGTTTAGTAGAGGGGTGATTAATGATACTGCAACAAGTGTTTGCATTTTGTGTCAAACCGCCCATGAGTCTTCCCTACATGTCTTCTATAGTTGTAGATTTCCTTCCGCGATCTAGTATGCCACTGTCAGCTAACTGAGTTTTGATTTTTTTGTGTAGCGGGATATTTCTTTTTTATTTCTCCAGTTCATTCATGTGGGTGGTTGATAACTCCATTTTATATAGAGTTATTCATACATCTAATCATATCTAATTACTTGAAATCATATAGAATATGTGTTAAAAAATAGTAGTATAAATAAAGATAACAATATTTTATCATTCAAAGAAGATTTAAGCATTTTGTATATATATTGGTATGTTTGATGTGTTTGTTCAGTGCACTTTCAGTTAGGTACAAATACACCAAGGAAACAATAGTGCATCTGCACTAAAATACAATTACAGCAGTGCAACTGCACTTAGGTGCTTCTGCACCATCCTGCGCTGAAGGTTTATAACCCCACAATGGAAGCACCTCAAATCATACCACTGCACCAAAACTTCTATGACATCATGCTTTGTCACAAATCACATGGAGGCACATGCCAACATGCATAAGGAGGCGCCCACTATTTGAACTCATCATGAAAGGCTACTCATCTAAAGACACATGGCCTTCCACAATTGGACCACTCATTAAGGATGAGTGCTGGACTCAATCTCCAGAATTAAAGATCAGAAAAGTAACCATGGTTAAGCCTCCTTAGGCTAACTTGGTTTTCAAGCAAACTCTCACTTGAAGGAAACCTCCAAGGCTATAAAAAGGCTTCCACTTCTCACTTGAAGAGCATCGCATATCTCACATCATAATATGTAGATCATACACTTTACTTATAATTTAGTAGTTTCATTTCTTATAGTTTTAGTAGTAGTTAGTTGGCAAGAAGGTAAGGAAGGAATCGACAACTTCTTCCTTCACTTCTTCATCAACTTAGTTAGGTGCAACTGCACCAGGAAGTCAGTGCTTCTGCACTGCTGGGCAAATTTATGCAAGAGTACTTCAACTAGTGTAATCTCTACCCTATTGATATCTCTTGTACTTTCATCTATATTAATATGTTTTATTTCATCTATATTTGCCTTGCAATGCATATTATGAGCTAAACCTTTTTGATTGAGATGTTCTAACTTTATAATGAGCTTTTGAGTAAGTTATTATGCTTTTTAGTGTTGTATGCATTTTGGGTCTTGTGTTATACTACATCCATCTTATTTTAAGGTTGATCACTTAGAATAAGTAGAGTTATATTCACAGACATGGTTTATAATTAGAAATCAAGACTAATAATGGTAAGTGTTTTAATGAAGGCTTTGTTAACTAGTGTAATAAAGAAAACTTTGTTAAAACCATGTTAAGTCCTAGACATAGGATAACATAGTCTTTAAGGTGAAACAGAGGGTACTTCAAAGGCAGGAGTGAACTTATTTAGCAAGCCCAGACATGGGAAGCTTGTAACAAAACTCTGAAGAAAGTAGCTGAAAAGCACATACTCATGCAGCTGCACTCAATGCTTCTGCACCTTGGTGCTTCTGCACCACTAAAAGCATAGAAACTCTCAAAAGAACATTATTTAGTGAAGATATCTCTACCATCTTTCTCAACTGATTTCCTTCATATTCTTTTACATATTTGCATTATGTTCTCAACTAACATAAAAACCCCAAATTTGTGAGTAGTATAGTAGCACCAATTTATATGATTTCTAAACATACAAGAGTTTAACCAATCCCTGTGGGTTCGACCTTTCTTATCATTATATTACTTGTTTGTGACTGTGTATATTTGCACATCTTTTTCACACACCAATGGTCCAGCGAGAAGAAGACTGTAACACCTCGATTTTTGGAGCCTTATAGCGTGAACTCAACTCTTAATATGAAATGATTCTAGAAAAAGTACTTTTCATGCTTTCTCAAGACAGGAGTATATTTTTTTTCTTTTCAAAACAATCAGAGTATTGCAGCATTTTCGAAACATGATGCCTCTCTTAATATGATTCAAGAAATAGAACTAAAATAAGACATGTATAGGTTTACTTCCCTATACCAATATGGTACATGTTTCCAAAAAAAGGTGTACAATGCAAGGAAAAAATATGATTGAGATAAAAACACTCAATTAGGACTAACTACTATCTCTACTGAAACCATACACTTGAGAAATTTCCCAAAACAACAACAAAAGAAGACACCTACGCTGATCAAGCATTCTATAATCAACTTTCAATTGGGAACCTCGATGAGTCCACCAGAACTCCACTATGGAAGGACACCGGCCTCTGCAACTGTCTCCGAAAAACTGAACTATGGTCCTCCAATAATTGGGTTGACATCCATTACATTGAAGAACCACAGGCAAGGGTCATCTTCTAGAAATTATACATATATAGATATAAACCGACTCACATATACATAACCAATTCACATATGCATAATCCTAACAAGTTTCATCAACTTTCTAACAGCTCAACACCAACAACACATCACACCACTCCATATATCCTAATGCAATGCCTATATGTCAATGCATATGATTCCGGAATATCACCTCCCCCGTAAGGGTTTGTGAGGTCCAATAAAGAACAACACCACCACTTGTGAGGTCCAATAAAGAACAAAACCACCTTTTGTGAGGTCCAATAAAGAACAACACCGCTTATGTATGCATGATTATACATCAACATCTCATGCATAATTTCACCACACCAAGCATTATTCACCAATCATCACATTGATCAAGAATAATGACTAAACACCACCAAAACAAACATCTTAACACAGCATACACAAACCAGCAAAAATCATCACAACACTCATAATTTAAGTAATGCTTATAAAGCCGATACAAAGCTTTCCTTTTCGATTCAACACCGTACAAACCCCATAAGTATCTCTCGCCCCATGCTAATCACCTCAATAGCTTCCTCATGTCACTACCAACAAATTTCCACTTAAAGTCTCTCTCAAAATCTCACATTAACCTCCCTAACTTTTAACTTTTCTCACTTCTCGAAATAAATCTCTATTAGTTCAAAATGTCATAATTTTAAAAAATATTAAATCATCATGATTTCAGTCTCTCAAAAATATTCCTATTGTTGCGCATAGATTTTTCATTCTTGAAGTCACACCCTAACCCTTTTCCAAAATCTAATTCAAGTGCCATGCTCACTTTTATAAAGATGAATGAATTCAAATTTATTTTTCGAAAACGATTTACTTAGTCACAAAAACGATCATCCCTACATATATCTTTTCTCGCCTTAACTTCAAAATCACCATTGATTCCCACCAAACATCTCAAACACAAATCATCTACATCATATGTACACATCCACGACATAGAACAAGCACACAAATAAGCCTACAAAAGGCCACAACACAATTTTCTCATAAGGACCGAACCACTAAAGCTCACAACAACAACAACAACAACAACAACAACAACAACAACAACAACAACAACAACAAGCAACAACAAAACCAACAAACAATTACTGACCACAACCACAACATATAAAAGTAATTAGAAAGAAGCCCTTACCTTAGGCGCTTTCCTTCCTAGCATATATGTCACTTGGTCATACCCACGACCCCTACAACTCGATCTTTCCATCTACGTGCCCATGTTCCATATTGCTAGCTCCACCAAAGCGACAAGTGATCATTCTGAGAATAACGAGTCACAACATGCCAACAACTACTATACATCTACATTTAGCTAACTACCCAAGTCAACTAATAATATTTTAGTTTTAAAACATCTCACTTCTCAACCTCCTTTTTAAACCCATAATTGTTTCCTAACAAAGCTTGTAGTTATTGAAATCAATTATTATTTTCTAACACTTTAAAAACAATAATCAAATAACTCCAAAAATATCATTTTAGAAATTGGATTCTCCAAAATATTTTTTCCAGGTTCAATTAGATCTCGAAGGACAATTCACACCTTAAGGTATATGATTCAACTAAATCTAGAACCACCACACTCAAACTCTAAATCTAGGATCAATTAGTTTCTTAATAAAATCATCTTAAGGTATATGATTCAACTAAATCAAATCAATGACCTATGTCTTCACTAGCATACATCTCATCTTGAAACTATAGATAACACCACCACCGTAACATCCCCAATTTTAGCTAAGTTGGTTAATATATGTTATCAAGAGGCCAAGTTAATAAATTAGTTAAGATGCGTATGATTAGCATAATTAATTATTATGAGATGGTATCATGAATTGTTTTATTGTATAACTATTAGAATTTTTGTGTTGATCTATGAGTAATTGCATTAAGTTAGGCCACATAGAGATAATAGAAGTAATAAAGAGAGGATGAGTAGCTGAGGGGTAGAAATGCCCTTTCCCCTTTGTCACTTAACCCAGCTGAAACCCTTTCCCCCGAAATCAGAAAACACATTTTCAGTTCAGCCAAAAACAAAGAAGAGATAGGGAGAGGGAGAAGAGAGAGTCGCAAGGGAGAAGGGAGAAAGGAGAGAACCAGATTCATCATGCATGTAACATCAAGCTCCACCATTGCTTTCCATTTACCTTCCTCTTCCCATTAGTACCATATTCGAATTCATCATCCTCTCCATCCACCATTTTCGAGTTTCAACAAGTTGGAGTAGATTGAAGAGGAGTTCTTAGTTGCATGTGGGTAAGAAGGGTCTAGGAGCTGTTGATGGTCTTGCATGTTAGGGATTCAGGCTGTAGAAGCTCATTTCAGTACCACATTGTCTCTTGGTAACTTGAATTTCGAAGTTAGGAACTGGTTGGTGCCATTGGTTAAGGTTTTGGGTTGCTGGCGATGTTCTGCAGAAAACCGTTTTGGCACCCTTCAGTGTTTTCTTTGAAACTAGACAAAAAACCCTTCAGTTTAGGCACAGGAAACACTCAATTTGACTGAGAATACTGGGAGATATATGATTTACAAGTTCGGGTTTTGAATCAGTGTCTGTTTCATGCCAACCTCAATGTTTCATTGCTAACTCCTTGGATACTAGTCGGATAAACACAAAACCTAGACCCTCAGAAACTAGATGAAATTCCCTTCACGATAGGCACTCGTTTTGCTAAGTTGGATGAGAATTGACTGAGTTATGATCGTCGCAAAATGTCACGTTGTTGCTGGAAACAGCAGGAGCATTCGGGTAGTGGACTTGGAATCGGAGAGGGTTTCGGGGATCGTTCGTGCGGTCCGTGCAGATTGTTAAGGCTCATGGTGATTTTGTGTGCGATTTCATCGCACGAGGTGAATTCTATAATCACTAGGGATTTAATTTCAAAATAATGGTCATGCATGTTGGTTCTGTCCTTTTATTTGTGAAAATGTATGTTAAAAACCGTTTTGCAAAAAAGGGTACTTTGAACGAGGAGCTATGCGATTTATTATTCGATATTATGCATGTTTGATGTGATTGATTGTTTGAAAGTGTTGGTTATGGATTGTTTATGATGTTTGCTGTGACTGTTTCAATGTATTGTTATGTTCGGGAATTGATCGGAGCGGATATTGGAACAATCGGAATGGACGAATTAACACGAAAAATGCATCTCTGAAAGCCTGGTGATCACGCACGGACCGTGCGCCCCAGTGGCACGGGTCGTGCGTGTGGTTCTGTTACTCATACCCAATTTTTTTTTAAAAAAGGCGCACGGGTCGTGCGCCATAGCGTGCGGACCGTGCGTGGCCTACTGTTACCCCACTTCAAAATACCTTTTAGTCCAGTCCGAATGATTCCAAGTCCCTTCTAATCAACTCCCCAAGGTTTCCCAATGATGGAAACGTATTAGTATTACGATTTTAATTATGATTGAGGTAAACTCCATGGTATGTTTATGTCATTGTTTATGAGACGGCCCAATGCGGGTACATGTTGATTGTTTATGAGACGGCCCAATGCGGGTACATGGTTTGTGTTTGGAATGATAATGATAGGATTGAATTATAAATGTCTATAAGCTAGGTTAATGAACTTAGTAATCACGAGTGAGATCACGCCATGAAAAGATAAAACGGACTCAATGTCCCTAAGGTTAAAGATAAGATCAAGTTATGTTTATGCTACGTTTGTATTATTGTTATGTTCATGTCAGGGTATATTTTGATATACATCATTGTTAGGGTGACGACCCTATTTCATGGATTAGCGTACAAGTGGGAGGGGAAGTCATGAGCCCCAAAACCTAGGCCCCGTCATCGTTTGTCCCTGGTAGAGAATGGCCAGGGAATGGGTTTGCCGGTAGCTTTCAAATAAAGTTGTCGGTGATATGCTAAGGATCATTGTTATGTGTGTGTCTCTCGTATGTTGCTTAGGAGGACTACGAGTTACACGTTTCAGGTTTCCACATAGTCAACTTTAAGGACTATGATTAATGAATCAAGCATAATGAATTGAGAGAGTTAGTAAGGGGTCTCGATAGAACTCACTGAGATAATGTTATCTCACCCTTTCCCTCCTTGTTATTACCTAATACCCGGCGTGGATTTGTTCAGCAAATTGTAAAAAATGTAGCTGACAATTCCACGCCTCATGTTTTATAATAATTGGTGTCAATACCTTCAGAAAACTTAAAGAGGAGACACTTCCACACTGTTTTCTGTGAACAACCAGCATGGTGTAGTCTTTACACAAGTATTAACATCAGTCAACCCCTTTATTTAGTTCATTCTCTCCCTTTTTTTCCCAAAACACTCAAACCCTAGTCCTCGTTTTCTCTATCTCCCTCATTCTCCCGGTCTCCCTCGATGTCTATGTTGCTCCCCCATGCTCATCATCCACGCAGTCGAATTTATCGTCGTCGTCGTCGTCGTCGTTTCTCTCGTTCTCGCGTGCCATTCTCGAGCTCTTTTGAGCTCGCTTCGTCTCTGGTGGTACCTCGGTGGATGTTGTCTCCCTCGCGTCCATCTGTGGTTTATGAGGGAGACAACAAATGTTCTCAAACCCCCCACACAGGATATTCTTTACCACATGCTCCGTCCCTGATGTATGGATATATATATATATATATATATATATATATATATATATATATATATATATATATATATATATATATATATGTGTGTGTGTGTGTGTGTGTGTGTGTGTGTGTGTGTGTGTGTGTGTTTATGGTGTATATGTTATGGGTCTATAATGTTTTATGACTTTTGGATCTGTATATATGTTTTATGACTTATGGACCTGTAATGTTTTATGATTTATGGATCTTTAATGTTTTATGATTTTTGGATATATATATATATATATATATATATATATATATATATATATATATATATATATTATGATTTATGGATCTGTAATGCTTTAAATTTACTGATATGTATATGTTTTATACTTTATTGAAGAGTATGATGCCCAGAGCTCTAGAATTCCTGTTCCCGCATCTTGATCATGCTCAAGTTGTATGTCCTCCACTCTCAAGTTGGAAGATTTTGTTAAAATTGAAGAGGTTTTATTGAGTAAGGACTAGAGCTGTCAATTTTGGCCCAGCCCAATGGGCAGTTTTGGATTGGGATGGGCTTGTTAGATAGAAGGCCAAAAACGAATCAGGGGCCATTTTTGGCCCATTCCAGTTAGCCCATGGGCCAAACTGGACCTACTTTTTTATGGTTTTTTAACAGTTTTCATGGTTTCCTTTGTTAAAGTTAGACTAGGCCATGAGCCGGCCGCTAGCGTAATGTATTGGATTGGGCTGGACTATAGAAAACACAGGCCAGTTGACAATTGGACTAGTCCAGCACATCCCGCTTTAACGTTTTGACCAAGTGGGCCGGGATGGGCTGAGAGAGAGATTAAATTGTCCTAAAAGCCGATTTTTTATAAATTTTACCATAGAGGTAGTAAGTTGGGTCTCTAAGCATACTCTTCTAATTTTACGATTTTTTATAAATTTTAAAATTATTTTATACTTTATCAAATAAGTTCAAAAATATGCATAGTAAGTTTTTTAAAAAACAGTAAATATCTATTGTTGGATTACATAACTAGAAATTTATGAAAATAGCCGGCAAGTGAATTGGTGAAATTCAATGTTTACACGTGTTATTAAACTGAGCAACTAGTTACTCCCACATAGGGATGAGAATAGTGTAGGTCGAACTTGGCTTTGTTTGGCGTGAGCCTGACCTACGTTGAAAGTGTTAGGTCTGAGTCTAGTTTGTGACCTGTCGTAGGCTCAATTTGTAGGCCTGATTGAGCCTTCTTAAAAGCCTGATAAGGCCTGAAAGCTTGTTTAATAGTCTATTTCACTATTTTTTTAAAAAAAACTACAACATTTGAGTGATATATGCTTTTATAAATAGACTAAAAAACTAATAAGTCACCGAAATTAAGTTCTATTTTATGTCAAAAAACGATGTATGTAAATATGTTTAAATTAACAAAAATCATTAGTAAATTTATGTTTTAACACAGACTACAACATTTAATATAATAATAATAATAATAATAATAATAATAATAATAATAATAATAATAATAATAATAATAGTAAAACTATTATTTATGTTACTTAAATGGGCCAGTCTGGTAGGTCTAAAACGCTTTTTCAATGACCTGTAGTTTGACCTTTTTAGCTAAATAGGCTTTTAAAAAGTCTTTGTCTGATCAATTTAAAGAAAAACCTATCTTGACCTGGACCTGACGTAGGTCGGACTGTAGGTCCTTGCCGATCGGCCCAGGCTATTCCCACTTCTACTGCTAGGTGAACTCGATCTCTCTTTTATTTCATATTATTAGAAGTGGACAAGTAGGCATAAAGGCCATTTTATAATTCTATAAGAAAATCTTGTTTACCTGAAGCTATGCTTTGGTTGTGACAAACAACACACGAAATTGATGTCAATTAATTAGGGTTAGACAAGTGGGCAGAGAGGAGAGAAGAGAAGAAAAGATTAGCTAGCTAAACCAGTATTTGATAGAGAATAAGACGGCTATCCATCCGTCTTCATGGCAAAGACCATTTCTTTTCTTTCATTTAGTGCCAACTTAAAAACACATAGTTTTCATATAATCTTAATTAATATTCTATTTCTATATATAAAAATATATGTGTTTTCCTATTTGGGGGTTTGTTATGATCTCCGTTTTAATCCACAATTCCCTCTTAAGAACTTCCACTGTTTATGATGTTGGGTGGTGGTTTAATCAACTACTAGCCAATTATCAATAAACGTATGTCATGATCTCTTCCCTATCCAACAACATATTTTCATATCTCTATCTTCTTTCTTTCTTGATTTCTTTCTTTCTTTTTTCACTTTTTTTAATGTTGCAAAATTCAAAGAAAGAGAAATCCATCATGGTTAAGTAACTGAATGCAAGCGTAGCATTATCATTAGTTATAAGTTATATTCGTCATTCTCAGAGTGCTTGAGAAATTTTCAGGTTTTGCCGATATTTTTTTACCTTCAGGTGATATTTCTTTCTACGAGTATTCTCTTCTCTCTTTTTTTATCAAATGAATTATGCCAAAATGGTTTATTTATTAATTAGGTTAAATGATTATAATTATAATCTGTTGTGTATTTTTGAATTTGATAATTTTTGTTTGAACGATATTCCTTTATAAATTCAGTTGTGGTTTCTTCATGCCCTTGATGCCTAATATTATGGTGTCATGCAGTTAAGTGTACAATCACAAAAAGAAATCCAAATACAATCTACCTATATGGATACATTAATTCACATAAATCCCAGTTATTCATTCTCTATTAAAATTACTCTTCCATTTTGTTCTTTTCAGTGTTGATTCACTTGTGCGTGAGTGTGTAACGCATGTAATTACATATATCCTATTATATAAATTAACTTATTCTCATGTGCTCTTGCAGAAATTCCTCCTGAGAGGTGTTATTGTGTGGTTCATTGATGGCGTCGAAGCCTGACTTACTTGATGTAAGAATTTCACATCAGCTAACTTTGAAGTTTATTGCCAATTTAGTCCTTAAAATTATAAAAACAGAGCAATTTGATCCTTCAAATTATTAATATTCTAACAGAATTTTTGGAATTGAAAATCTTCAATCGAATTAATCTCATGGCACCCTACAATGTCGGGAACTAATTTTCTGATTGACTCAGTAACTTTGCAAGATTAATAATTGTCTACCAAAATCAACTATAATAGACTCCCATGTTTTTTCAGAATAAAAGTCTAATGTATTACTATGTAAAGGGAGAATTTATTTATGATTGTGGGGAGATTAATTAGAGTTAAGATCATCTCAAGTACTTGTTGTCTCAAGTAGGAGAGAGAGTGACACATACAAAAAATTAACAACATTTATTGCATTTATTATTTTATTGTATGTGTCACTCCCTCTACTACTTGACACAACAAGTACTTGACAGGGGATCTAAACTCGATTAATCAAACCTATTTTCCACACATAAATGCAGATGAGTAACAGTTTATCAGAAGAATCTGACAAGACAGATCAAAGTCATGCAAACGATACAGAAGGCAATGGTGCTAAAAAAATGAATCAAGAAGCCAAAGATGGTGTCATAAATGAGAACACAAGTAATGCAAAGAAAACAAGTAAACCACAGAAATTAGAATCACCAAAAAGGAACATTTCTGATTTTTTCACTGCTCAAAGACCAAGTCCAGGGTCAAGAATGCAAACAAATAATGCAGATCCTTCAACACCATCACCAAGGGTAATAAGGGGATATCCTAGTTTCCGTAGTGACAGTTTAGAGAGTACAAGTGCACCAATTAAGCCACACACAGGAGGTGATATAAGATGGGATGCAATTAACATGGTTTCTTCAAAGGGATCAAATCTTAGTATTAGTAATTTCAAGCTAGTAAAGCGTGTTGGTTGTGGAGATATTGGAAGTGTTTATCTTGTGGAACTTAAAGGAACTGGTACCTTCTTTGCTATGAAATTGATGGATAAGGCTTCTCTTGCTAGCAGAAATAAACTTCTTAGAGCACAAACAGAAAGGGAGATTCTTGGACTTCTTGATCACCCTTTCTTGCCAACTTTATATTCTTATTTTGAAAATGATAAGCATTGTTGTTTGGTCATGGAGTACTGTAGTTGTGGTAGTCTTCATAACTTGAGATTGAAGCAACCCAATAGGCATTTCACTGAAGAAGCAGCAAGGTTAGTCACTTTATTTCAGTTCAAAAATCACATATGAGTACTTATTAACTTGGATTTCACCAGATTGGTATCTATGTAATTTGGCACATTTGAAACAATAGGTATCAAAGACACAGTTGCATTTTTTCATTTTTAACAAAATGTCTGCTTTTTGGCACTTAATTAATGGGCTACCTGCTATAAATTTACACTAAAGTTACTAAAACAGGACATGGAAAATTACAACACTAGTACTAGAGACTCTTTTCTTCCTCTTCTTTGGGACCAAATTTGATTACTGCATTCCTTTTTTATTTATTCTGTGCTGTTGATTCTACATATTTCTGATAAAGAAATTCAAAAGTAATTGTTATTTTCTCATTCCATCTCTTGTTGTGCAATTACTTGTATGTTTTGTTATTCAACTGTTCCCTTTCTTGATTTACATTATGCAAAGTTTAGCTGCTTGTGAAAAGAATGCTGCATATTCTCTAGCTTTATAGTAGTATGAGTAAGCATTTCCATTAATTATTATCTCAATCTCATCTTAGGCATGTAAAAGCACAAGTAACATGAGTAAACATGAAAAACCATAGACATGATAGACTAAGTCATTAAATGCTCTATCTCTAGATCAAGCTTGCTTTTAGAATAGTACAAAAATAGCAGATATAAACTTAACTTATAACATAAGCATTGGTGTAGGTGTCTGAGTGAGCTTACAAAGATAATTTATGACATGTTCATCAACTATTTTCATGTTATTTCAATAGTCTCTCTAGGAATATACAGCTTCTATGAAAATAATTTAACTTTACATTCTCTTCCATCATAGATATAGTTTATAAATAAACACTTTTTGTCAGAAAAAGCTTATACAAAAACACACTTCTCTGATAGGCATTTATTCAATACGTACTTAATTAGTTGTTTGCCCAAACTCAATCTAAATAGTTGATGAACATGTCATTTGACGCACTCACATACATTTAGAGGAACATATATTTTACACATTCACATGCATTTTGAGGAACATCTTTCGTCCCACTGAGATCAAACAATTCATATTGTAACTTTGCAAAACATGTGCAGAATTTCAAAAAAGTGAAAAGTGAACAAAAGACACTCAAGATCACTGATTGTGTGTGACTGACGTCAAATTTTGACCTCATTGAATCAAGATTCCAGAACAAGCTTAATTATTACTGTTTTTGTTGTTTGTTATAAAATTGCAATAAGCTGTTATCATATGTTTACTTGATTACTTGATTATTATTAGTTTAATGCATTTTATCAAAAGAAAAAAAAAATCAAAGAATTCACAATACTAATTTCCTATGCCAGGTTCTACTGTTCAGAAATTCTGTTAGCTCTGGAGTACCTTCACATGCTAGGAATAGTCTACAGAGACTTAAAACCAGAGAACATTCTAGTCCGAGACGAAGGCCACATAATGCTCTCCGATTTCGATTTATCTCTCCGCTGCTCCGTAAGTCCAACACTCGTCAAATCCTCCTCCGCACACGTCAGCAGAAGCACAACTTCCGGCGGAATTCTCGACGACGAACACGCCGTCCACGGTTGCATGACAACATCAAGTTTCTTCCCACGGATTCTCCCTTCCAAGAAAAACCGAAAATCAAAATCCGATTTCGGTCTTTTCGTCGGCGGTCGCCTACCAGAACTCATGGCGGAACCGACGAACGTTCGCTCAATGTCGTTCGTCGGAACACACGAATATCTCGCGCCGGAAATTATTCGCGGCGAAGGACATGGCAGCGCCGTTGATTGGTGGACGTTTGGGATATTTTTATATGAGCTTTTATATGGTACGACGCCGTTTAAAGGTCATGGTAATCGTGCAACGCTTTTTAATGTTGTGGGACAACCTTTGAGATTTCCTGAAAAGCCACAGTATAGTTCTGTTGCTAGAGATCTTATTAGGGGTTTGTTGGTAAAAGAGCCTCATAAACGGTTTGCTTATAAAAGAGGTGCTACGGAGATAAAGCAACATCCGTTTTTTGAAGGTGTGAATTGGGCTTTGATTAGAAGTTCTACGCCTCCTATTGTTCCTGAACCGTTTGATTTTTCTCAGTATGTTAGTAAAGATACTGTGGCTCTCATGGATAAGAAGATTGCAGATATTGTGAGTGATAAGAATAATACTAAAGCACAGCAAGATTCTTCTTATGAAGATTTTGAGTATTTTTAGAAGATGGAGTTCTGGTTAGAGATACCTACCATGAATAAACATTGTATACACAAAACATGTAAATTTTTCAATAAAAATATCTTACGTTTTTGCCTTTTCCCTTTTGAAGTGAGGTAGTTGTAGCATTTTTTTTAATGTTGTAGTTAGATGTGTTCAAATCAAAACCAACTGTTTAGTTAAAAAAAATCCAAACTAATTGAAATAAAACTGCAAACTAATTCAAACCAAGGTTTCAAACAACGGTCCGTTACGGCAAAAACGGCCGCGACAAAACGGTCACGGTGGCCACCGTTTCCGTTACGGACCGATATCGCGGAGTGATTAGAAATCACAGAAAAATCCGAGACAAAACGGCCCGACGGCCGCGATTGCCGCGACAAAACGCCGTTACAGCCGCAACGGACGCGACAAACGCGACAAAGCCTTGCTAATCAGAAAAAAGTAAAAAAAAAATCATTTCTTTCAACAAAACCAAAAGAATAGACAGCTTTTCACTTTCAGTTTAGATTTTTATATCCAAACTCATGCTCTCTGAATCTCTTCTTTGCTTCAAATGCTTCTTACCTCCACTCCACTAGCATTCAGTAGCAGTGCAACACCACCACCAACAAGTTCAACCTTCATCTCCTCCTTCATGCGTTGTGTTGTGTTTTTTGTTGCTTGTGTGCTTTCTTCCTTTTGTTTGAGATGAGGTCGAGATTTGTAGAGAATGAAATATGAGATGAAATCATGAAATGATTTGGGATTTTGGGTTAAAAAAAGGAGGTGGTTTGATTTGGCTTAAAAAGATTGGAATGATACTAAATTATTCATATTTTTATTTTATTTCGACATCTTATAATAATGAAAACAACATTCATTTTCGTTAATATACATGATATGATAGTAGAAATAATTTTAAATATTTTTTTGCATTATTGTGGTTAATTCACACCGCGACGGCCGCAACACGTATCGCAACGGCCGAAACAGCCGAAACCGCGAAAGCCTTAACGCGACCGCTATTTAGAACCCTGATTCAAACTACACTGAAAACTGTTGGAACAAAAAGTGGATGAAGATGGTGGTGATGGTAGCATTTTGATCTAAAGCGTGTGTAAACACTCTAACCTTTCTGTTTTGATTCGCCCCTACCAATTCTAGTTAATTGGATGCAATATGGTGATTTGCGAATTCCCTTCGGGATTCTTTAGAACTACACCAATTAGGGGTGTTCGCGGTGCGGTTTGGTACGGTTTTGAGATAAAAAGTGAACCGAGCCGCAAGGTAAAACTACATGCGGTTTGGTTTGGTTCGGTTGGCTTCCTAAATTAAAACCGAACCAAACCAAACCAATGCGGTTTGGATTGGTTCGGTTTTTCTAAGACAAAACATAATTTAAAATGAAGTTAAAATTAACAAACATAAAAAAAATGCTAACATAAATTTAAAGAAAAAAATCTACTCAAATATATGTAGTATATAAATTACTCTCTCTTTTAATTTTTTTAAAATAACTAAAACAATGCTTAAAAGAATTCGAATTAAATATTTTATTGTAATTTATAAATATAGCATTACAATATGGATTGTTTGTAAGTTAGTAAAAAAATTAATTGGATTTGGGCTAGTAAGTGAGTGAGAGTTGGGTTTTAGTTGCATTTGGGCTAGTAAGTTAGTAAGGAAGGTTGTAAGTCAATAAGTCTTAGTGTTACTTGCGGTTTGGTTTGATTTCTGTAATCAAAACCGCGAACCGAACCGAACCGCGCGGTGCAATGAAAAACAAAACCGAACAGAACCAATAAGAAGCGGTTTTTGCGGTTTTCGGTTTGGTTTGGTTCGGTTTGCGGGTTTCTATTGGTTTGGTTCGGTTTTGAACACCCTAACACCAATCGTATCTTTCAATGATAGTTTAGATAATAAAGTTTCTCCAGTTACTCTTCTACACTAGATAAAAGAAGAAATGAGTTATGCAAGCATGAACTTCACATTATATTATTGCCTAAAAGTGTCTCTGTTTATAGAAAAACTCATGTCAATTGGTGAAAAGAAACAACTCTTAAAAGAATCTCTACAATGTTAAACCGAAACTATTAAATGGAATTCATGTTTTATATATAGGACCAACTAGTGCGATGGCATTGCGGAAAAGACTTGTGCCTCTACGCTACTGGGTGCGACTTCGAATATTGCGAACACCTATTTTCGTTTAGTTTTATTTAACTTGTCATATCTTTAGTTTTATTTAACTTGTTATTAGTTTCCAAATATATATTTTGGAAACTTCTCCAACAAAAACCTCAAAAAACTGCTTTGGGGTGGTACTTCCCTTAAGGGACCCTACGGTGTTCTAAGAAAAAAGAAATCCTTAGTAAAATATAGTAGCACACACTATTTATACTAACTAAGGGACCCTACGGTGTTCAATATTATAGATTAGTATCATTCGTCTCCTTCCACTAAGGTGGTTGGATGGCCACTACTTTTGGTAGGAGCCAATGGTTGCCCGCCATGTCCTCTTTGCTTGTCTTCTAGTCGAACGTGTCTTGGTTTGCGCAGCGCATGGTCTGTACAGTGGCGCAGACGGTACGAATGTTCCCTCTAGTACTATATGTGCTTGCTCAGGGTGTCAATTGCTAACCAGGTTCCCCGGCATAGATTAGTCACTGGTAAAGCCGATGAATACTGCGCACCAACACGATAACAAAAAAAAACTCTATTTGAAAATTTTAATTATTTCTATTAGTATTTTGTTGTCAAATTCTCGTTTAGCCGCGGATCGGCCAACAACTTGAACCTATGATTTCTTGTTCTTCAAGCGATTTCGCTAAGGAAGAAACTTTGTTTCTTAGCTATTGATTGCTTAACTCCTCTAGAGAGTTGTTAGGTTAGGTGAGACACATGTGAAATTGGACTATCTATGACTAAAAGTAAAATGGGTAAAGTAAAGAAAGTAAAAGACTGAAAAAAAATGCGCCATAGATTCTAGGAACTCCGCTCCACTACGTCTGCTCGCACGGAGAGTGGGGTCAAATGATATCGGTCCTATTTCTGTGGCGCCTTTCCAAGCTTCTCTTGATCGTTTAACGCTCCAGAGTGTCCATGTGCATTGGAAACTTGCTCCACACGCAACCTCTACGCCTCAGCTGAATCTTTCCTCAGCTATGCACCCATTCCTTCCTTGGCATCTAGCACCTCAACTGAGTCATCCCGCGGCCGAGCCTTCCCTTGGCCGAGTTACTACTGTTTCGAAATTATCGCCATAGCTTTTTGGCATCCTATCCCATACTTTCTCCTTAAGCGCTTTTTCTTAGGGTTTCCTGCCAATTTTCCTATTCCTAGCTATTTTTTGCCTTCCTCGGCAAGCCTCTTCCATTGATGTTCCTAGCTAGTTTTAACATAACCTAACTTTTCCATCATTGATGGCTTTTCTCCAGCGCATATCACTCACCCTCTTTTTATCGTATTTCATCAAGGCTACCATCGTATGATAAGTGGTTTCTCTTACTAGAAACGACAAGAAAGATGAAGGGAATGAGATGTGTTTTAGCCCTAGTAAGCACACTGCCTTTCCTTTTATTCACTGTATGAGGGCCTCAGCCCATTCTTCCTCAGAGGGACTTGTCCCTCGACTGGGTTCTTCCTCGGCCAACACCTTAGCAGATTTTAGGTGTTAACATATTCTTTTTATTACTATTAAACTAAAACTACTATTGCAAAATTCAATTTTTTTGGTCTACTAGATGAAATGGCAAATAAACACCATGCACACACACTACCACTGCTCACACCCAGGAGCCAACGTTCCCATGTCACTGAAATTGCCAAGACAACCAACTGTGGGGACAATTTATATTTCAATTGTGCGTGTAAAATATAACTCAAGACTTTTTTGTAATAGTTTTTAAGAAGTTTATCTTTAGTTTTCTAATATTGTATATACATATTTTTAGAAGCAAACAACCAATCATTCGTTTATGAAGTTGTTTTTATTCAAAGCACAAAATCGATTGTCATGCTAAGTGGTTTTAAGCAAACAATCAATTTTTCACTTGTTAGAAATTGTTTCAACGGTCATATTTTTACAATCTCTATAAATAGGCTTAGGGCTTCTCATGTTTTTTAAAACAATCAGAGAGAACAACCCACAAAACCTAAAAAGAACAGAACACGAACTTTCACCGTCACACTCTTCACGTTCTTCATCACTGGTTAGGTTGGGAATCATGTAACACCCCCTTCTAAATTATCTATTATTCAGTATATAAAATCAGAGTTTTAAAAAAAATATGAATCACCGAAGAAGGTGTCACATTTCAACGCTTATAAAAATCGACTAGTTTATAAATAAGTGACGTGAAGTCAACGGTCAATAGCACGATATATAGCATGATAGTTTAGGGACGGGCCCACAACACCTGTTTTAATTTACAGCACATAAATAAAATATTTTATCAACACAGCGGATGACTTCAAATCTAGAGTTATACTCGGTACATCACCATAACAGTCTAACACATCAAAAATAACATTAACTAGTATTACTACGCCCTCCCCCTGGTGCTACATATCAGAGCTGACACGACTACTAGTAGAAGGCACAAGACTGCCCTCACTCGCTATCACCTGCAAGTTGCCGACATAAGAAGCAACAAAGGCAGTAGGGTGAGTCTCTTTACACAAATAATAATAATTAAGGTAAGCATTATATTAAGGAAGGCAGCAAGCAACACTAACTCATAGCAACTCACCACATTACCAACAACAATCATCACATTCATAATTCGTCCATAAACTCATTAAATGCTTGACTAATGCATGTAATGCAACATGCATGTGGATCCATCATCACCGCTATTAGCCTGGAGGGCACTCACCGCTTTGGCCGAAGCCACCGCACCGCTTTGGCCGAAGCCTACACACCGCTTTATGCAACATGAGTCATGTGACACTATGACTATGCACCACAACACCACACATGAACCATAATAATTTATTAAACTCACCGCTTTTTATTTCTCAATTTAATATCATCAACATATAGGCCTTAAGGATATCACACCGCTTTGGACCGGAGTCCCTCACCGCTTTCACATCTCCAAATAATTACAACTCCGTACACACCGCTTTGTATCCTTAGGCTAGTAATCTAAATTTACAATTACACTTCCCCGCAACTACACACACCTACGCAGTACACACAACACACACGCACGGGGCTGCCCAATTTGGCGCCCCTGCGCAACACCACCGACACGCACCACACGCGCACGGGGCTGCCCAATTTGGCGCCCCTGCGCAACACCACTAGCACACACCACAATTTTAACACTAGCAACAATTTTATCTAACATTTTAACAATTAGTTCACACCGCTTCAACACCAATTCGATTGATTAATTATTAATTACAACGCAACCGACATATAACTACATTCTTTTCATTGAGGTAAATAATCAAGTAACTTAAAGGCACAATTCCTATCACGTTCATTCTCACCTCACTCAACTTAATTTACCACATAAACTCATTACTACAACAAGCATTACCACCACATTCACAATTTAATCCATCTCACTACAACAACCAACAGTGACATCATATCCACAATTTCAAAATAACTCATTTTTATCAACATATATATTAGCACAACATTCACAATTCACTCTATCTCACTACAACAACCTACAGTAGCATAATTTACACAATTTTAAACTAACTTATTTCATCCACATATATATTAGCACAACATTCACAAATCAACCCATCTCACTAAAACAACCAAAACAGTGACAATTATCCACAATTCAACTAACTCATTTCAACAATCTAAACTCCTACAACCTACCTACAATTCAACAATTATCCACTTTTCAAAACTAACTTAATTCAACAATCATCCACAATTACACACAACACAGTAACAATTATCCACCATTCAAATAAATTTAATTCAACAACCTAAACTACATATATCGCCTAACTTAAACATTATTATAGGTATAAAGTAGAGCCCCCTAACCTGGGTAATTTAATATTAATATTGATAGCGAGCACAGAGCCGAATCGTCCACGGTAACGAACTTAGCACCGGGAGTCTACGGGTTCCTCGGGAAACGAGCAATTAACGGTACGAACAGGTCCGATGTCAACTTCACCGAAACTAACAAAGGACTAGTGTTTCCTGAAGGTCTCGACGAGTAGAATCCAAATATGATGTCCGATTTTCCAACCGGAGTCTGTGGTGGTCGGAATAGGTGCAAAACCGTTCGGTTGGGTTTTAGGGTCGTGTCTGAAACTGGCTGAACGAAGCACCAATCAATTAAATTGAGGCCAAAATCGAACTCAGAGCGTGATTTCGAGTGGGAAGGTGAATTTTCAGGCCAAACCGTGGCCTAGGGAAGGAGAACGAATTTGAGGAGAAGAGAGGGTTTTCGTTTTGTGCTTCTGCGTTTCAGCGAGGAAGGAGAAGAAGGAATAGTGCCCGGGTTTCTCTGGGGTGGGCGACGCACACGGTAAGTACGGTGGGCAGGGGGGGTGCGAATAGCAAAACAGGGGGGGTGTATGCGCATAAATATAGTAAAAACTCATTTTAATTCATTTTTAAATCCCGATTTCACAACAAATATTTTCTTACAACTCTATAAACTAAAATAACTTCCAAAATTATTCATACTTCGGATACTAATTCAAAATAATTTTTAATAAAAATCGGGGCGTTACAACTCTCCCTCACTTGGAATATTTTCGTCCTCGAAAATTCCCACCGACCAAAACTATCACCCTCCCACTAACAACTACAGCTATCTAGACCACTAGCGCTATCTAAGCTGCTGATTATCATTTCCCTGATTACCGGCGGTAAGTGATTGGGCGGCCGTCCCTCCTACTCGTTCAGCCAGGTAACTCAAGAATTAACAATCAGACTCATTCTTACATATCTAACTCTACGCAATCTCCATCGGACTCAACAGGCTACAAACAACAACAACAACACACTAAGACGCGCTCCTAGGTGAGCACAAGGCAACATCGTGCCGCGCCTCATCCACAAACACACAATACGCAACACACCAAGACGCGCTCCTAGGTGAGCACAAGGCAACATCGTGCCGCGCCTCATCCACAAACACACAATACGCAACACACCAAGACGCGCTCCTAGGTGAGCACAAGGCAACATCGTGCCGCGCCTCATCCACAAACACACAACACGCAACACACATAAGTATCTAGAATTTGCTAATCAACTCTCGCATCGTCATGCAACTCAAGAAAACAATCTTTATAACATATCATAATTAATTAGGGGTATCTGCTAGTCAACACATAGCCCTGAAACCCAATGATCTAATCATATTAAACAATGAAACCTCAAACAATAATCACAAAAAAATAATTAAATACTCAGGCATCGTTTTTAATCTATTTATCAGAAGGCAGTAGTTAGCATGTGGTTTTACTACTCTTCATGGAAGTTAAATGAAACATATACTTCTACCAGGACAAGTTATCGCACACCGTAGTGTAAAATCAAGACACAAGTAAGCTTACTTCAGTCCTATATATATCAAGTTTATTTCTAGTAAGCTCCTATAAGGGTTCTAGACTCATTATTAGAAAAAATACAACACAATGCACATACACACTTATATGCTCAATACTTAGTTTCGTAAGCTCACTTAGAAGAATCTACAAAATTAGATAATCATTTTAAACTTTGTTAGCACGCACTTAGCACAATTCAAGATACATAGATAAAATAACTTCCAATTATACTACTTGTTTAGTAAACATATGTGTCTTCACAGCGAAACACGTTCACCACATCACATATTGAGAAAAATTTGAACAAGTGAAATAAATGAAACGAACGTAGGGTGAAGATACTCTTTAATACATCCAAATCAAATAGTACTCAAAACAAAACCATTAGTTATTGTCTTAATTGCACAGTGTCAAATATAATTAAGACACGAATACAAACATCACTGGTCTAACTTTAGAAGCTTCATACATAAAATTGTGTTCGGAAAAGTTACTACAACATCTCTAGGCCCCTATAGAGACAGAAACAGGATAACACCGTGCATTAGAGTAAACGCTATTTCCTATACTAGTGGGTTCACAGCATCCCGGTTTGAGAAAAATCAAGAAATCGAGTGAAACAAAGTAAGGTGAATGGAGATGAAAATAGCATGTTAGCCCAGGAATGGCACCTAAAAACAATTAGTGAAATAACTCCATAAATCACTTAGCCTAGAGCTTCAACATAAGTGATGAAAACACGTTATAAAAATTGATTTTATACAACCATTCCAAAATAAATGAATACCTTTGAAAGCATCTGACAATAATAGATAATTTAATAGAAGTGCACAATTTTAATCTAAGTTTTCAAAACCACCTAGCACAAATTATATATAATCTCACTGATAACAATAAAAGAAATTAGTAATTGTAGTCATTTAGGCGAGGAAATTATACTCATAGTAATCACATTATCACAACATCACACATCCAAGAAATCCAAGAACATAGATCAAGACAACACGTAGGACAACCTATTTTATGCGCAACAATCGCAGCAAAACGGCAACATTAACAACATAGAAACGGTACACTATTAATCTCAAAACAAACGACATCTTTAAACAATATAAAAACAGCACACTATTATTTTCAAAACAAAACAGCAACTGTAAGCAATATAACCAACACTTTAATTTTGGAGAAAATGCACGTCGAATTTTAGTAAACATTCTCGTGAGGTTTGAGTAAACGGTACGCCTCAAATTGAGTACTCAGTGCATTTAATTTGGGAAAACAGTACTCCTTTTTACTTATAAAAACAGCGATAAACCACGCCCCTTTTAGTCATAAAACAGCAGAAAAATCAGTTCAAAAAAATAGAAACATTAAATCGCACAAACAGCAGTAGGAGTAATCCAAAAACAGCAGCAAACTCGAGTGAAAAGGAAAGCACATTTACAACATGAAAACAGCACATCTTTTTGTAGAACAACAAGTAGCATCAGTATCAACGATAGCAATCATACCGCCTGATCAATTCAGCTAATCACGGAAACACACATTATGGTTAGAACGAGTACCAAGACTCGAGAGATAACTAGACTCGACACTGGACAACTTGGCCGGACAGGCCGAACTTCAGCTCTGATACCACTATGTAACACCCCCTTCTAAATTATCTATTATTCAGTATATAAAATCAGAGTTTTAAAAAAAATATGAATCACCGAAGAAGGTGTCACATTTCAACGCTTATAAAAATCGACTAGTTTATAAATAAGTGACGTGAAGTCAACGGTCAATAGCACGATATATAGCACGATAGTTTAGGGACGGGCCCACAACACCTGTTTTAATTTACAGCACATAAATAAAATATTTTATCAACACAGCGGATGACTTCAAATCTAGAGTTATACTCGGTACATCACCATAACAGTCTAACACATCAAAAATAACATTAACTAGTATTACTACGCCCTCCCCCTGGTGCTACATATCAGAGCTGACACGACTACTAGTAGAAGGCACAAGACTGCCCTCACTCGCTATCACCTGCAAGTTGCCGACATAAGAAGCAACAAAGGCAGTAGGGTGAGTCTCTTTACACAAATAATAATAATTAAGGTAAGCATTATATTAAGGAAGGCAGCAAGCAACACTAATTCATAGCAACTCACCACATTACCAACAACAATCATCACATTCATAATTCGTCCATAAACTCATTAAATGCTTGACTAATGCATGTAATGCAACATGCATGTGGATCCATCATCACCGCTATTAGCCTGGAGGGCACTCACCGCTTTGGCCGAAGCCACCGCACCGCTTTGGCCGAAGCCTACACACCGCTTTATGCAACATGAGTCATGTGACACTATGACTATGCACCACAACACCACACATGAACCATAATAATTTATTAAACTCACCGCTTTTTATTTCTCAATTTAATATCATCAACATATAGGCCTTAAGGATATCACACCGCTTTGGACCGGAGTCCCTCACCGCTTTCACATCTCCAAATAATTACAACTCCGTACACACCGCTTTGTATCCTTAGGCTAGTAATCTAAATTTACAATTACACTTCCCCGCAACTACACACACCTACGCAGTACACACAACACACACGCACGGGGCTGCCCAATTTGGCGCCCCTGCGCAACACCACCGGCACGCACCACACGCGCACGGGGCTGCCCAATTTGGCGCCCCTGCGCAACACCACTAGCACACACCACAATTTTAACACTAGCAACAATTTTATCTAACATTTTAACAATTAGTTCACACCGCTTCAACACCAATTCGATTGATTAATTATTAATTACAACGCAACCGACATATAACTACATTCTTTTCATTGAGGTAAATAATCAAGTAACTTAAAGGCACAATTCCTATCACGTTCATTCTCACCTCACTCAACTTAATTTACCACATAAACTCATTACTACAACAAGCATTACCACCACATTCACAATTTAATCCATCTCACTACAACAACCAACAGTGACATCATATCCCCAATTTCAAAATAACTCATTTTTATCAACATATATATTAGCACAACATTCACAATTCACTCTATCTCACTACAACAACCTACAGTAGCATAATTTACACAATTTTAAACTAACTTATTTCATCCACATATATATTAGCACAACATTCACAAATCAACCCATCTCACTAAAACAACCAAAACAGTGACAATTATCCACAATTCAACTAACTCATTTCAACAATCTAAACTCCTACAACCTACCTACAATTCAACAATTATCCACTTTTCAAAACTAACTTAATTCAACAATCATCCACAATTACACACAACACAGTAACAATTATCCACCATTCAAATAAATTTAATTCAACAACCTAAACTACATATATCGCCTAACTTAAACATTATTATAGGTATAAAGTAGAGCCCCCTAACCTGGGTAATTTAATATTAATATTGATAGCGAGCACAGAGCCGAATCGTCCACGGTAACGAACTTAGCACCGGGAGTCTACGGGTTCCTCGGGAAACGAGCAATTAACGGTACGAACAGGTCCGATGTCAACTTCACCGAAACTAACAAAGGACTAGTGTTTCCTGAAGGTCTCGACGAGTAGAATCCAAATATGATGTCCGATTTTCCAACCGGAGTCTGTGGTGGTCGGAATAGGTGCAAAACCGTTCGGTTGGGTTTTAGGGTCGTGTCTGAAACTGGCTGAACGAAGCACCAATCAATTAAATTGAGGCCAAAATCGAACTCAGAGCGTGATTTCGAGTGGGAAGGTGAATTTTCAGGCCAAACCGTGGCCTAGGGAAGGAGAACGAATTTGAGGAGAAGAGAGGGTTTTCGTTTTGTGCTTCTGCGTTTCAGCGAGGAAGGAGAAGAAGGAATAGTGCCCGGGTTTCTCTGGGGTGGGCGACGCACACGGTAAGTACGGTGGGCAGGGGGGGTGCGAATAGCAAAACAGGGGGGTGTATGCGCATAAATATAGTAAAAACTCATTTTAATTCATTTTTAAATCCCGATTTCACAACAAATATTTTCTTACAACTCTATAAACTAAAATAACTTCCAAAATTATTCATACTTCGGATACTAATTCAAAATAATTTTTAATAAAAATCGGGGCGTTACAAATCACGCTGATCCAAATCACTCATTTCTCTCAACTACATCATTGTCATATGCTTGAGTGATTCGATCCTTGTTGTGAAATCATGGGAGTTGTCTTGGGTAATTCAATCAGGGAGATTGAATTGTAGTGAAATCCTTAGCAGGGAGCTTGGGTTCTCAATTGGAGAAAATTGAGATTGGTGTGATAGCTATAGGGGATTTGCTTGCTTGTAAGACGTTGAAGAAGTTCTTCTCTTATAGTGGTTATTATCAAGTCCGAAGGTTGCAAAACCGGAGGCCGAGGACGTAGGGCTTTTTATCCCGAACCTTGTAAAAATCACGGTGTACTTCATTCCCTTATCTTTACATTGCATTTCCCTTATAATTGTTAATTGTTATTGCATTTGATATTATTGTGCTTAGACATCATTATCATTGTAATTGCTTCTGCCTATTCTTATAGCTTGCATAGTTTTTGCATATAGTTTAAATCATTTTTTCCGCATTCGATTTAAACTAGCATCTTCAATTGGGGAAAATCGATTTCTAGCCTATTATTTATAAAGCACACAATCGATTGTGCACTTCTTTTTGGAAGCAAGCAATCGATTGTTGACTTCCTTTTTGAAGCAAGCAATTGATTGTTGACTTGCTTTTGGAAGCAAGAAATTGATTATATTTATGTTTTTTAAAAGATTTCATTTGTAGCATATAACCTTATTCACCCCCCTCTAAGGCTCAACCCAATGATTTTGGGTTGAACCCAATCCTGTCCCACACAAATAATGGACAAATGGGACCGTCCCAAATAGTAACCCGGCTTCGGGCTAGGACGGGATTGGGTTGACTCTCGAGTTACCCAATCCGTACCTAATATACATACACATATATTAATATAATTAATAGACTTATACTTGTGAATTGTGATAACTTAGTTAGCCGATAAACTCAAAACAAATAGTTTGATGCTAAAATTATGTATTTTTAACAAAGTTGGACACACATTAACATTACTTTTATAGAAGTTTTATTGAATTCATCAATTAAATTTCAATGTTTAGTATACAATATGTCATTGAAATAGTAATAACAACATTTATAAAAATTGTATTATTTGTATTTTGGGACAATCCGATCCCGTCTTGATTAAACCCGGTCATAATTAACCCATAACTTATCGGGTTAATTTGCTTCTTTTTCTTTTCTTTCTTTTTTGAAGAAGAAGAAACTTGTTCCTCTTTTATTTTCTCTGAAGATTGGTTCTGTAGTAATTGAACAATATGTTGTAGATTCTCAAGGACATCCTCCTCGGATGTTGAAGCAGCTAGAGCTGCAGAAATTCTAGCCTTTTGGGAATGCCATTGAGGCATCAAAACGAGGCCACAACAAGCTTGTTTATGAAAAGACATTAAAAATTTTGGATGGTGATAATTACCAATTTTATACTGCCATGAGAAAACCCATGAAAGAGAAAAAGTGATAAAGAAATTTAAATCAATTGGATAATTGTGAAGATCTTTGTTGAATCTTTTGGTAAAAATTTGGAATCTTTCTTGAACTTCAAGAGGAAAGATTTCTGGAATTGGACCAAAAAATTCCTTTGGAGGAACAAGTTTGGAAAAGAATATTTGGTTGCTCTTTTGAAATAAATCAACCAAGAGTGTTTGAAAGATTTATTTTGTAAACCAACAATGAGTTAATCCCAGGCATTGATGTAATCCCAATAATTATAACCTACTGGGTCAAAGAGTTGGGAAAATTTCTTAGTTTTATTTGGATTCTGTCCAAAAGCTAAAGGTTTCAAGACTCTTAGGATTTGAAGGGTAGAATGGGTGATATTGGAGTCGTCTTTAGGATATTTGTAGTGTTTGATAGCGACTGACTCAGTATCTACAAACTCATAAAACAATTGGGTTTTATTTGGAACAAATGGTACAAAGTGAAATTGAGGTGGAAACAGCTTAGAAAGAATTTTATTTGGATTTTCATCCAAAAATTCTGGTTCTAAATATGCTATTAGGAAAAAATTGTCTTTTGGAATATACTGAGTTTGAGGAGAGATAATTTGGGATGGTTTTGGATTTTTTTGAACCACTTGGGTTTTTTTTGGTTTTGTATAGCTAGGTCTAAAGCTGGGATATCTTGATCACTATTTTCTTCAGATATACGAGCCCAAGATTTTGTTGGAAGATTGATGAGTCCCTGTTCTTGGATGGCCAAGAGGGTTTGGACGGGGAAAGCATAGTTAGATTTGGTTTGTTTAGAAATGGAAGATTGATTTTGAATTGGTTGGGTATGCTGGCGAAAATATATTTTGATGCAAGATTTTTAACATCTTTTTGTAAAATATTTTTTGCAGATTTACAATCAACACGAACTAAAAACTTTTGATTAAGTAAATCAGATTGAAATTTTGAAATCGACAATACTATTGCTAAAATTTCTTTCTTAACAGTAGAATATTTTTGCTATGCAGGATTCCAATGTATAGAAGTAAAAGCAATAATCTGTTCTTTCCTAGAAACTCTTTGTTTTAAAATACCACCATAACCGATGTCAGAAGCATCAATTTCGACAATTTTAAAGGCTTGAGGATTGGGAAGATAAAGACACAGAAGATCCTTTACTTGGGATTTAATCTGTTTTACAACATTAGTATGAATATCCGTCCAAGGAGGAGGATCTTTCTTCAAACGATCATGGAGTCGTTTGATGAGATTACTGAGTTGCAGAAAGTAATCTGAGACATAATTTAGGCAACCTAGAAACCTTTGCAATTGAGTTTTATCAATAATTTGATTGGGAAATTTATCTGAAAACTCAATAGCTCTATTAGTAGGGACAATAGTTCCTTGGTAAATATTATGACCAAGAAATTTGATTTTTGTTTAAAGCAGACTAATTTTTGTTTTTGAGCCTAGGTGTTCCTCTCTCGATCTCAGCTTGTTTGTTGACATAAAATGTGGAACAAGACCAAGGACTTTTACTATTGCGAATAAGTCCTTTTTCCCAAAGGTCTTTGATTTCCTTTTGACAAACTTGAAGTTCTTCATTCATTTGAATCGGTCTTGCTTTTGTGGGAATTTGTCTCTATTGAAAATCCTTTTCATAAGGAAGTTCAACTATATGCTGTTTTCTTTCCCAAATAGCACTAGGTAAATCTAAACAAACGATAGATTGGATTTGATCTAAAAGACCTTTCATCTTTTGTTGAATATCCTGTTTTTGTAATTGATTTTCAATATTCTTAAAAGAGATTTCTTCTTTAAGAAAATTAATTTGATTTTCTTTAATATAAGAAATTGGATTTAACTTTCTAACAAATGGTTTCTTCAGAATCTTAAATATGATGGGTTGACCCAAATGTTGGGCTATTATACCATCCTCTGTTATTTTGGATGATAGCAATAAGTTGTCCATGGCTTAATTGATGATAAGGGATCTCTCCATTAGGATTTTGGTTTCGAAGTTTCTCTCTAATTTTATCTCCTAATGACTTGGAAAGTCCTGCTAAGAATTTTTCTTTCCGAAAAGCTTGTTGGCTATCTTCTCTGGTATATACTCTGGTTAAGAAACTATCTTTATACCATCTGAAGTCACCAAGAGGTTTACACTTAATTTTAGATAACAATTATGCATACCTATCTTTTATTAAAGAGGGATCTCCAATAAAATGTTGAGCAATAGTAAAAATTAAAGTATTAACGACATCAGGAATATATTCTCCGTTTTCTAAGATTGGAATGCCGTCCGGGTCTTGCTTAACATCGGTGAGAATTAAATACTTTTAATTTTTCAGTGAGATAATTATCCCACCAGCCTTTAAGTTGGCCACAGAACCCTCCAAACTAAGATCTCAATAATCATATTCTCTGGACAATTATTGGAAGTCTCATAGGCTGTAGCTACCATAGTCATATTTTGAAGGATTTTGGTTATGCCATATTCATTTTCACCATCTATGTTCCATTCATATACATTATTAGCACTAAAGCTCTTAAAATTGGACTCCTTTTCTTACAAAAGAAGATCTGGGGCTGTGGCTCTAGGATAATAAAGTTTAGTTTCTCTTCACCATTGGCTCTTCGGATTATGAATGACAAGGCCGATTGTAATCTCCGAAGAAGTTTCTTCTGTATGATCAGAAGAAGAGGTTTCTCCTAACATATTAATAGATTTAGTATTCCTAGGGGGAGGTGATGGTGTATCAGGAGCAGTCGTCTTAAGTAGCACTAATTGCTCATTAACTCTGGCTAATAATTCGTCTTTAGCGTCACCAATTTCTTTTTTGATGTATTTCTTTGGATCAACAAGCTGTAAAGTTTTTTTGAGATTTTTAGAATTTCTATAAAGATTAAATAAGGGTTTTTTTATTTGGTTGGACGATGACGATGGTTCAATCTTATGTGAATCTAGACAAATTTCTTTTTTTTCTCTTTACTTTTAGACTCGCCTAAAGCTTGTAAGTATTTGTTTGTATAGTTTTATTGTTCCATGAGATCTCAGATGTCTCTGGCTGAGATAGGTCCTTCATCTGTTCTTGTTTTGAAAGGGAAAGGCCACTACAGGGGTAGTTTGCTCTTTTTTATTAAGAGCAAAATGTACTTTTGGTGGAAACTCAGACTGGACAGTTTGTCCATCTTTTAGATGTCATACTGTAATAACATCTAATGTTTTCCTTCCAATTAAATCTGTTTGGAAAGGGTAATTAATATTTTTCTTGATAGTATAAGCATGAAACCAGTCAAAGAAAGGAATATTGAATTCTACTTGTTCAATTTGTCAAAAAAAAAAGAAATTTACAAAATTTCTCTTGAATTCTTTTTCCTTTTGTGTCCCTGATAATGTTGAAAGAACCATTCTCAGGGAGGAGACCATTCCTCAGAATAGAATTCTTTCTTAAGGGATTCCTCAGAATTGAATTCTTTCTTAAGGGATTTCTTAAGTGGGTGATTCACACTACTAGAAAATGTCATTTTAGCGTCCATAATTTAGCGTCGGCCACGACACGGACGCTAGTAGCGTCGGTTTAGAGTCGGCCTAACCCACGATACGCCGCGAATTTATTTGGTCCTTAAAGAAACAGCTTAGCGTCGGCCTAGGCCGACGCTACAAAGGAAAAAGCGGACGCTAACGTTTTAATTTTAAAATAATATTATTAGCGTCGGATGAGGCCGACGCTACATATCCATATTAATTTTATAATAATATTATTAGCGTCGGACTAGGCCGACGCTACATATCCGTTTATTACCCAAAAACCCTAACTCTCTCACTCATTTATCCCTCTGTTTCTCTCACTCACAGTGCCGCTGTTGAACCAAGGACAAACACTCTTTGTTTTGAATGATAACAAATTACATCTTGTTTACTAATGGTTGCAGTTGAATAAAAGTACAGGAAAAAATGAAGGTACAGTGATTAAATCAAAGAGCAGGGACTAAAGTGCAATGGCTTGCAGAAGAAGCAACAATGAAGTTGAAGACCTAATTGTTTATCTGTTTTTGATAGGACTCAAATGTAAGATCCTATCCCTCCAGCTTTATGACATTTAGTAGAAGAGAGATGATGTTTTTAAAAATGTTTTTAAAATAAAATTGTTGTGTTAAAAGCCTTTGAAAAATATTTTATAAAATTGCATGCATGCATAAGGTGGCACCTAAACCTAAAAACAATTTTTGTGAAAAGCTTGAAATCGATTTCCTAAGTTATTATGAAGCTTGAAATCGATTTGCTAAACTATTGTTGAAGAAATAAATCGATTTAAATACACAATGAGCAAAGCATGAAATCGATTGTGACACACAATGTTTCATAGCATGAAATCGATTTCTCCTTATGTATTTAGAGCAATGAATCGATTTCCAACTTCCCTTTCTCAAGCATGAAATCGATTTTAAATATTCAATGGCTTAAGCATGAAATCGATTTCATACTCATTTCCTTCCTTATTTAAAAGATCATAATCGATTACTCCTATGTTTTGGCAAAACTAAAGAATCGATTCCTCCTTCTTTAAACCAAAATTAAAATCGATTCTTGCCTACTCAGGAGGTCCTAAGAATCGATTCCTTCAATTTTTCAAAGACAAATGAATCGATTCCTAAGTTGTCTAAATGCAAAGAATCGATTCTCCTACTTTTTAACTTCATCAGAAAATCGATTTCAACATTGTGGTTTTCATTTCAACGGTTATTTTTTTCATTCCCTATAAATAGGAAGCCTGGATTCACAAATCAACACACCACTTTCCACTTCTCTGCTACGTATTTTCAGATCAAAAAGAAAAGAGAAAAATAAAATAAGAGCTTTCATTTTCAGATCTATATTTCAAAGTTCTTCATTATCAAAAACCAATCATCTCTCACTCTACTATATTGTTACTATACTGCTGAAGTGATTGGTTCGTAGATCTCATATTGTATTCGTTTTCTAAGTGGTCATTTTGAAATCCTGGGCTTTGTACTTGGGTCTCTCAATCAAGTGATTGAGCTGGTGTTTTGAAATCCTGGGCTTTGTACTTGGGTCTCTCAATCAGGAGATTGAGTTGGTTTGAAATCCTGGGAGGTAATCTTGGGTCGTTCAATCGGTGAAGATTGAAGTGGTATTGAAATCCTGGGAGGTGCTCTTGGGTCATTCAATCAGGAGATTGAAGCGGTTGAAATCCTTAGCGGGGAGCTCGGGTTCTCAATTCAGGGGAATTGAGATTTGCTATTTGAAGTTGATTGTTTGTAAAACATTGGTTCTTTATATAGTGGTTTTCAGCAAGTCCAAAGGTTGCAAAGCCGGAGGCCGAGGACGTAGGGCTTTTATCCCGAACCTCGTAAAATTCCTGGTGTATCTCTATCCCTCTCTCTTTACTTTATTTACTGTTTATATCTGTTTATAATATCACTACTCTGATCTGAATCTGTTAATCTGGTTGTATAACTATATCCCTACTCTGATCTGAATATGTTAATCTGGTTATAGTTATACTCGTTATATTACTGATCTGTCTGTCTATCATCTTCCATATCACTCAAATTGATTTACTTTCTACTATATTCAATATCACTACACTTCTTATAAATAATCTTATTGTGTATATTGAAAATAGTATAATATCTCTTTGTGCCTAAATCTGCCTGCTTGCACCATTTAAAGTTTAAATCTAAGTTTCCGCATTTGATTTAAAACAAAGCATTTCATAAGTTTTTGAAAAGCGAAAAGAATTCATATTTACTCATAACCTTATTCACCCCCCCTCTAAGGTTACTTTATAGACTCTCAAGTCTAACAGCCGCCTCTTCTTCTCTTCAGTGTGATTTTGCTTCTCTTGGTTGCGATTCTGCTTCTCTTCATGAGAAGTGCGATTCAGTTCCTAGTGCTTCTCGTTTTTCCTAGCGATTGTGAAACCCTTGAGGAAGAATCTGTTGATGAACCAGCTCCTGAGATCGTGGGAGTACAGGTAAAAATGGGTCCTGTGATTGTTTAGGTACCAACTTGTTTGCTGGTTCGTCTTTCTTGACTCATGGTTCCTAGTTGTTCATCTTTCCTATTTCAGCAAGCTTCTAAGGTTCCCGAGACACAACAATGGGTGTTGGGTGTTGCTGGTTTGCTAGCGGTTAATGAACACTCATTGAAGATAAGACCACAAGGGTTCACCCATCACACATCATCAATTGCTCACCCCTTACATGCTTGGGAAATGAGTCACGTAAGTCTCAATATAATACAATACTCTAATGTTTCTTTTTATTCAAAGCTCCTGACTGATTCTACTAGATTGGGTCAAGTTGATCTCACCCTCAAGGTGTTTGATCAAATGCCAAAGGGACTTTTGACTATTTGGGTTACCATCATCTGGAGTGCATTAAAAATGGGTATGAATTTGTTGCTCTTGGTTTATCAAATGTTACGAATCAGATGTGTAGAGTGATTTGTAATTGCATATTATTTAGTATGCTGAATTTGTGCTTTCAAGAATTTTGTCTTGTTTGCTACAAATGCTTGAGAACTGGTGGTAAAAGTAAGAAGGATCAAATTCAGATTTCTTGGGTGAGGTAAAAAAAATTTTTCTCTATTGTGTTTAATACATATTGCACCAATAGTTAGTTTTCATGGAAAAATGGTCAAGACAAAGGAATCAGATGATATGATTATAACTCTAATGTCAGCATCAAATGTGGTGGTGGACTCTGGTGAACAAATTTTGAGTGTTAATATTGATGCTTATCATTGCCAATCTTGGTCATTTGGAAGGAAGTTTGGTGTTGGTACTAGTGCAGAAATTTTTCAGGATAATAAAGATAGAGATGAGTATTTAACTTCTATTGTTGATTGCAGGAATGTTGGGCATGGTAATTGCAATTTTACCAGCATGTTGATTTTGGTCTCTTTTGGGCATTTAAATTATGGAAGTCGCATCCAATTTACGGTAAATTTTCTTCTGACTATCTTTAATTGTAGTTATGCGTTTGGTGTTTTCACTGTTGTGAACCATGTTGCAATGGCTATGCATCTTCACTCCATCTTTGGAGAGGTGAATGAGGCTCTAAATGTTTTCAAGAATATAACAGAACGAGATTTTATAGGTGATTGAGGCTCTAAAGTGTATTAAGGAAGAAGTAATCCTTTTAAGAAATTGAGGATCATCTTCTTTATGAGATTTTGGTTTTGACTTCAATTAATATCAATATCGTTTGTGCTGTATATATTAGATACATATTGTGTTCATGACTTGTGGGTATCATCTAGCACTTTTGGACTTATTTCGTGTTTTTGAATCAGGACAGCTTATATTGAGATTTGGGACATTGAACATTCCACCTTTCTTAACCGCTACCTGTGTAACCCGTTTTCTGAATTGGAGGAACTAGTACAGATGAGTCCCTAGCTCTTTATGCTGATAATTTTCTCCGGAGAGAAACCAGAGATGAGTGCATTTAAGTTTTTGCTTATGAAAATTGTAGTTGCATTTAAGTGAAATTCTTTCTAGTTCAAGATGATTCATAGAAAATTTAATTTATGAAAATTGTAGTTGCTTACTTTTTAATTTGACATCTAATGTGAAGGTCAGGAGGCCATCGAATTTTGCAAATTTCTATTCTTATGATTCTAACAGGTAAACTTTGATATGATTTTGTGTAAACTTAATTTTAACCTTTACTTTTTCTTTTCCTTTGTTTATTTTATGTCATGCGTCTAATTATTCCAATTTATCAGAGGAGAAACAGAAAATCATTGATATAGAGAGAGGATTATTAGCATTTTCCTTTGTTCATTTTATGTCATGTGTCAAACAACATTTTGATGCATTTGAAAACAAAATTGGTTACTAAATTCAGCTGTATGTCAGATTTTTCAGGTTGGTATGGAGTAATGGGCCAAGATGGGCTCACAGGGCTCTTTTCCATGCTTCCTTGTGGCACATGCACCAGGTCTTCTTCCAATTCTTCATTTTCCCACCTTTTGATCTTGTTTTTGTTGTTTCCCTTTTTAATTTCTATGCAATAAATGAATTATTCTAAACATCTAAAATGATACATAATTATTATTTTTCACAAATAATAATCCACTAAGGAAGAAGTACAAAACTAACAGAGTAAGAAGCACCCAATTCAAATCTTGAAGACTTCATATTATTATTTTTTTCATGTCCATCCCTTTTTTTTTTGCAGATTGTAAATATGCTTGATGAATCTGACAACATGGCATGCACTGTCCTTTTTTCTTGCCTTGACAAATTTCGGGTAATGTTTCACTCTTTTTGATGTCCCTTTAGTATTATGCTACTTGTATGAATGTAGTGTGTGTGGCTATTTATTAATATTCCATTTACGTTTCTTCCCTCATAATATCTGACTGTATTATATCCTTTCATTTTGAGATTACATTTTAGTTGGAAAGAATTGTTGGAACTCCTCCCAACAAAAAGGATGGTGGCTGCAAATGTGTCTTTGTTTCTGGCCATTAGAATTATGCTTTCCTCCAAGACTGTAATCATGCAAAGTAACTTGAGTGTGGTGGTGGTATATTTATATGCCCTCTATGCCTAGAGGCTCTTGTAAATGATGATTTCAACTAGAAGATGAAGCCAATTTGATTTTGCTTAGGATGCTAATGCTTGAGTTTATGTTATGATATTTTTCATTCATGGATGACAGACACTTTGATATTTTGTAGTTTTATGATGACAATGTTACATATTTTGTAGTGTTATGATGACTATGTTACTCATGGATGACAAACACTTTGACATTTTGTAGTGTTATGATAACTATGTTATGGTATTTTGTTTCTAAGATTTAATTAATCTGTTATTCAAAGTAAATGTGTTTTTTTGGTGCAAAGTAAATATGTAAAGAGCAGGGGTAGAAATGAAAAGTAGGTTTGTATATTTTTTTTCAAAACAAAATTATTAGCGTGGGCCAATCCGACGCTACCAAACGAGATGACTAACCTGTCGTGTTGACTTTAGCGTCGGCTCTGGCCGACGCTAGTTAATTCGTTTTGATTGATTAAGTAGCGTCGGCCCTGACAGTAGCGTCGGTTTTAGCGTCGGCCAGGCCCACGCTACAGTTAGCGTCGGCTAAAATTACGGGACGCTACATTTACCTTCGAACATTTTAGCCTCGACACGTGGCCGACGCTATTCCGACGCTAATTCACTGTTAGCGTCCGCTTTTGGCCTGTTAGCGTGGGCTTTTGGCCGACGCTAAAAGCTGTTTTTCTAGTAGTGTCAGTAGATTTTTGGTCTTCTTCATCTCTTTGATATCAAGTCTTTATAGGAGTTGTAGTTTCAAATCCTTGTAAATGGATAGTAGATCCTTCGTGAGAAGGACCAGTCTCTGTTCTAGGGATAGTCTTAGAGACTGAAAAAAATCTCCTAGATATGGCAGTTCTAAAGATTTTGTAAATAATGACAGAATCTGAGCCGTTAATTTTAATCCAAAGGTTATAAGTTCTCATTTCTCGTAATAACCAAGTGTTCTCACCGGGTGGTCTTTTATATATATAGATGATGTCAATAAAAGATTTTTTTTTCTATTAAATAGACTTAATTGTGATAAAATATTTACTTCGTATTAGTTTAGTGCCAAAATACTCCATTTGTCCGTTGGGGGGAGAACACACGGACCGCCAAAATCGTGTATACACGTCGCCGGCCAGCTAGGTTCCCCGATGTATATTAGTCACCGACAAAGCCGATGGATATTGCGCACTAATAAAACAATAACAAAAAATACTCTATTTGTAGAATTGTCTTGAGATAACTGAAGTCATAATAGAAGAATTTTGGGACAATTAATTCATACTTTTGAGCTTTATGAGACTCAATAAATATAACGTGGATATTAGAAAAAATTTAGTGAATCAAACATTGGATTTTTATTATTGTTTTGTGGCAAAATAAAAAAGTCAAAAATACCAAAGTTTTAAAATGAAGGGAGTATGAAAAAGTTGATTACATAGTATTATGCAAGCCATCCAAAGTATATATTGCAAAATTTATAATCTTTACAGAATACATAAATTACTATTAAACTTCTCCATTAGTTGTCCTTCACCGTTGGCTGTCTTGGCAATTTCAGCGACAGAGAGACGTCAGCTCCTGGGTTCGAACCCGAGTGTGACCAGTAGTAATGTGTGTGCATGATGTTTATTTGTCATTTCATCTAGTAGACAAAAAAAACTTCTCCATTAGTTTATTGGGGTTGGGGCCAATTTAAGGAGAGTTATTTGTTTGTTTAGTTGAACACACATACATAGTATTTTTTTTAAGTTTTTTATAAAATTACTTTCACATTGTAATCGGCAGTTTTTTATCCTAACTTCATTAAATTACGATACAAGTTTCGTCAATCAACGCTAAAAAACATAACAAAATATCTGGTCCCATTATTTAAATTCATGATTTGCTCAACTGAAAGCATGGCTTTTTATTGCTTATCTAAAAAAAAAACTAACCCTTTTATTCAAATATCTCTTACATAATGGTCGAACTAGTACAAATTTATTGAGTGAAATAACTTCACTTATATATGAATCCTAATATGCTGGGCTAGGGGCAATCGGCTCATCACTATGACCGGGGCTAGGTGCAACGGGCTCATCACTATGACTGGGGCTAGGTGCAACAGGTGCAATAGGTGTAGTAGGAGTGCCGGGGCTAGGTTCAACAGATGGAGAAGGAGTGCTGGGGCTAGGTGCAACAGGTGTAGTAGGAGTGATGGGGCTAGGTTCAGCAGGTGGATTAGGAGTGCTGGGGCTAGGTTCAGCAGGTGTAGGAAGAAATGGAGGAAAATAGATCGGAAATATGAAGCAATCAGAACTTTCACCATCAGTTCGTTTAACACATGCTTTCGCTCCATATTCGACATTACCTGCAAATCATAGTATGTTCATGATTATAATGCAACTTTACTTATGAAAGGTTAAGGTAGAAAGAAAACTTTACTAAGAACAATTATGAGAGTGAAAGTGGTGAAGATTCCTTACTACTCAAACCTGAAACCTTCATATATATTTTAAAATAATGACGGATCCAAAATATAATTGGATCATCATTTGGAAAAAATAAATAAATTTATTATTTGTAAATTTTTTAAAAAGAGAAAATTGTTTTAAAAAGGGTAATCAAGCAAGCTGCAATATACAAAGTTTTTTAGATTTAATATAATGCAAAGCTTGGAGTGGGTAAAAATACTGCAATATTTATATAAAGAGTTGATCATCATATAAATCAAGCCATGTGCAATTGATTTTGATTTAATATTGACGAGAATCAAAAGAAATATGCAAACTTACCTGATGTCAAGATCAAGTCCCTACCTTCTCCCATGGTAGAGATCATAACTACCAGGGTTGAAAGGCACAAAAGGAGCAAGGCTGCTTTAGAAACCATTTTTTTGAACTTAAGTTAGAATAGAGAAAATTTTGCCAATGGAAGATGTTCAAAGTAGTGTGAAAAACATACTCTATATATAGGCGAGAATAGGAGTAGGGATAACTAAGATTAGCCTGAATTCAAAAAACTCTTAACCAATTAAACTTAATTGGTAAGAAATAAATTTCATTTTGACTCATAAATATGAAATCTTTAAATCATGTATTAACATTAAATGGAATTTATTATGTTTATAAAATTTTAATTGAAATATTATTATGCTATTTTAAGCTAAATTATGTTTACCAAAATGATGTGACACAAGTGGTAGATACTTGGGTCTATTAACCATTTGATCATGGGTTCGATCTCTTTGTTGGGAGAGGATTTGTCTCCGTACTCGCCGTGGAGGATATCTTTGTTTACAAAAAAAATGTTTTGAGACATGGGTAAGACGTGTATCTGACGAAACAAAAAAGAGTTTGATATTATATTAAATTTTTAGTATTATATTAATGATTACTTTTTTTTAACAAAAATATTAATGATTACAGTTGCATACGCACACTTTATCACTTTTATTTTTAACAATCTCATATTTTTTTTCCCAATACTTAAAAATATAGTATACTTTTTGTCGTTTCTTAAATTTAAATAAAATGTTTGACTGTAGATTAACATTAATATAATCTTATCATTATTTCGAAAAACACGTGTTTGTGGTCTACACATATTAAGCAATTTTACTGGTTGCAATTTGCAAGTTAACTTTAATATTAAGAAATATTAACATTTAATATATATATATATATATATATATATATATATATATATACTGTAAATATAATATTCAATTTATATGTGAAAATTTGTATTAATTAACTTCTTCCAAAAGATATTAGTATTAATTATTGAACCCAAAACCAATACCTATGATTTAATTACTGTTGCTATTAATGACAAGCATTTACTCCCTCGGTTCCTAATATTTAGTACTTTTAACTAGTTACACACATATTAAGGTATCATTAATTTGTGTTAGTTCATTACTAAATACCCTCTTTGTAATTGTCTTGGGATAAGTGAAGTCAAAATAAAAGAGTGTTGAGACAATTAATTCATACTTTGGAATTATAAAAGACTCAATAAATATGTATACTTGGAAAAATTGAATGAATTATACCTTGGGTTTTTAAAAGTATCATTGTTTTGAAACAAAAATAAAAAGTCAAAAATACCAAAGATTAGAAACAGAGGGAGTAAAATGAGAAGCATTAATGACAAGTATTTAAATGATAAGTTTTAATGACAATATTATTATATAAATGTGTCACTAATACTTATCATTAATAATACTAATATTGTCATTAAAACTTATATATTACTACCTCAGTTTATATATATAAGAAAAAATCCAATTTTATATTCATTGAATTTTATTCTGATGTATCTGACGAGATTCATTAGTTATCCAATAAATTTAAAATTGTATTTTTTAAACTTTATCATGAAATCAAAGAAGTACTATTTTCTGGGAAGATATTAACACAAAATACAAACACTACCAAAAAAGCGCTTTTTAGCTACAGTTAGATAGCCATGGTTAATTTGATTATGGCTAACACAATAAATTAGCTTTTGACAGTGGCAAAGGATCCCAGAAATTCCCAAGTAACAACTTCACGGTTAGCTACCCCTTGACCGTGGCAAAGGAATCGGGACATTCCCAAATGAAAAATTCATTCTCCCTCTAAGTTTTATTTGCTCCAACTCGTTTCTCCCCTTGTTTCTTTTATCTCCCACTAACCTAGGGTTTCTTTCATTCTATCGCTATCAATTGCTCTGAAGGTGAGCCTTCCAAACTATTGTCGTCTCCTTTCTATCCATTCTCCCTTTGCTCAACAATAATCATTTTCCTTTCTATTCATTCTTCCTCTAACCTAGGGTTCCAAACTATTGTCTTCTCCCTTTTCTCTACAGGTGAGAACTCAACGGAAAGGAAAGGAGAGGAGCATTGCTCTAACCTAGGGTACGTACGTCTCTAGATTTGATTGAGGTTGATGCCATTGATGTGGAGTATTCGATTGAAATTTCTGGACATCAATGTCTATTGACTTCTTGCTTTTCTTACTTTTCTCTGTCATTGTCTATTGATTTTGCCATTCCTTGTAGTCTGTGGATCGAGTTTGATTAGTTGTTGAGATTCTTAAAATCAATTTTGTTATTCTTTCTATGGCCAAGAAAGTCCAATCCATTGAATCAGTCAAGCTCTGGAAGAAAACACATATAGAATAGAGCTTTGCTTAGCGTGAGATAAAAGCTCCTAATCTGAAGAGGTATAAATAGCAATAAAAACACATATAGGCTTATTTTTACTTTTCTTGATGTGCCATTTGTATTTTATCATGTAGAATAGAGCATAGTGGTTGGACATAGCTTGTTTGGTAGCTTTTTTTACCAAAAAAATGTTTCGTCATGGTGTTTGTGTCATTCTTAATAAATAAAAAGTGGAACATCACTGGAAGTTAGATTTTAAGTGTATAAATAAATTAACTTCTAATTGTGCAAGGTTCTGCTGATATCAATTTATTGGTTATCAAAATAAAAGTAAATAGTTTTCAGTTATTATGATAATACAGTTGCTTGAATTGAATAGTTGGCTACTTATATGTACACAATCAAATTTCATCCCAAATTTTATAACAATATTTTATCAGCTTTTATAGCAATGTAACTAATATCTGTATCCATGCTTCCTGCACCAGGGGGCTTTAAGAAGAGAAATGAAGGAAGTTTTAATAGGACCTGTCATATACTAGTTAGTTCAGGCTATTCTCTCTTGATACGGTCTATAGTTCACTCCCTCTCTCTCTTGAAGTTGTATGTGTGGTACTGTGCTTAATGGCTTGTGCTAATCTCTTTTAGGTTTTTTAAAGATGCAGTGAAATGTTTTGTTTTTTTGAAAGTTTTGGAAATTAATGGTTTGGCATTTGATTGGTTGGTTCTTAGATCTCCCAGTTGTTGCTGATTATGAACTGAAGAACCGGAGCTTAAAGTGGACAGTCTTTGCAGCATGGTTATGGGCAGAACATCATTCATCTTGGGTTTCTTCCTATGGTTTTCCTCTGAAGTGGTAGGAGACAAGATCTTCACCCTCCTCCACTGTGAATTATACCGTTTCTTCAAGACCCAAGGTTGTGAAGTTTGGAGACCTATTTACTTTGGATTTTGTCATTGGAAGATCTGCTAAACCTGCAATTGGAAGACCTATTTACTTTCATGCTCTAACACTATGTTTGATTAATATTTAAATCTCTTCTTATTGTCCACTTTGGATGTGCTGGTGTGGATAAAAGATGTAAAGAAGCTTGATTATTCTTGATAAACATAGCCTTGTTTTTCTTCCAGGTGCCAAAAAGAAGGCTTGCTGAAGCTGCTCGCATTAGAGAGAAGTATTGTAACATCCCCGATTTTGCTAATTTCGTTAATTGAAATTAGCGTGAGGTTATGAATTAATTGATTGGCTAAACTATATATGTTAGCTTAATTAATTATTAATAAGGTGATGGTTATGGATTAAGTAAATTAATTATGTGTTTGATTACTTAATTGTATGAGTCACGTGATCTATCGATTATCGGTTAAATTATTTGGGGATTAGACGAGATTTGAGGACATGGGTATTTTGGTCATTTCCCAGTGTTGAAACACCTTCAGCTCACAAATGTTAAAAATCATCCAAACACTCCCTTTGGTTTCAGCAAAACTGAAAGCTTATAAGTTAGAAGTGTAATAGGGTAGTTATGTGTTAAGGGTAACTTAGTCATTGAAAATATATAAGTAAGGGCAAAAGTGTCTTTTCCATGACACTTAAACCCTCAGCTCATGTTCAGAAACACACACACACACACTTACCTGAAAACACAAATCAGAAATAGAGAGAAAGGAAATGAGTTGCGAGAGAGAGGAGAGAAAGAAGAAGAAGAGAGAGAGCTTGATTCCTCCAATGCATGTAAGTATTCTCACCTTCATCTTACTCCATTTTCGATTCCCTTCCTATTGATACCAAATTCAGAAGCTCATTCATCTCCAATCTCTTCTTACCATTGTTGAAGCTTTTGAGCTCTTATAGTCAAAACATCGAGCTAACTTCATTGCATGTTACTTTGAAACCTCAAAACATCAGTTTGGAAGCCCTCCTATCCATCTACATTGTTGATTGAAGGAAGTTTTGAGCGATTGAGTCGCTGGTTGCGAGTTTAGAGAGGGTTGGTTCGATTGGGGAAGAGGTTGGGACTAATTTGGAGTGTGTTCGTGTGTCACGAATCGTTTGAACTACGAGAAGTCTCGGTGCTCCGTGATTTTCATCACGATCGATGAGTTCTACTCGCTTAGGGTTTTTAATATTGGAGTTTTGATTGTTGTTAGTTGCTGGAACCTTATGTGCAATATCGTTTTTATGAAATTCGAGTCGAGAAATGCGTTTTCGAAAATGTCTTGTTTCGGCGTCGTTTTTAACGATTTAATGAATATGTATCGTGTGATTGTTGTGGAATTGATTGATGTTACTTGTTTGGACTAGAATATTTTGTGTTTATGTTGGATTAAGATTGGGCTACGGGTTGGATGCGATAGGAAAAGTGAAACGGAACGAAATAAGCGATTTGTGACTCTGCTACAGGCAGCACGGGTCGTGCCAGTTTTTCTGTTCCCGGTTACCAAAATTTGTTTTGTCGCTCCTTTCGATTCCAAACCTCTTCTAATCTTCTTCCCAACCATCTGATCCCTCATGTTATGGAACCATTGATACTCTGTTTTTGAACATGATTGCAACGTTTAAAGTGAATTGTTTTTGGAAGTTATAAATGTTTCAAAAACCGTAAAGTAGTATACGTGAGCGAACTAAATGTTCAAGTAATTTATTAAGGTCATGGAATTAAATGTTCACTCAATTGTTTAAGGTCATGGAACTAAACGTTCAATCAATTGTTTAAGGTCATGGAACTAATTGTTCAATCAAGACAGGATATATAAATTATATCAACGGATGGGTGACAACCCAGTTGATTAGTATACCAGGGGAGGGGAAGTCATGAGCCCCAGAACCTAGGCCTTACAAGGTTTGAAGCTAGTGTAAACTAGTGGAGGGGTTCGATGGTAAAGGCGTGGTCATTACCGGAGATGTACTATGGCATGTCAGGAAAGGTTCTATGCACGTAGGACCTCTATGGACTATGATTAAATGAAAATGAATAAATGGACCGAGAGTCATTGTAAGGGGTTACAGTAGGACTCACTAAGATAATGTTTATCTCACCCTTTATATGTTGTTGTTTTTACAGAGAGACATGGAAAGAAGAAAGCGAAGAGGCTCGAGTAGGTGACGTGCTTGAGGAGAAGTTCGAAGACTTAGTTCTTTTATCGTTGATATCGAGTTCCCTTGTTGTCTTTGTAACTCGATATTAGGACTTGAACTTGTTTTAAGTTATGTAATCGTTTCCGCTTTTCTTGTGATGGTATTGAACACTAGGTCATGAGGATATTGAAAGACATGGAACCGATATGGTTTTCAATTAAGTTATGGAATGTTTGTTGCACCCCGAAAAATCCCCGCTTGGGTTTCTCAATGTACAACGTGGAAAAAGTTTGGAGCCGCCACCAATATTTTAATTTTAAGACCAAAACATTGAAAAAGGTCTTTTGAACAAGGCGAATGGTCTTTTGAAACTAGAGATATGGGTTCGGAGGTCGATTACGTGCGAGGAAGGTGTTAGCACCGCGCACGTCCTTTCTACCGAAAGGGAACCTCTAATTAAATGTGTGGTTTTAACGTTTGATTTGAAAAATACCTAAATTTGCCTATTTATTTCTTATTTGGAGATGAATGGGAAATCTTTAATGAAAATTTTATTTTAGGTGAGAAGGGGGGAAAAAGGGTTTTTAGAAAAAAGTGCTTGACGGGACATGGCCCGCTCCTACGTATCTCCCGGTGCGATGGAGAATTCAAAGCTACGTAGTTCTTAGTTGTCTTTGAAAAGTTTTTTTGTTTTTTAATCTTTTTTGGTGAGTTTTTGAAATAGGACGAGCATCAGTGAATGATTAAACTAGCATAGGCTATGATGAATCACTTACTAAATACTCAAAAGAGAGAGTTGTACCGCTAGTCAAACGAACGGAGGTTCTGATGGACTATTGATAACAACTCGTTTTTTTATTATCTTTTTTGAAAGTGATTTTCGAAAGAGATTGATTCGCACGATGATCGAACTAACAAAGGTTATGATAGATCATCGTTTATTATTTTTTTTAGGAGAAAATGACATTGTCACTAATAGCTAAACGAACAGAGGCTCTGATGAGCTACTAGCAACAATGGGTTTGAAAACGATTTTTGTTTGTTTTATGAAAATGATTGGTTTAGGGGGATGAAAAGAATTTTTATTTGTTGCGCTTGACGAGGACGTGGCTCGCTCCTACGTATCCCAAACGGGAATCAAAGCGACGTAGTTCTAAACGAGAATGTTTTTGAAAGGGTTTGAAAGGGGGAAGAGCTTTCATAACGATCGAGCAAGCAAAGGCTTTGAGCGATCATTACTAATAACCCTTGATGGCGTTCACGACAATCAAACAAGCCAAGGCTTTGAGTGATAGTCACTAATAACTCGCGTTAATTGGAAAAAGGTTTGAAAGATTTTTGGAAGAAAGGGTGAAGGCATTATCAATGATTGATTACAGAGTTTAAACACGTTTAATTATCACGAAATCATGCGTATGTTGAATATTTAATCAAGACTAAACATGCCAACATGATCAAGAGACCCACCTATCAGGGATGCAAGGTAAAAGTTCTTAAAGCAAGTGTGCGTATAGGAGGGAGTGTATTTACCCTAATGACTCTATGCTACAACAGGCATGTAGACTTACGTCTTCATTAGGAGGTCATACACATGGGTGGAATGGCACATTGAATCAAGACATTTAAAATGCATCCAATAACAAGCAAGCAATTGATCATAGGCGTAGAATGATCTTAATTAAACTAAGGAACATATGAACAATGATTTCTCAATAACATGAGAAAAGGGGAAATTGCATCAAGGCTAAGGTAAGCCTATCCTTTGCATTCATGAATATGTGCCCAGAGGTTGGTAACACAATCAAAGAGGAGGGAGCATCAAGGTTTTGGGAAACCCATCCTTCGCAATACCTAGAGCTGTCAATGGGCCGGGTTCGGGCCGGCCCGTCCCGGCCCATCGGGCCAAACAGCGTATACGGGCCGGGTCGGGTCGGCCCGATATTTTGATGGGCTGCAAAATTTACGGCCCGAGCCCGCTCACCATCAGCCCATGGGCCAACGGGCCACAAATCATTGACTTTTTAGAATTTTGACAAAAAAAGTTTTAATGTCTCGTTAAAATATGGAGCTGATACAATTTATGACTTCCACGGTGTAGTTTACAATTTCGCAGTACTTTAGTGTTTGCTAACTTTAATTAACCTTTTTCCTTTATTTCATTGGACATGACGAGTATAATACTAACAGAGAAATATTAGAGATTTACACAAAATTGCTTCATTTTCTTAAAAAAATTGCTCTATTTTCTTTACTTTTTTATTAGAGATTTACACAAATGGATGAATATTAGAGATTTACACAAAATTTATTTACTTTTTTATTTTATTTTTACTTAAAAAAATTGCTCCATTTTTTATTGGACCATATTTTAAAAATTTAAAACTAAAACAAAAAAGTAACGGGCCGGCCCGAAGCCCATCGGGCAGACCCGGCCCGGCCCAATACTATCATCGGGCCCATCGGGCCGGGCCAAAAAAGATACCGTTGATTTTGGGCTACTAATTTTAGAGCCCAGGCCCAACCAAAAAATCGGGCCATTGGGCCGACCCAATGGGCCGGGCCCAAATTGACAGCTCTAGCAATACCCCATGGACCCTAAACCCTAAACATACAATCTCGTTTTTTCACTAAGAAATTAAAAGGGAAAGGTTGAACACATAAGCTAAATTGAGTCCCTTCTAGCAATCTTCACCACTTAGATCGAGGTGCACTAGGCACTAGTGGGAATCATATTGCTAGATCATCAATCACTAACAACAATATTTTATTTCAAAAAAAAACAAAATCATGCACATAACCCCAAAATCAAAGCATAACAACAAAGATTCATAGGATTAAAATATGTACAAGAAAAAAATGGTGCTCAAAGTAAGGATCTACATCTTTGCAAATGAAATTTCACAAATATGAAAAATGATGAGAATATACAAGAATAAGGTCTAGATGCACTTACTTGAGGGAAGAAAAATGCAAAGATGGAGGAGATAGAAATGGATCAGCTCTTGACGGAGGATCAGCTCTTGACGGACCAGCGGTGCGAGAAAAATATAAGAGTTTTCTGAAGTGATAGATCGTGAGAATGTCTCTGATCTTGTGAAAATCCCTCTGATCTTGTGAAAATCGTCAGATCTCGTGAAAAATGTGTGTAGCAATTCTTCTCTCTGGTCTTGTGTGATGTGTCTCTGTGAAAAATGGTGAAGCGTAGCTTCCTATTTATAGAGTTTCAAAAACTCAACAATTAATGCATGACATAATCGATTATGTCTTTCAATTAAAACATGTGCTAATCGATTATGTTGATGAAGATGGAAACTTTGGTGAGATGATAATCGATTATTGTTGTAAGGCAAAACAGGTGCATAATCGATTATCAACCTTCCTTAAAAGGTGGTAATCGATTATGTGCTTTAGTTGTTTGAAGCCCCTAATCGATTATGGTATATAAAAAAGGAAGGTAAGGATAGCTTGCTAATCGATTATTCTTTTTAGTTATTTGAAGCATATAATCGATTAGTTTGATAAGAAAGGAAACTTTGTTTGCTTGCTAATCGATTATGTATTTAGTTAAAATAGGATGCTAATCGATTATGTGCTTCAAAAGGGGAGGGAATAATCGATTATTTGCTTGATTTCATAGAGCAAATAATCGATTATTTGCTTGAATGAGATAAGAAGGTAATCGATTATTTGCTTTCCTAAAAATATGGGCATCCTAATAATCGATTATGTGCTTCAAAAGGGGAGGGAATAATCGATTATTTGCTTGTTTTCATAGAGCAAATAATCGATTATTGGCTTGAATGAAACAAGAAGGTAATCGATTATTTGCTTTCCTGAAAATATGGATACCTTCCTTATTCATCAAGAATATATTATATGCATGATAAAATCAATTTTATACTTTCTAAAAAAATTATTTTCATGCATGAGGCTTATTGAAAAATATTTTCATGCAAAAATTATTTTTATAGACCCCTTTGTGAGAAATGACCAAAATGCCCTTTTCGACCCTAAAAACCCTAATTTCCCAAAAAGTGCATTCTAACCCTAAACATGATTTCAAAAACTTTGGAATGGTTTCTAGGACCCAAAATGCAATACATTTTATTATTATTATTATTTTTTTTTTGTGGGGAAAATTAGGGTTTGGACCTAAGCCGGACAAAATTGGGGTATGACAGCTGCCCCTCTTTATCTGAATTTTAACGAGGAATATGAATTGGCCGAAACATATTCCAAGGCAAAATAAAGATAAAGAATTCAGAAATTATACCGATTTTGTCCACTTGGGGAAACCCGAATTTTCCTCTTTTCTTTTTCTATATTTTTGAAAAGATGGGCTTGAGAACAAACGGGGAACGGTTAACACCTGGCGCATTAACCGAGAGAGAAGATGACGGACCACTCGGGGTCTGAAGGAGCACTAAGGCTCTGAAGGACTGCTCAGGGTCTGAAGGAGCTCTAAGGCTCTGAAGGTCTAATTCGCAGTCGATGCTTGGCGCATTGATGGGAGTTAAACTGAAGGACTGACGAGGTCTGATGGGCATGCCTAAGCCTGATGGACCAATGGGTCTGATGGAGCGCAAACTAGCAACGGTACTAGTAAAACGGTCTACTTGGGGGGGTGGCCTTTTCCGAGCAGCCATGATGGGTCAAGATCAGATCCGGAACTGATATGTTGACCATGAAGGACGTCCATTGTGTCTTAGGCTGACACAACTAGTCTGAAGGACCACTCGGGGTCTGAAGGACTTGCCCGCAGCTCGAATGCGGGGTGAAGTCTGTGTTTGAAGGGACACTTGGGTCCTGAAGGGATTCACGAATCCTGTTGATTGATTGATTGAAATGTTCAATGCTGCCGCACTGAATTGAGGGGCACTTGGCGTGCAAACAGAAAGGTAAAATGGGCACTTGGCGTGCAGACAGAAAAGTAAATGGGCACTTGGCGTGCAAACAGAAAAGGTAAAATGGGCACTTGGCGTGCAGACAGAAAAGTAAATGGGCACTTGGCGTGCAAACAGAAAAGTAAATGGGCACTTGGCGTGCAGAAAGCGGTAAATGGGCACTAGGCGTGCAAAAGCAGGAAATAAAGCGGTAAAGAACGCAGTAAAGAAGGAGTAAGGAAGGAGCACTGAGGGCTCAGGATGAGCGCGGAGGGCTCAGGAGGGAGCACCGAGGGCTCAGGATGAGCACAGAGGGCTCAGGAGGGAGCACAGAGGGCTCAGGATGAGCGCAGAGGGCTCAGGATGAGCGCAGAGGGCTCACAAATTCAGTTGATTGGTCGATTTGAAATGACCGATGCTGCTGTATTGGATTGAGGTACCTGCATACGTCAGTTGATGCAAGGAATGGTGCATGGAGTATGAGTGCAGGTTATGAGTGCATGTTATGCATGTGCATGCAATGAGTGCATGTTATGAGTGCATGTTATGCTATGATTTTGGTGTAATGATGAATGTAATGCATGACTGTGTTTTGTTTATTGCCCCTTTTTTTTTTGCTTATTATTATTATTTTTTTTTTATTTTTGCTGGCTCAGCCAACCCGCGACACTCATGACACGAGACTGAGGAACCTGTTGGACTTGCGGGGCTCATGGGCCGAGTGCATGTTGGTCTTGACTTTGCTGGTTTGAAGCAATCGTGGATGTAGTTGCTCTCTTGTATGATTGACTGATTTTGAGGATGTGCTTTCTCTCAGGACTCTTAAGAATCTCGTAATGATTTGCAATGCTCTATGATATATGCACATGTTTTACAGTTCAGGACCATCATCATCATAAAACGTTTATTTTGAGCAGAAAATAAAAGAGTGAACAGATACGAGAAATTTGAACTTTATTAATGTGGAAACCGGTCGCACAAGAAGTTACGCCGATTATTTATTACACTTGAAAGTTTAAACTGTAAAAAGACACGAAAAAAGGAGAGAAGCTGAATTCTGACTGTCCGTCTCTGTGGAACAGTGCCAAACATCTATGTCCTTGACCTTGATCACTCCCTCATCCAAGCTTGTAGGAGAGTTGTATGCCTTTCTTTACTTTTCATGCCTAAGTTTTCAGACCCTAATTTTTGCCTGGATCGCCCTTTGCGGGTTTTCAATCCACCGGGTCGCTCTGATTTTGCCTAGGTCGCCCTTTGCGGGTTTTCAACCTAGCGAGCTAATTCTTACTTGGCTTGTCTTTCTCTTTTTTTCTCTATTTCTTTCAGGCATAATACTTCTTCACTTGATCTGAATTAACTGAATTCCTGAGATCTTCGCCGTCTATGTTTATGAGTATCGGCACTCCTCTGGAAAAAGCTTTCTTGACTTCATATGGACCGTCATAAGTGGGTATCAACTTCCCACGGAGTCAGTCTGGATAGGTAGGACCTTTTTGAGTACAAGGTCTCCTTCGCCGAATTCTCGAAGACGGACTTTCCTGCCGAAAGCTGCCTTCATCTTTTGTTGGTACAACTGGCCATGGCGCAGGGCAGCAATTCTTTTCAGTTGATCTAGACGAGCTTGGATCCATTTTGCTTCTTCTAACCTGGCCTCCATGACTACTTGTAGAGAGGGTGTTTCAACCTTGATGAGAAGAACTGCTTCTGACCCATACACTAGAGAAGAAAGGGGGTTGCCCCTGTATGATTTCAATGAATGTGAGTGCGACAAGGGATGAGATAGGTGTAGGGTCAATTTCCCCAATTGTAGGAGGGGTGAAGAGCGACAGAATTGCCCCACTTGGCATATGGTAAACAAATGAATTTACTTGTCCTTGAGCTAAAACCTTGAGAAAACAACAGCAATCAATCATTGATCGGGATGGACCTTTCGGGATTGTGGTGTTTTGTGGAGGAGAGATGAGTAAGCTTAATGAAGTATTTGGGGCTAATGGCAGGATGGTTTTTATTCGGGTGTTGGCTGTTGATCGATGATTTATGATGGTTAACTGGCTTGATGAGGTATTAGGAGGTTTTATTCCTGGCTAAGGGTTTATGGAGGGCGGGTCATCGCGGTCAAATGAGAGTGTTTGCGGTTTATGAGAGGAGGGGTGTATGGAAATGAGAAAGTGTTTGAAGGTTTATTGAGACAAGGACCTCTTGGGTTTTGTGGTAACGTGTATCAACTCACTATTTCTTTTGTATTTTTCTTTTGGTTTTGGGATTTTCCTTTTTGAATGATTTTTCCTTCTTTGACTTCTTCTTTTTCTTGAGCTTGGGTGAGCTGATAAAGAACGATGCACTGTTTTTTATTCGAGGTGATCCTTGTCTAAGGTGACTTTTGGATTTTTGGCTTTTTCTTGGCTTAAGATGGGTCGGAAAGGATTTTGTTTTTTTCTCTCTGGGATTTTCTTGGCTTGAGGTGGTTAGGAGAGGATTTTGTTTTTGGATATGGAATGGTAGTCCGACTTCATTTCAAATCGTGATTGCTTATTTCCTCAAAAATTAACTCTGGGACAATAATTCACTTATTTTCATGCAATTGCCCTTCTTCTTTATTTCCTTTTTTGCGCTCTAATTTTCCTTTATTGAAGTACCCATCTTGACCTCTTTCTTGTTCTCAGCGGTCCCCAAGTTGATCACTTCAGTGGATTCCCCGTGATGCTGAATAACCCCTTTTCCTTGCTTCATTAACCTTCTGGAGGATTTTCCCGGTCTTTCTCAACGTCCCACTCTGCTTGATTGATAAGGTGATCAAAGTCAAAATATGGACTGTTGGCACTGTTATTTTGAGAGACAATTGCTGTGGATCCGCTTTTTACTGAGGCGAAAAAGCAGAATGAAAGGCGAAACAAACAAACAAACAATAATAATGCAAGGAAAAGACACACGAAATGAAAAGGAATTGATTTTTATTGATTGGAATTCAAAAACAACGTTTTTATTAATGATGATGATTCTGAAAATAAAAACATGATTGCCCCTAACAACTTGCTCTATGACCTTGGGCAGAGCCACAGAGTTGCATTACAATGATCATATTGAATTAAAAGTCACAGGAAAGGCAGCAGCTTCCCCATTCTTCAACTTTCTCTGGCAAGGCAGCGACGAACCAGACCCGTCTCACTTTCTTCAGCTTCGGATCCATTACCGATGACAGCAATTTGGTTGTATTGTTCCTCTTCCTCATCCCATCCTGTGGGCTGGATGTCTTCTATTCGGATTTGAGCACTCTCGGGAGCGTCATACCTGACCAAGTAATCAAACTTTCCACTGGGCTCCCCTAGAGTATCCCAACATCCCTCTTCTGACTTAGGACCATTATTGATGACAGCAATTTGGTCGTATTGTTCCTCTTCCTCATCCCATCCTGTGGGCTGGATGTCTTCCATTCGGATTTGAGCACTCTTGGGAACGTCATACCTGACCAAGTAATCAAACTTTCCACTGGGCTCCCCTAGAGTATCCCAACATCTCTCCTTCATAGGCACCGCTATTACTTCCTCATTGATTTCTTTTTCATCTTCAATATCATGGGTCCCTATCTGAACCACGCACCGATCTATCAGGTCTTGCAGGACTGACTTGAAAACTTCACAGGCACCCACACATAAAGGATCGGCGCATACACAGCCCTTCTTGATAACACCACGACGACACAACTCAGCATGTATATTTTCCAGAGGAGTCTGGATACACCTAACATCTTTTATCATTGTCTCCCCCACAGAATCCTCTACTGCATTAGCGGATGGTGTCCCATGTCCCGGTAGGGGGTTTGTAGTTGTACTGGGACTGTTCGGCTTGAAAGAGATCCAGTTGGCGTCAATCAAATCCTGGACTACATATTTGAAAGCCTTGCAGTCCTCAACCGTGTGGCCGACTCCTCCACTATGAAAGCTACAAGTAGCATCAGCATTGTACCCCCTAGGAAAGGGAGGTTGCATAGGCTTCATGGGGCGAGTATTGACCAAATTCTTTGAGACAAGATAATTGAACAATTCAGTATAGGTCATTGGGATCGGATCAAAATTAGCACGCCTCTTCTCTTGATAGTTCTGGGCTCTGTAGCCCGAATTAGTTTGCTGCGGTGAGTTGAAAGATAATGGCACCGCCTGCTGTGGAGAGCTGAAAGATGGGCCTCCCCCTGCGGAAATAACATTGGTTTCCCCTTCTTTCTTCTTGGGGAAGTTGGGAAAGGGTTTCTTTTGTCCACTAGAATTGCCAAAACCTCCCGCAATCTTTCCGCTACGCAATCCGTGTTCTAATCGTTCCCCAATGACAACCATATCTGAGAAATTGGACGAAACGCTCCCCACCAACCTATCATAATACAGCCCTGGAAGGGTCTCCATAAACATGTACACCATCTCCTTTTCAGTTAATGGCGGCTTCACCTGAGCAGCTATGCTCCTCCATTTTTGAGCATATTCTTTGAATGATTCTCTATCTCCTTTGCTCATGTGCTGCAATTGAGACCGGTCTGGAGCAAGGTCCATGTTATACTGGTATTGTTTTAGAAAGGCTTCAGAGAGATCCTTCCAACTGTGAACTTCGGAGGATTGCAGCTGCATGTACCAATCTAGTGATGCCCCAGTCAGACTGTCCTGGAAATAATGAATGAGCACCTTGTCATCATGAGCATAAGCGGCCATTTTTCTTACATACATCATCAAATGGTTAGATGGACACCCGGTGCCGCGATATTTATCAAAGTCAGGTGCTTTGAATTTAGGGGGTATAACAACATCTGGGACAAGGCACAAATCTCGGGCATCCCTGGCTCTAGTTCCTGATCCTTCCACAGCTCTTAAGCGCTCTTCAAGCGAGTGATACCGATCCCCATGCTGAGTGTTCCCAAACAAATGACCTTGTGGATAGTTCCCCGGAACGTGATAATAACCCCCATACTGAGCAGGGTTTCCCATATGATGGACAGCGTTCTGAGGGTTCACAGTAACTCCCAGAGTAGGACTAGGTGAACCTCTTGGCAGTACAGTATCAGGACTAGGAGTATGAATTTGTGGTCCCATAGCAGCTCCACCAGGCATAGTCGTGACAGGTTGACTCGGCCCCACAGGAATAGCTTCAGCAGCAGGCGGCATATAACCCCTTGGCATCCCCCAAGGATATATCGGTGCATTCAGATGACTTTGTCCGCTTGCCCCTGGAGGATGGGCAAAGTGACTGACCCCCTGTCCATAAGAGGTGTGAGTAGTTGTAACTTCAGCGGACGCCGGAGGAGAAACGAAGGTAACAACCCCTTCGGGATTTACAACAGCAGCGGCCCCAGCAGTGGCCCCACCCCTCAAATTCTGTAGCATACTCATTACTTCGACCATCTGTGCTTCCATGGCCTCCACTTTAGTCTTCAAAGCTTGATTCTCTTGAGCCAGCTGCTCAGGATTAAGAATCTCCACAACCGACTCATCTTGACCCAGGGGGTCCTCATTCTCGAGATGTTGATTGCTAGCCATTAATCTTGCTTGTAGACGAGTGGAGTATCGGTGTTGGTGAAGCAGCTTGCCTTTTGTTTTTCTCTCTGATGATAGAACATTTTTTATGAGTACACGTATGAATGCGTAAATGAATGCAATGCATATGGCTTTATGTTATTTTTGTATTTAGATGCATGAGGAATGATGTAAAATGCGGATGATGAGGATGCTTGTTATAAAGACAGATATTTACAGGTGGGGTTTTAAAAAATTAGGGCGGTATACCCTATATGCCACCCCATATAGGTATTTATGAAAGAGAAGGAAAAACTTATTATTTTTTTTGATTTCGTTGTTTTTTTAAAAAACGTTGGCGGAAATGAACTAAACAAGATGCAATAATGCACACACAATTTTGGAAAAGCCCTTGTGACCTAAAAAAGAGGTAAGACCTATGATCTAGGGCAATTAAAAGGGTAATCCTTCCATGTAGCTCTATTCACTTCCTCACAAGGCCACCAGAGCTACAGTCCCTTTCACAAAATTGCCCACAAATGCAGCAAACTGCTAGGTGTGAGGCATCATGAAAGAGCACAACTCTGGTTGAAACTTTCGCAAGTAGCCAAACGGACAAAGGTCCTGATGGGCTCTCACTACTCGAATCCACTCTCCTAAGTTTTTGCAGACCTGGGTTATGGTCCCACTCAAAGCACATAGTCACAGGGTATAAGTGTAGTGTGTGTGAAGGGCATTTTCCTTAGCACTACCCCCACCTGAAATGAAAACCAGAGCAGTCCAGATAATAGCATGTTGTCTACCCTATGGTTCAATATTATTCAAATACAACTAGCCTAGGATACCAACAACAAACACATTACTTACTTCAGAAAGGGAATTGAGAAGAAGGGAACAACAAAAAAAGACAAATGCATATGCCTCTAAGAAAGAAAGGCAAACAAGGTACTAATCAAATCAACAACACATTAAACCACACATTTTAATTGGTTAGGCTTGACCCTCGTTTTTTTTTTTTTTTTTTAAAAAAATGTCCCCAGTGGAGTCGCCAGCTGTTGCACCCCGAAAAATCCCCGCTTGGGTTTCTCAATGTACAACGTGGAAAAAGTTTGGAGCCGCCACCAATATTTTAATTTTAAGACCAAAACATTGAAAAAAGGTCTTTTGAACAAGGCGAATGGTCTTTTGAAACTAGAGATATGGGTTCGGAGGTCGATTACGTGCGAGGAAGGTGTTAGCACCACGCACGTCCTTTCTACCGAAAGGGAACCTCTAATTAAATGTGTGGTTTTAACGTTTGATTTGAAAAATACCTAAATTTGCCTATTTATTTCTTATTTGGAGATGAATGGGAAATCTTTAATGAAAATTTTATTTTAGGTGAGAAGGGGGGAAAAAAGGGTTTTTAGAAAAAAGTGCTTGACGGGACATGGCCCGCTCCTACGTATCTCCCGGTGCGATGGAGAATTCAAAGCTACGTAGTTCTTAGTTGTCTTTGAAAAGTTTTTTTGTTTTTTAATCTTTTTTGGTGAGTTTTTGAAATAGGACGAGCATCAGTGAATGATTAAACTAGCATAGGCTATGATGAATCACTTACTAAATACTCAAAAGAGAGAGTTGTACCGCTAGTCAAACGAACGGAGGTTCTGATGGACTATTGATAACAACTCGTTTTTTTATTATCTTTTTTGAAAGTGATTTTCGAAAGAGATTGATTCGCACGATGATCGAACTAACAAAGGTTATGATAGATCATCGTTTATTATTTTTTTTAGGAGAAAAGGACATTGTCACTAATAGCTAAACGAACAGAGGCTCTGATGAGCTACTAGCAACAATGGGTTTGAAAACGATTTTTGTTTGTTTTATGAAAATGATTGGTTTAGGGGGATGAAAAGAATTTTTATTTGTTGCGCTTGACGAGGACGTGGCTCGCTCCTACGTATCCCAAACGGGAATCAAAGCGACGTAGTTCTAAACAAGAATGTTTTTGAAAGGGTTTGAAAGGGGGAAGAGCTTTCATAACGATCGAGCAAGCAAAGGCTTTGAGCGATCATTACTAATAACCCTTGATGGCGTTCACGACAATCAAACAAGCCAAGGCTTTGAGTGATAGTCACTAATAACTCGCGTTAATTGGAAAAAGGTTTGAAAGATTTTTGGAAGAAAGGGTGAAGGCATTATCAATGATTGATTACAGAGTTTAAACACATTTAATTATCACGAAATCATGCGTATGTTGAATATTTAATCAAGACTAAACATGCCAACATGATCAAGAGACCCACCTATCAGGGATGCAAGGTAAAAGTTTTTAAAGCAAGTGTGCGTATAGGAGGGAGTGTATTTACCCTAATGACTCTATGCTACAACAGGCATGTAGACTTACGTCTTCATTAGGAGGTCATACACATGGGTGGAATGGCACATTGAATCAAGACATTTAAAATGCATCCAATAACAAGCAAGCAATTGATCATAGGCGTAGAATGATCTTAATTAAACTAAGGAACATATGAACAATGATTTCTCAATAACATGAGAAAAGGGGAAATTGCATCAAGGCTAAGGTAAGCCTATCCTTTGCATTCATGAATATGTGCCCAGAGGTTGGTAACACAATCAAAGAGGAGGGAGCATCAAGGTTTTGGGAAACCCATCCTTCGCAATACCCCATGGACCCTAAACCCTAAACATACAATCTCGTTTTTTCACTAAGAAATTAAAAGGGAAAGGTTGAACACATAAGCTAAATTGAGTCCCTTCTAGCAATCTTCACCACTTAGATCGAGGTGCACTAGGCACTAGTGGGAATCATATTGCTAGATCATCAATCACTAACAACAATATTTTATTTCAAAAAAAAACAAAATCATGCACATAACCCCAAAATCAAAGCATAACAACAAAGATTCATAGGATTAAAATATGTACAAGAAAAAAATGGTGCTCAAAGTAAGGATCTACATCTTTGCAAATGAAATTTCACAAATATGAAAAATGATGAGAATATACAAGAATAAGGTCTAGATGCACTTACTTGAGGGAAGAAAAATGCAAATATGGAGGAGATAGAAATGGATCAGCTCTTGACGGAGGATCAGCTCTTGACGGACCAGCGGTGCGAGAAAAATATAAGAGTTTTCTGAAGTGATAGATCGTGAGAATGTCTCTGATCTTGTGAAAATCCCTCTGATCTTGTGAAAATCGTCAGATCTCGTGAAAAATGTGTGTAGCAATTCTTCTCTCTGGTCTTGTGTGATGTGTCTCTGTGAAAAATGGTGAAGCGTAGCTTCCTATTTATAGAGTTTCAAAAACTCAACAATTAATGCATGACATAATCGATTATGTCTTTCAATTAAAACATGTGCTAATCGATTATGTTGATGAAGATGGAAACTTTGGTGAGATGATAATCGATTATTGTTGTAAGGCAAAATAGGTGCATAATCGATTATCAACCTTCCTTAAAAGGTGGTAATCGATTATGTGCTTTAGTTGTTTGAAGCCCCTAATCGATTATGGTATATAAAAAAGGAAGGTAAGGATAGCTTGCTAATCGATTATTCTTTTTAGTTATTTGAAGCATATAATCGATTAGTTTGATAAGAAAGGAAACTTTGTTTGCTTGCTAATCGATTATGTATTTAGTTAAAATAGGATGCTAATCGATTATGTGCTTCAAAAGGGGAGGGAATAATCGATTATTTGCTTGATTTCATAGAGCAAATAATCGATTATTTGCTTGAATGAGATAAGAAGGTAATCGATTATTTGCTTTCCTAAAAATATGGGCATCCTAATAATCGATTATGTGCTTCAAAAGGGGAGGGAATAATCGATTATTTGCTTGTTTTCATAGAGCAAATAATCGATTATTGGCTTGAATGAAACAAGAAGGTAATCGATTATTTGCTTTCCTGAAAATATGGATACCTTCCTTATTCATCAAGAATATATTATATGCATGATAAAATCAATTTTATACTTTCTAAAAAAATTATTTTCATGCATGAGGCTTATTGAAAAATATTTTCATGCAAAAATTATTTTTATAGACCCCTTTGTGAGAAATGACCAAAATGCCCTTTTCGACCCTAAAAACCCTAATTTCCCAAAAAGTGCATTCTAACCCTAAACATGATTTCAAAAACTTTGGAATGGTTTCTAGGACCCAAAATGCAATACATTTTATTATTATTATTATTTTTTTTTTGTGGGGAAAATTAGGGTTTGGACCTAAGCCGGACAAAATTGGGGTATGACAATGTTAAGACTGTTTGATGTAATCATCGAAAATTTTTAGTTGTGTTCAATATCTAAACAGGAAATATTACTCTGATGTAGTCCATTTCGTGCATCTTAGCATTTCTATTTGTTAGAAATATTTGGGTGTTACAAGTATAGTCATGGAATTCTTGTAAGATGGTATCAAGAGGTCATGTATTTGTATAAACTTGGCTGGTTTGTTTAATTGGAATTTAAAGGTTATTCCTACCATCTAATTCTTCAATCTCTGCGTATTAGGTATCTAGCATAAACTGAGGCACTGATTGAGACTGTTTCCCTGAAAGATCAACTTCAAGTAACTTGTTAAGATCAAGCATCAACAGTTTCACTATGAGTCAAATTCTACTGCTTTTTGTAATTCAGAATTTGTAATTCAGAAACAAGTTTCCACTTTACATCTCTATTTCCTTTTACATTTCAGTAGTAAACGTATAAACAAAATCCTAATGATAATTTTCATATCGAAATGATTTCCCCAATTAGTTCTACACTTCTACAAATTGATTGTTTCTATCTTACAAATAATGGTTTTGGCAGATCAATTTGGTCAGAAGTAGCTTCGAATGATGCGGTCATTGAATCAGATGCTTTTAAGTAGAGCAATTTAATATGTAGAGCCTTAAAGACTGAGGTCACTATGATGACATTCTCCAAACTGCTGAATTGGTATGCTTCTACCTCAACACCTTCATCTATTAACAATTTATACTCTAAACTTGTAAAAATTTGAACAGGTGCATCTTTATTCCATTGATGTCGCAGCATCTCTGTTAGTGGCAGCTTTAAATGAGGGGAGAGATGTGATCATGGATGTTACATTTTCATGGAACCTTTTGGGGAGCAGACTATTGCCATGGCTATAAATATTCACATATGTAGGTATACATGGGTGCTGGGTATAATTCTTTTTAAAAAAAACTATTCGTTTAGCCACGGTTTAATCGTGGCTAACAGTTGCTTGAATGTTTGAACATGCTACTTAGTCACACGTTAACCGTGGCTGAACAAATCCTAAACCGTGGCTAACCCTATGTCTCCACGGTTACATTTGGCATGGCTAACTGCTCATTTAACCGTGGCTAAGGTTTCGCGACGCCAGGTCCTTTCATGGTCACCGTAACCGTGGCTAATCTTATTTGCCACCGTGGCTAAACGCCACTTTTTTTTGTAGTGACATTACAATTAGTAGTAGCAGTAACTGAAAGATATCCTATTGTAAGTTATTCTTACAGTTAATAAATATATAATTATTGTAAGTCTTCTAACACCAATACACACTACAACAATACCGATGAGTCTTCTAATTATTGTAATAGTAACTGAAAGATATAATTATTGTAAGTCTTCTAAATATTATTGGTGGTTATTTAAATTTGAATTAGGATTCCCAGTTTGAGTGTGAGTTTATAAGTGGTATTTACTAGTCCGTCCGTAGACCAAAAAGACCGATGAGTTCTTTAGAGCCTTTAAAACTTTATATTTAAAAATTATAGCATTTTAATATCAATAATTATATATTTTAGGATTTTATAGTTTACCTTAAAAAAAGGAATTCCATAGTTTTTTATATTTTGTATTTTCAATAATTTCGCTCATTTATTATAAAATAATGATTAAAATATTATTACAATGTAATTTATATTGAATTCTCTTTTACTTTTAGTATTCATATATTGATAATATCGTAAACAACTCTCACATAAATGTTTCATTATATTTTTTTAGTGAAGAAAAGGAAGGAATCCTCATTAAAATCTCATGATGCAAAAAATATAATTAAGGAGGGAAAAAGAGTACTTTTCCTAGTTTTTATTAAAAAATGTTAAAAGTTAAATTATTAAAAAAAGATAAAAATAAAGGAGGCAAGGAGAGAGCCCAAGGGAAATACCTTGACAAGAAAAGAAATTAAAATCAAAGCAATAATAGAGAGTCCCTAGCTTGTTACGGCGAAAGACCCTAAGAAAATCTATCAAAGACACAAACTAAAAGGAAAAACTTTAAAGGACTAATTTACATTTGCCAGATCAGAAAGAGACAGAGACAGAATTTGCCCTAGAACTGGTATTACAGCCTATAATTTTTTGGACCAATTTCTTTTTTTGTCGAAATTTCTTCTTTTGTGTCTTGGACACAACCAGTTCGAAATTATAATCCTGTGCAACTATTCTCTGGGCATCAGAAGCCAAGGTTTAGCAACATCATCTAACATATAACCCAAAAACTTTCCTAATATTTTCATGTCAGCTACTACATTTGGGTTAGAAGTAGCATCAAACTCTGAGGCATTTAGATAATCTAGAATGGCTCCTCCACCGCTAGAATGGTGACCGATGCACAAGCTTTGTGGAATTAAAGGCTCCTCCACCGCTAGAATGGCTGCATCGCTTCGCATTTGAGCCCTCAGAACCTTAATTGTAAACTGATGCAGATCGTTTAGCTAAAGGTGAGAAGGGATGTGATGAATTGAAGTGGTTTGTGCTGGTAGTTGATCGTCGGCGAGGCTAGGGTTTCTTCGGGCGACTTCTAGAGCGACAGAGCTCTCTCTCTCTCTCTCAATGATTAAATTTTAGCTTAATTTAGTAAAAAGGAATCTCTGGTCTTTTATCCTTTTTAGCGTAATTTGGACTGAGTGTTGTGCCTGACCAGATTTGGCCCACTGTTGGTGCGTTTCCTTGTGAGCTTTAATCTAGCTATGTTGGTTTTTTATTTACGTTGAAACTTGTATTGGATCTATGGTTCGGGCCTGGCCCATTTTTTCTTCATGAAATGAAAATCATTATCCTCCTGACCAAAAAAAAAAGATAATCTAGTATGGTAGTGTGAGGTTGAGTAGAGGAGGAATCAATAGAATCACTCCAACAACGACTATCAATATTCACATCATTGATTAAGTTGGTGTTAGAGTGAACATGAGTTTCAACAGTACAAATAGTATTAGAGGTATGGAAAATCTGAACAACGTTGTCTTGAGCTGCTGCTTGTGCGGTAGAGGCAAAAGTATTAGCTAACTTCTGAATAGAGTTCAAAGATGTCTTCTGCATCTGCATAACCGCATGCGACACTTCATTAGATTGCGTGATTGCTTCTCTAATCTCATTAGATGAAGATTCATCTTGCACTAGTGGAAATTTGACACTAAAAAACATCGTTTAGCATCGGTTGTTTGAACACCCGATGCTAAATGTAGACGCGGTGGCAATTTTGCAATTAAATGGAAGATTTCAGTTTTCAGGCCTACATTTGGCATCGGTTGTTAAAACACCCGATGCATGAAGTCCCGTTTTATTTTTCAATTTTCCATCACATACACTCATTTCTCGCGAACCTCTCTCTCACTCTCTGAATCACTGAACGCTCAACGCTCTCCACTCTTTTCCTCTTTCTCTCCCCGTCAACGCTCAACGCTCTCCACTATCTTCCACCACCACCACCCACTACCGCCACTCTCACCTCCTTGTCGTCGGCCAGAACCGCTCCCTCTCCTCCTCACTTCAACCCCTTCGTGCGACCCACCCAGCCCAAAACCCATAACCCATCATTCCTTTTCCACTGCTTCCATTGCTCCTCTTCCATTGCTGGCCAAGCATTCTACTACTTCTTCTTCATCTATGGTAAGTATTGTACTTCTATTCTACTTCTATTTTACTGTATCCTAATCAGAACCCTAATTTTTGACTTACTGAAAACCCTAACATCCTCTTCCTAATTTTACAGCTTCAATCCGAACCCTAAGCCCCAATAATCTCTGGTTCTTCTTCCGCTACGGCTCCTTTGAAATGATTAACAGCACCATCGTAGATAGAAGTCCTTCTGTTAGATGGGAAGATATTGGTAGGAATCTATGTACATTTTCTTTTTTCTTTTTATGTGCTATCATTTGTTTGATTCTTAATATGGAAATGCAGCTGGCCTTGAAAAGGCGAAGCAAGCTTTAATGGAGATGGTTATTTTGCCAACGAAGAGACGAGGAAACTCAATGAAGAACATGCTTTATGAATATGATGTTATTATGTTTGTTACATTTGGAATGTAAATGATGCAAAATCACTCACTCTTTGGTTCTTTTGGGAAATTTTTCAATGTTGAGAATGTGCTGTTTCAACTTGAAATATTCAAGCTTCTGCTTCTGAGAATAAAATCATCTCTTTGAACATTAGCCACTTCTTTAATCAATAAGCCATTACATCTTACAGTCTATGTTTTTATTCTTTGAGTTACTCAATATGCCATTTATCCATAGTATTGCTTTAAACTTAGTTTAATTGAATCATTTAGCTGTTTTGCAGATTCTTGGCTGCACTTTGTTTGCCTCTAGTCACTTCCTTATCCTCTACTAGAATGCTTAATTTCCTCTTCACTATATTTTTGTGTATAGGTCTTCAATTTGCATTTTCTTGTGTTGTCTTGGTAGGAAAAGTATAATACCATGAATTCTAGGGATGGTAAAGGAGTGCTCAGTATGCTATCATTTCAAGCTGCTGAGATTAGGCTTCTACGTAGTTTGATCATTGAGACAGAAACAGTGCAGGTATCTTTCTAACAGTGTGTATTGATTAACAAATTGATATATAAATGGTTTCTTCTACTATCTAACATCTTAAGCCTTTGTACAAACTACTGGTAGCTGGTAATTTACGACATGCTTACTGCTAATTTTCTTTATTTTCTTGGTAATTAACATTTTAGATTTCAATTTTACTTTTCATTGAAGATACACTTCTTTTCATCTATTCATCCCTTTTGTTATCTTGCAGAATGCATTTGAAATGTCAACATTCTTATGGTCCCTGGTAAGAAACTGGCATTGTCATATTACCTTTATGGACTAACCATAATAACTTTTGGTTTTGGTTAAAATAAGGACTTGGCCAATGGCTTAATTGGCGGCTGATTGTTATTGTTCCAAAATACTATTTCTCTGGATTTAATTCACAGTGCAATGTTTTTATGTTTGTAATGAAGTTGGTAATTGACATGTGTACTAATGACTAATGATTTCCTCTTACTTTTGTAGGTTCGTAGGCTTAAAATACAGCAAATGATTAAATTAAAATGCAGAACTTGGAATGAAAGAAGAGCAAGAGAATGAACTTCCCAACTTCCCATCATTCATTCCATTCTTGCCTCCTTTGGTAAGTTTCATGTAGTCACGGTGATTTTGTTATTGTTCTTAATGGACATGAAAAGCGCTTAATTTAGTTGTTTATGCGTTTATCCAAACAAGGCCATGGTATAAGTGTAAGGGTTAGTTTGGTTTGAGAAATTAGTGCCGCAAGTGTTTCAATGTGAAATTTGTTATTCTGAGAATGAAGTATTATTTTTTTCTAATTGTTTCTTTTCTACTGTTGCATATAATTTACAGGGAATAGAGATGGATAGGATTCAGGAAGCAGATGCAAATAATATATCTCAGTATTCATCATCTTCTGTTGTTGCTCTGGCTATCAAGGGTAACAAGAAAAGCAAATATGTGGTACAGTGGGCACTCAATAAGTTTGTTCCTGAAGGAATGATTATCTTTAAGCTCATACATGTTCATGCTGGTATAATTGGCTTTCCAACACCAAGTAAATAATGCATTTATGTTGATTATGTTTAACCATGTAACAGTTTTAAGCATTTTAAAACTGCACATATATATATATATACTTTTTATTACACTTACAAGCTTTCTATCATTAATGATAGCAGCAAAAATTACACTTGTATTTAACTTTAAGAGGTTGATTTATGAAGTTTGATCTATTTATAAAATGTTCGAGGTCGGTTATGATTAGCAGTTTAGCATTCTGTCTCAAAGTTGGGGAAATTTCACTAACATGAAAAATTCCTAGAACATGTTTTGTGGCCTTGCATTGAGTTATTTATCAGCATGTGAGAATTAGTAAGTTATGCAGCTACCTCTAAGGTTTTCAATATAACAAGTAATTGGATTATGCATAAGTGAATTTTTTTGGTGGTGGTAATGATTTAGCAGTGGAAGATTTTTTGAGATTATTGCATTATGATAATAACTTGGCATTTCTGTGCTTCCAGTGGGAAATGTGGTTCCTATTTCACCAGTGTGGAATGAAGTAGCAACTGCTTACAGAAAGGAGGTTGAGTGGCAAACAAATCAAATGCTTCTACCTTTTAAGAAAACGTGTGAGCAGAGAAAGGTAAGATATTTTTTATTCATGGAGATTAATTAGAATAGTTAATGCTCTATAGGAATTATCTTCTAATATTGTTGGTGCAGGTTCATGTGGATGTCGTACTGATTGAATCGGATGAGGTGGCAACTGCAGTAGCAGAGGAAGTAGCAAAGGATGCTACAACTAAACTTTGTTGGAGAATCAGAGAAACGAGCATTTGCACATTAAGGGGTTAGAGAGTAAGTCAAGGCACTTTTGGAACCTCTTGCTACTTCATTGTTTTTTTTGACAATTACTTCACTATTGTTAGTCTTTTTAATGAATGGTAGATCTTTTTAGTAACATTTGTAGAATTTTGTGTAAGAAATTTGTAGAACTTATAAGATTAATGACTTGTATTGTATGACATTAAATTTCAATAGAATTTGAAGTATTTTTATTAATTTATTATGAGTTGCTCTCTGGAAATAATTCTTTATATCAGGATTTTATAAATTGGTCAATTGATATCTATTAATAGTGGCAATTAATTTTTTATTTAAAAAAAGACTTTATCATCCGGTGTTTAAACAACCGATGCTAAATGTCATTTTTAGAGACATTTAGCATCGGTTGTTTCAAATAACCGATGCTAAATGTCATTTTCAGGATCGATTATTCGAACACCCGATGTTAAAAGTCACTTTTAGCATCGCGCGATTTAACATCGGACATTAACCCACGCTAAATGTCCAAAATAACCGACGCTAAATGTCTTTTCTGCACTAGTGTTGCTGACTATTCAAACCTAAAAGTTGTTGCACCTTTATAGGTGGTAAATCCCAGTAGAGGATTAGGATCCCAACCATCCCGAGAAACGCTTTTAAGAGCTTCCTTATTCACGTAGGTTTGAATAACCCAATATTTTTCATTATTATTCACATTATTAATAAAATTTAATTTACGAACATATTTAGAAACATGTTTTGGCTGAATAGCATATTATCGAATCTTTTGCTCCTTGTTATTTTCAGCACGATTATGCATCCACAACTAGAATAAGTTGAGGTAGCGGTAGTTTTTAATGACGGAAAATTAAATTTCTTTTCTAATTCTTTGGTCGCAAACTGATAGCGACGAGACTTTTTTATTATTTTTTATATCTACAATATCTTTTTCATACGAAACTTCTGTATTGCTATAATTTTTTATGATATTCTCGCAATTTGTTCATTATTACCCTTGTTTATCTAAAATATAAGTATTTTAATAATGAAGCTAATCTTTTCTTAGGTCTTACAATAAAACTTCTAATTATCAATTGTTTATTAATTTTGCCTATATTCATTTTCTATCTTTTTAATTTTTCTTTTTATTATATAAATTTTATTTTCTAATTCTATTTTTTAAAATTGTGTAACACCCCGATATTTACTAACTTGTAGAAACATCGAAATGCACCACTTGGCATACATCAGAGTTACTTCTTGTCTCAGATATTGAACACGACTAAATAATTTCGATAATAAATTATCGAACGCGCTTACATAACTTAACATAATTTGAAATACGTGTCTTACTACTTCTCATGCCTAGTGTTCAATACCCAAAATAGAAAGTTGCGGAAGCGATTTACAACTTGATCCAATAATAAGTCGTACAATCAATATACATATTAGACAATAGAAAAATAACATAAACAACTAAACTAAAACATCTACATCTCCTTGCGGTAGCTTCATAACCGAGTCTCATTGCCTTTACTTTCCCTGAAAACCACAAATCATAAAGGGTGAGAAAACATTATCTCAGTGAGTTCTATCGAGGCCCCTTACTAACTCTCCAGATTCATTATGCTTGATTCATTAATCGTAGTCCTTAAAGTTGACTACGTGGAAACCTGAAACGTGTAACTCGTAGTCCTCCTAAGCAACATACGAGAGACACACACATAACAATGATTCTTAGCATATCACCGGCAACTTTATTTGAAAGCTACCGGCAAACCCATTCCCTTGCCATTCTCTACCAGGGACAAACGATGACGTGGCATAGGTCTTGGGGCTCATGACTTCCCCTCCCACTAGTACGCTAATCCATGAAATAGGGTCGTCACCCTAACAATGATGTATATAGATATATACCTTGACATGAACATAACAATGATACAAACATGGCATAAAGTAACTTGACCTTATCTTTATCCTTAGGGACATTCAGTCCGTCTTATCTTTACATGATGTGATCTCACTCGTGGTTACTAATTTTATTAGCATAACTTAGGGGACATTATATTACAATCACAAACCATGTTACCCGCATTGGGCCGTCTTATAAACAATGAACATAATCATGGCAAAACAATCAATATTACCCGCATTGGGCCGTCTCATGAACAATAAACATAATCATGGCATGAACAGTAAATATTACCCGCATTGGGCCGTCTCATAAACAACGAACATAATCATGGCATAACAATCAACCTTAGCATGAAACTTACCTCAGTCATATTCATTATCATAGCATGGGGCTGGGGAAGGGATTAGAATGCAATTGGAACCGTTCGAAATGGCCTAAAACATGTTTTGAAAGTGGGTGACAGAGGCTTCCGCACGGCCCGTGCGTGTAGACGCACGACCCGTGCGTGTTTTGAAAAATTGAAAATTGAGAAACAGAACCACACGCACGACCCGTGCCCAGGGGCACATGGTCCGTGCGTGACTAACAGTTTTTCCAGAAATAGTCTTTTTGCGTAACCTTGTCCGTTCCGATCGTTCCAATACTCATTCCGATCCACATCCGAACATAACAATAAAATCAAACAGTCATAACAATCATCATAACCAGTCTAAACATTCACACAATAAATCAATCGTCCGCATAACTTATCATTCGAAACGTCATTTTCACAAACGGTTTTGACTCAAAAACGCACGGTTGGACACAAAACTGAACATGCAACAATATTTCAAAACAATATCCCTAAGCGAGTATAGAACTCACCTTTGGCGATGAAAATCGCACACAACTCTGAAATTTGCCGGAATCCGCTCCAAACGACTCGAAACCGAAACCCAGCTTCCCAATTGCTCCTGCTGTTTCCAGCAACAAAGTGCCATTTTGCAACGGACATAACTCAGTCAATTCTCAACCAAACGTAGCAAAACAGGTTTCTATTGTGAAGGGAATTTTATCTAGTTTCTGAGGGTTCAGGTGTCACACACATGCAACCAGTATTCAGAGAGTTATAAAGGAAACAATGGAACTGGGTCAAAACTGAGGCTGATTCAGAAACGAAACTTGTGGACATGATAACTTCCTTCACACTACAAGAATATGCTGATTTAGCTACCACATATTTCCGAGGGATTTATTTCGGTCGGTAATACATTCGTTTCCAACGGATAATTCCCTCGCTACGTGTTTAAGGCATTTCCCGCTTATCTTTCCGATGGATTTGAAATCCCTCGCTAATTTCCGAGGGACATTTCCGTCGGAAACACATAAATATCCGTCGGAACCGTTTCTCACTTAAAACTAAAACAATAGATTCATCGTGACCCTCTTTCACTCCATCACTTTCACTCTCGCTTCTTCTCACGCTAACCCTAAACCTCTCCACTCTCAGCCACCACCCTCACCTTCACTCTCGCTTCTTCTCACTCTACCACGTTCTCTATCAGTCACCCAACACTCTCTCGCCTCTCGATCTCATCTCGCTCTCACCTCTTGATCTCGCGTTGGCTCTGGCTCTCAAAATCACTACATCTCTCTCTCCCTCTCTTTCTCCGAAGCTCCTCTCTCGCTCCGTCTCTCTCTCATGGACAAGCATCTCATTCACATATCGAAACATCAATCACAGATCGAAGAGAAGTTCCTACTCGCCGGAATCGTACATTGGTAACTTCTCCGTCAAACCCTAACCTCGTCTCTTTCTACTTCTATTTCACATGCGAACACTCTAATTTCAGATCCCCCTTCAAATTCCCTATTGACTTGGATCCAATTTCAATTCGTTACAGGATTCTAACAATTGCACATTGTTTTCTTTGTTTTTTTTTGTTGGATCCTGAAATTGCTTTTGTCTTGTTACTCTTGTGATTGTTAATTTGTGTATTGGTTGAATCCTGACATTGCTTCTGCCTTGTTACTCTTGTGATTGTTAATTTGTGTATTGCATTCTCTCTGGTGTTTAAGACATGTTAATCTGTGTATTGCTTATTTATTGATTATTATATATTCACGTGGTTAAGCTTTCTATCTGGTCTGATAATTTTTGTTGTTGATATTGAGTATATTTGTCTTGAACAAAGATTATGTGATATCTAATATTTATATTATGTGATATCTAATTTTTTTTGGATGATTGTTGATATAGTTTCAATTGTCATCAGTACGTAATGAAAAATATTTGTGGTGCTTGAATAGATGACTGTTGGGATATAGTTTATTTTTTTTGCTGTGAATTAATATTTCTGAGGGATTTGTGACGGGTTTTTGCGACGGAGTTTCCGAGGGATTTGCGACGGAAGCGTTTCCGAGGGAATTTTCCGTCGGAAATTGTTTGCGAGGACCGTTTTTCCAACGGAATTTTGTAACATCCCAAATTTTTAAAATAACATTATAAGTGGAGTTTATATAATTGCTAGTCGAAGGAATAAATAATTCGCACTTCGGAATCGGTCGAGTCGAGAAATTTTATACCGAGTAATTAACCGTAGAGTTAGTGGCGGGTCTTGGCCTAAAAACCTTGACTAAGTGAGCTAAGGGCATTATGGTCCTTTCCCAACCATAACACCCTCAGCCCCAACTGAAACAACAACACACTCATATCCCTTCATTTTCATTCATTCAGCAACAGAAAAGAAAGAAAAAGAAAACAGAAGAAAGAGGAGAGAAGAGAAGAGAGGTGAGGTCGAGAGAGAGAGAGTGGAGACCAAGGATGGATCCTTCAACAATCTGCCATGCATGTAAGTCCACCATGTCTTATTCTTCTCCAATTTCGATTTCCCTTCCTTTGATCTAAGTTACTGAACCTCATTCATCCTCCTCCCCATCTTGCCATTTTTTATGCTTAGAGCTCAAAGTGGTCAACAATGGAGTTTTAACTACTTGATGGTGTTACATGTGCATTAGGAGCTAAGGAGAAGTATACTCAGGAACTACATTGTAGATTGGGAGCTATTCTGAAGTGAATAGGTTGCTGGGTTTCGAAGTATACAGAAGTGTTGTTGCGGTCTCGAAGCGGTTGAGCTCTAACGGGGATCGTTCGTGTGTTTTCGGTTCGGTGACTTCGCCTTTCGGCTCAACTCTCGGACTTCGTCGAAACAGTGAGTTCTATACTCACTAGGATTGAGTTTCATATGTTATATAATCTGAATCGAGTCAATGGAATTAATTTGGTGATTTGCTTGGTGTTGATTGTTTAGCCAATTTCACTGTTTCTGAATGTTCTAGAATAGGTTCAATAATTTTATAACTGGGAATGATTTAGGCATCCAAAAATTATATAACTTACCTTTTTAGAAACTAGATTGAATACTTGTCATTTTGGCTTTGGAATGGGTGCATTTGGACTTGTGTAGCTCAAGATATGAGCATCACAAGTTATGGTAGAATTCTGGAGACAGTTTGAGAATAGGTTGGGTTTCTGAGTATCTGGGGATGATATAGGTATCCAAAAATTATGGGGTCAATTGTTTTAGAAACTAGACTGAATGCTCGTCAATTTGGTCCTGATTTGGTTGAATTTGGAATTGTGTAGCTCAAGATATGAGCATCACAAGTTAGGGTAAAATTCTGTGTAATTTCGCGTCGCGACCCGTGGCCATCGCGTCACGACCTCCCATAATTTTTTCAACGCAAAACTTTCTGTCACTTTTCGCGTCGCGACGGTAGGTGTCCGCGTCGGGACGGTTTGCAATTTTCACTAAAAAGTCCCTGAACTTGTTTTCACAATAACTTTTGATCCGGGAATCCGATTGAGGTGTTCTCGGATGCGTTGGAAAGCTTATTCAAAGACCTAACTATATATACACAATTTGAATTGGAAATCATACTGTTTTTGAAAGTCAAAGCTGTTTTCAAAACCGAATTGTAGACCGCGTGTGAGCATATGTTTTTAAATAATAACGGGATTATAGATCCCTCTCGACGCTATGATTATAACGCCGGATGTCTAACTTCGAATTCATCAAAACGGGTTATAGATCGACAATAGACATAGATATAGATATCTGAAACTTAAAGACAGTCCAATGCGGACATGATGTATATTTTATTATATATCGCGTTGGGTGACGACCCGACAAGTAGCATACTAGGAAGGGAAGTCATGATCCCTCACCCTAGGTCCTGAAACGTTTTGGCGTGGTCAAACGTGGGTTATCGGGATTGTTGGTTTGTATGCACGGCCGATTTATGCTAGGTTAGTTTCACGATTCTCCGAGATTGTGGTTTGTATGCACGGTCGGGTTTCGTTTGATAAGCAAGTGATTATAGATTAACCTACGAGGCTTAATAATATATAATGGTACTTCATTACCGAGATTGTTGGTTTGTATGCACGGTCGGTAATTGGGCTATATATATATATTGATGCAAATGGTGATAAATATACTATGTTGCAACGGTTTTAAACTAAACCGAGTGATAGTGAGGGGGCACGGTAGAACTCACTGAGATATGTTATCTCACCCTATCATTGTTGTTGTTTTTCAGAGAAGCAGGGAAAGAAGAAGACTGTAAGGCACGAGTAGGTGACATGCTCTTGGAGATGTCAAGGACCTAGTCTTGATCCTCTTATGTTTCCTTTTGCTGTCTTTGTCATGGTTGTATGACTTGTATCGTTTATGAGTTGTACGAACCGTAATCTTGTTTCCTGTTTTAGTTATTGAACTCGGATGTTGTAATCCTTTCGGCTGTGGACCGAGTAACTTCTATTATATGAAGTCGGGATGTTCCGAATATTATGTTTAGTTTCGGAAAAAGTTTATATGTTCAATAATTATCTAGGAACTGTGTCCTCTGATTATTGCTAAGGTTGTGCACTACGGTGTATCTACGTGTTAGAAATACCGGGGTGTTACATTTGGTATCAGAGCAGTTCGACCTAGTCGGACTTAGATGTTAAGAATCTTTTACGTCTTCTAAGTCTGATTCTTCTTAGTATGCTATTAGACATTGAGCCTGATCAACTTAATACTTTGTGCATATTTTGCAGAATCATGGCTGGAAGAGGTAGGAGAAACCCACCTATTGATCCTCATCAGGAATGGATGCAAAATGTCATCGAAACTCAGCAGAAGATGATGAATGACATGATGCTAATGCAACAGCAACAGATGGCTCAGATGGCTCAAATGCAGCAGATGCATCAAGTGCGTCAACCACAACCAACTGATCCAGTCAATGTACCACAACCTGAGGACCCCAACAGGGTGTATTTTCAGTTTCTGAAGATGAAACCCCCAACCTTCAAAGGAGGATCCGATGCAATGAAAGCCCATTTCTGGGTAGATGCCATGGAAAGGATCTTTGTGACATTGTAATGCAATGAGGAGGAAAAAGTAATTTGTGCTGCCAATGCTTTGGATGAAGATGCTCATACCTGGTGGACTAATGCACGCAGGATGCTCCAAACCCAAGGAACACCTCTTAACTGGGATAACTTTAAGGAGCTGTTCCTAGGTCACTACTTTCCTGATGCTCAGAGGCTTGCCAAACAGGTGGAATTTGTTAGTCTGAAACAAGGAGACATGTCTGTTGGGGAGTATGCCGCAAAGTTTGAAAGATTGTCTCCATTTTATGAAGTGGGAACTCATGCTCCAAATGACCATTGGAAAATGATAATGTTTAAGCAAGGTCTCTGTGGTGATGTGAACCAAGGTCTTAGTTCCTATACTATGACCACTTATCCCACTTTGGTGCAACAAGCACATACTGCCGAAGAGGATCTGAAAAGGATGTATGCTGAAAGGAAGGACTTTTGGAAAGAAAAGCGAAAGGGAAATGAATCAACTTCTTCAAACCCCAGAAGAAAGGGAAGTTATGAGAAAGGAAAGCAGGTTCAGATGACCGATTCTCCAAAGCCTAGAAAGTGTACCTACTGCAAGAAATATCACAGAGGTAAATGTCAAGCTGGGCCAAACCAATGCTACTTCTGCAAGGAGGTGGGCCATTATGCTAATAATTGCCCGGCGAGGAAAGCTTTCTTGGAGTCTCCTGATGCCCCAAGGCAGGCCCGAGTCAACACTTTAGACGCCCAGACCATCACACCTGCTGATAATCTCATAAGGGGTACATGTTCTCTTTTTAATCAAACTGTTAATATACTGTATGATTCTGGCGGTACTCACTGTTTTATCTCTGAAGCTTGTGCTGAACGGTTGGGATTAGAAGTGTCTCCTATATCCGAACCGATAACTATCCTTACTGCTGCAAAGGGTCGTGTTCGAACCCAATCATTATGCCTTAACTGTCTACTTGCCATAGGAGGCAGGGAATTCGTTGTCGATTTTATCTGTTTGCCTATGAGGGGGATGGAGATCGTTTTGGGAATGAATTGGATGACTTCCAATCACGTTACTATTGACTGCTTCAATCGTGCAATTGAGTTTCCTTCTGAAGTAGCGGAACCTGCACCACCTGCAACGAATGGTGTTATTTCGTTCGCTTCAGCCAGCCAGTCTCTATTCCAAGGTGCGGAAGCTTTTGTTGTTATTTTATCAGCATCAACTGAAGCTGGTTTGGATTTATCGTCTGTGCAAGTTGTTAATGAATTCTTAGATGTTTTTCCTGAGGAAGTTTCCTTTTTGCCTCCGGAACGAGAGGTAGAATTCTCTATAGATTTGGCGCCTGGTGCAGGGCCAATATCCATAGCACCATATAGGATGTCTCCTCTCGAACTGAAGGAATTGAAGTCCCAACTTGAAGAACTAATCTCCAAGAAGTTTGTTCGGCGAGTGCTTCTCCATGGGGTGCGCCGGTGTTGTTAGTTAAGAAGAAGGACGGAAGCATGAGGTTATGCATAGACTACCGTCAGCTGAATAAAATCACCATCAAGAATAAGTATCCGTTGCCAAGGATAGATGATCTGCTGGATCAACTTCGAGGTGCTAAAATATTCTCCAAAATTGATCTAAGATCGGGATACCATCAAATCCGAGTGAGGGCCTTAGATATTCCGAAAACCGCTTTCTGTACGAGGTATGGACACTACGAGTTTGTGGTGATGCCTTTCGGACTAACTAATGCCCTAGCTGTTTTTATGGACTACATGAATCGAGTATTTCATTCCTACTTGGATCAGTTTGTGGTCGTCTTCATAGACGATATCTTGGTGTATTCAAAGACAATTGAGGAGCATGCTCAACATCTCCGCATTGTTTTAGGGGTACTCCGAGAGAAGAAGTTATATGCGAAACCGTCGAAGTGTGATTTCTGGATGTTAGAGATTAAGTTTTTGGGTCATGTGATTTCCCAAGAGGGGGTAGCAGTGGATCCTAGTAATGTGGAAGCTGTGTTGATTTGGGAGCGGCCAACTTCAGTGACTGAGGTAAGAAGCTTTTTGGGATTGGCAGGATATTACAGGAGATTTATCGAAGGATTCTCACAGTTGGTTCTCCCGCTCACCCGGTTAACTCGCAAGGGTCAACCGTTTACATGGGATACTGATTGTGAGGAATGTTTCCTCGAATTGAAGGAACGATTGACTTCTGCCCCGATCCTGATTCTTCCAGATCCGTCTCTAGGGTTTCAAATCTACAGTGACGCCTCTGGGAAGGGTTTAGGATGTGTTCTCATGCAGAATCAACATGTTGTGGCCTATGCATCAAGGCAACTGAAGACTCATGAAAGGAATTACCCAACTCATGACTTAGAGTTGGCGGCTATCGTGTTTGCACTAAAAATTTGGAGACATTACCTTTATGGTTCTCGTTTCGAAGTTTTTAGTGATCACAAAAGCCTGAAATATCTGTTTGACCAGAAGGAGCTGAATAATAGGCAAAGAAGGTGGATGGAATTCCTGAAGGATTATGACTTCGAGTTGAAGTATCATCCTGGGAAAGCCAATGTTGTGGCAGATGCACTGAGCAGGAAATCTCTCCACACAGCAGAGTTAATGATGTATGAAATGGCATTGTTGGAATCTTTCAGAGACTTGAATCTCAAGGTGACGAGGAAACGGGACCGACTCGTGTTACGAAATATCCGGGTCGCCAGTGTGTTAAGGGAACAGATCCGTGTGGCTCAAGAAGTGGATGTGAAATTACAATCTCAGAAAGGATTGCCCAATTTCACTGAGGACAGTGACAATATTATTTGCTTCAATGGTAGAACTTGTGTGCCCGATGATAAAGCCATCAAGGAGCAGGTATTGGAGGAAGCTCATAGAAGTCAGTATTCCATACACCCTGGATCCACCAAGATGTACCGAGATTTAAAACTGATGTATTGGTGGCCTGGGATGAAAGCCGATGTTGCTGAATTAGTATCTAAATGCTTAACCTGTCAGAAGGTTAACGCAGAGCACAAGAGGCCAGCTGGTCAGTTGCAACCACTCGATGTGCCAGTTTGGAAATGGGAAGATATCTCAATGGACTTTGTTATGGGTTTGCCGAGGTCGCAAGCCGGTAATGATTCCATTTGGGTAGTAGTGGACCGATTGACCAAATCCGCTCACTTTATTCCCGTTCGCTCGACTTATAAAGTCTCCAAGTTAGCAGATGAGTATGTGAAGAACATTATCAGACTGCATGGGGTTCCGACGAGTATCGTGTCAGATCGAGATCCCAAGTTCACCTCCAGATTTTGGAAATCTTTGAATGAAGCTTTGGGAACAAGAGTGTTGGTTAGCACTGCTTATCATCCTCAGACTGATGGTCTGACAGAGAGGACTATTCAGACTCTCGAGGACATGCTTCGGGCTTGTGTGCTCGATAGAGGAAGGAAATAGGAGGATCATCTTCCATTAGTAGAATTCTCCTACAACAACAGTTACCACTCCAGTATTGGAATGGCACCGTTTGAAGCACTTTATGGGAGAAAATGTAGAACTCCTTTGTGTTGGTGGGAAATTGGAGAAGATAAATTTTTGGGACCCGATATGGTTCGTGAAACTACCGAGAAGATTAGACTGATTCAAGAAAGAATGAAGGTTGCTCAGAGTCGGCAAAAGAGCTATGCTGAAAACCGAAGGAGACCGTTGGAATTTGAAGTCGGTGATCATGTATTCTTGAGAGTTTCTCCAACCATAGGCACCGGGAGAGCCTTGCGAGCGAAGAAGCCCAGTCCTCGATATGTTGGGCCATTCCAGATCATCGAGCGTATTGGGCCAGTTGCCTACCGTCTCGCTTTGTCTCCGGCCTTATCAAATCTCCATGATGTGTTCCACGTGTCTCAGTTGAGGAAGTACGTTCCCGATCCACATCAGCCGTTGAGTGTCGATACGATCAATCTTCGACCAGATTTATCATTCCAACCATATCCTAGCTATATCTTGGAACGTGGTGAGAAGACGCTACGGACAAGGACAATCCCCATTGTCAAAGTGGTCTGGGACGGCTTCTCGGTCGAAGAGGCTACCTGGGAGTTGGAAGACGACATGCGGACTAGATATCCATATCTTTTCAACTGAGGTACGTTTTGTAAATTTTGAGGACAAAATTTTAAAAGTTGGGGTGATTGTAACATCCCAAATTTTTAAAATAACATTATAAGTGGAGTTTATATAATTGCTAGTCGAAGGAATAAATAATTCGCAATTCGGAATCGGTCGAGTCGAGAAATTTTATACCGAGTAATTAACCGTAGAGTTAGTGGGGGGTCTTGGCCTAAAAACCTTGACTAAGTGAACTAAGGGCATTATGGTCCTTTCCCAACCATAACACCCTCAGCCCCAACTGAAACAACAACACACTCATATCCCTTCATTTTCATTCATTCAGCAACTGAAAAGAAAGAAAAAGAAAACAGAAGAAAGAGGAGAGAAGAGAAGAGAGGTGAGGTCGAGAGAGAGAGAGAGTGGAGACCAAGGATGGATCCTTCAACAATCTGCCATGCATGTTGTTAACTTTTCGGCAAGTGTACCGAATCGTGCAAGTAATAAAACCGGTAAGTACCGAGATATCGTCCTCAAGGATCGAAGTTAATTTACTAAGACGTTAACAACAGCTAATAGAAACCAAATTAAAAGGGGTTTGTTTGATAATTGTTGAGCTATCAAGCTCGAAGTAAAGCGATAAAAATGTTTTTGGGTTTTTATTACAAAAAACGGAACGTTTGAGGAAGAATATGATGAGAAGATGCTAGGGATGAATGCCTTTCAATTTCATGCTATTGTCACTGATTTAATTCCAAAAGATAATCTCACTCTCATTTGCTATTGAATCCACAATCCTAACCAAGCCCTAATCCCTTAGGTGAATAGTCCTTTGTTAATTAATAAAAGTCCTAATTCCTTAAGCACATTTACTAACAACAAGCAATAACAACGAGGATTCGCAACATACATCAATTCATAGATTATTCCTAAGCTACAAATTGAAGGAATTGAAATTCAAACATTCTAACGATAAAATTCCCATTTGATCATTGAATAAAGATAAGTTCTACAATTTTCCAATCATAGAAATGTTTAAGCCCAAAAAATCAATTCACAAATGATGAAAGAACATGAAGAACATCAATTTAAATCAGCAACAATAGCACTACATTAAAATTTATCCATCCCTAACATTGGGGTTTAGTTACATATGATAAAAGGAGAGAAAAATGGAGAATTACAAGTTGAAGGTGAAGATGAATGCATTCGAATCATCAATTCTTGTTCCCAAGTCTTGATTCTTCACTTGCCGTCAGCTGGAAGGAGCTCTCTTCGCGTGCTAGGGTTTCCCCAAACGTCCAGCCTCCCAAAAAACGCGTCTGTCCCTTGTTTTAACGTGTTTCCAGTATTTTGCGCTGCACTCGCGCTTCCAGCGCCACTTACGCGCAGATGGAGGACGCTACAGTGCAGTTTTTGCGCCTCAGTTGCGCCTCACGCGCAACTGCAGCGCAATTTGGCAGGAACTCCTGTGATTCTGCGCTCCGTTTGTGCTCCGTTTGCGCTCTGCAGCGCAATGCTCACTTCCTTGTATTTTTGAGTCTTCTTGCTTGCATTTCTTCGTTCCTCTCTTCACCTAGTCCCTGGGCACAAAAACACCACAAAAGCCAGCATAAACACTGCAAAGGAATTAAATCACAAATAGAACAACTCATTAATTTTCTCCTAACAATTTCCATTCATTCATCAAATTATCAAGTAAAATTCCCCTTTTTCGCAGTGAAAAACATCATGTGATGGAGATTCATCACAACCCCCAACTTGGACATTTGCTTGTCCTCAAGCAAAGACAAGACAAGACAATATCAACATCAGATAACATGCAATCAATGGTGAATCCCTTTCTAAACAAGACAATCACGAACAACCAAAAGACAAGTTGAGCAGCAACTTTCAGACTGGTCACTCAATGTCCAACCCACACGTGGTACTCTTACTAGCATAATCTTGCTCAATAGTGCGTGTGTGACACTTAACACAATTGGACCAGAGCTAGTTTCAAAATGTATTCACCTAAACCTAGAGGGTTTCCTTCCGAGAATGCCAAAGATGGTTCAAAATATAGGGTAGATTAACGTTTCCACATAAGGATCAAGGGGCTTCAACCACAACAAAGGGTCTTAAATAGGCATTTCAGATTAGACCAGTGCACTAACTAATACCACACACACATTTCAGACGCTACGGCGTTGAACACACGCAACACATCTACGCACATTTGTTTTTGGGCTGCAACCCCTTTCATTACATTGGTGTTTGGATTTGATCAACATTTGCTTTGGGACATTGCAGCAATTATCAGTTTAAACAACACAACACGTCATACACTTTAGCGTTACGGGTAGACGCTACAGTGCTGCACACACGCACCCCGACACACACGGCATACACTATAGCATTACGGGTAGACGCCACAGTGCTTCACACACACATTAACACACTCACGGCATACACTACAGCGTTACGGGTAGACGTTACAGTGCTGCACACACGCATCCAATGCACTGATCATCCTACAATCCTCATGCCCAGCCTTAGTACAACTGATGCACCCCCAACTTAGCTTCTACAACTACCCTAAATTTTTAGTAAAAATTTGGCGACTCCCATGGTCCACCGCACTAGCTTAGCTGCCCACATCTCTAGGATCACTAAGTTCCACTGGTTAGTGTTTTAAGTGTGGAAGCAAGATTGTACTAATTTGATCACCACAGGGGTATTATTCGCTCAGTTCTCCTGAATCATCACTAAGTTTGCTCAACTGTCTCTTTTCTTTTTTTTTTAGCAGGAAATTCACCACATGACTGCATTTTTTCCTGATACTAACACTGACAATAGGTCCTCCCCCCCACTTAAACATAGCAGTGTCCTCACTGATTAATTTAGGGGAAGACCTATTTACAAAGACTAAGACTAAAACAAAAATAAAATTAAAAATAAACCTACGAAACTACAACTACTAAAGGAAACACAAGGTGCACAATCAAATAAAGCAAAAGAGAAGGGACAGATAAAAAGTAACCTGGCGGTGAGTAGACTACTCAACCGCGTCCAGAGTCCAGAGGAGGCGCCTGAAAGATGTCCGCCTCAGGATCCAACTGCTCTCCCCGCTGCACCATGCACATAGCTCTGTACATGTTTCTCATCCCTACTTCCATCCGCTCCTGTCTGGCTGCAGAAACACTGATTGTGACTAAATGCATCCTAAAGCACCTAATCTAGGAAAAATAATGCGAAAAATTAAAAAGATAAGGATTGAGAAACTTGGGTTGCCTCCCAAGAAGTGCTTGTTTATCGTCTATAGCTTGACGTTGCAATTCCACACTCTCAAGGTGGAATATATGACACGAAGAACACATCATCCTTCTTCTTCCGTTTATGAGGCAGAAAATTCATGAACTTGAGGTACAAATTCATATGCTTCCATACCCTCTCAAGGTGAAGGATGATGAACAAAGCATAGAAGGAGTCTAAATATCGATCAAGCTCTTCACTCCCATATTCCTTGCTTCTCAAAGGATGAGTAGGAAAACTGATTTTTTGGGTGATTTCTTGTTGGATTTCCACACCTTCCCAAGATTGAGAATTTGTAGCTTCCTTCCAAACAAGAGGATCCTCACGTTCAATTTTTTTTTCTTCCCCATCTTTGTTTTTCTCCCATGATTCTTCTATTAGTAAGCCATTTTCTTCTTGTTCTGAATTTTGAATAAGTGGTTGTTCATCTGCTAACCAGTCATTCGCTAACCAGGGATATGATTTGTCAATAACTATCCACTCTGGCTCCTCAAGAATTTTAGGTTGAGCCAACCAAGGATGACACCCAGTAACGAGTACCCATTCTGGCTCACAAGAGCAGTACACAAGATCCTTTCCACAAATATCACAATATGAGTGTGTCTCACAATTACCAGTTAAATGTGGTCCTCCACAACAACAACAACAAAGTTGCGGTAGTATGGACTCCATGATTTACAAAATATTCACCTGGCTTTCATAGAATCAAGGGAGTAAAAGTGGTAACAAGATAAAAACAATATGTATAAACTAAAAAGAAATAAGAAAACTAAAAACAAACTAAAGTATGTACGGGTTCAATTTAGTTGTTGCCTTCGAATTACTAGTAAATGTAATTTCGATCCCCGGCAACGGCGCCAAAACCTTGTTAACTTTTCGGCAAGTGTACCGAATCGTGCAAGTAATAAAACCGGTAAGTACCGAGATATCGTCCTCAAGGATCGAAGTTAATTTACTAAGACGTTAACAACAGCTAATAGAAACCAAATTAAAAGGGGTTTGTTTGATAATTGTTAAGCTATCAAGCTCGAAGTAAAGCGATAAAAATGTTTTTGGGTTTTTATTACAAAAAACGGAACGTTTGAGGAAGAATATGATGAGAAGATGCTAGGGATGAATGCCTTTCAATTTCATGCTATTGTCACTGATTTAATTCCAAAAGGTAATCTCACTCTCATTTGCTATTGAATCCACAATCCTAACCAAGCCCTAATCCCTTAGGTGAATAGTCCTTTGTTAATTAATAAAAGTCCTAATTCCTTAAGCACATTTACTAACAACAAGCAATAACAACGAGGATTCGCAACATACATCAATTCATAGATTATTCCTAAGCTACAAATTGAAATTCAAACATTCTAACGATAAAATTCCCATTTGATCATTGAATAAAGATAAGTTTTACAATTTTCCAATCATAGAAATGTTTAAGCCCAAAAAATCAATTCACAAATGATGAAAGAACATGAAGAACATCAATTTAAATCAGCAATAATAGCACTACATTAAAATTTATCCATCCCTAACATTGGGGTTTAGTTACACATGATAAAAGGAGAGAAAAATGGAGAATTACAAGTTGAAGGTGAAGATGAATGCATTCGAATCATCAATTCTTGTTCCCAAGTCTTGATTCTTCACTTGCCGTCAGTTGGAAGGAGCTCTCTTCGCGTGCTAGGGTTTCCCCAAACGTCCAGCCTCCCAAAAAATGCGTCTGTCCCTTGTTTTAACGTGTTTTCAGTATTTTGCGCTGCACTCGCGCTTCCAGCGCCACTTACGCGCAGATGGAGGATGCTACAGTGCAGTTTTTGCGCCTCAACTGCGCCTCACGCGCAACTGCAGCACAATTTGGCAGGAACTCCTGTGATTCTGCGCTCCGTTTCCGCTCCGCAGCGCAATTGCAGCGCTCCGTTCCTTGTATTTTTGAGTCTGCTTGCTTGCATTTCTTCGTTCCTCTCTTCACCTAGTCCCTGGGCACAAAAACACCACAAAACCCAGCATAAACACTGCAAAGCAATTAAATCTCAAATAGAACAACTCATTAATTTTCTCCTAACAATTTCCATTCATTCCTCAAATTATCAAGTAAAATTCCCCTTTTTCGCAGTGAAAAACATCATGTGATGGAGATTCATCACATGTAAGTCCACCATGTCTCATTCTTCTCCAATTTCGATTTCCCTTCCTTTGATCTAAGTTACTGAACCTCATTCATCCTCCTCCCCATCTTTCCATTTTTGATGCTTAGAGCTCAAAGTGGTCAACAATGGAGTTTTAACTACTTGATGGTGTTGCATGTGCATTAGGAGCTAAGGAGAAGTATATTCAGGAACTACATTGTAGATTGGGAGCTGTTCTGAAGTGAATAGGTTGCTGGATTCGAAGTATACAGAAATGTTGTTGCGGTCTCGAAGCGGTTGAGCTCTAACGGGGATCGTTCGTGTGTTTTCGGTTCGGTGACTTCGCCTTTCGGCTCAACTCTCGGACTTCGTCGAAACAGTGAGTTCTATACTCACTAGGATTGAGTTTCATATGTTATATAATCTGAATCGAGTCAATGGAATTAATTTGGTGATTTGCTTGGTGTTGATTGTTTAGCCAATTTCACTGTTTCTGAATGTTTTAGAATAGGTTCAGTAATTTTATAACTGGGAATGATTTAGGCATCCAAAAATTATATAACTTACCTTTTTAGAAACTAGATTGAATACTTGTCATTTTGGATTTGGAATGGGTGCATTTGGACTTGTGTAGCTCAAGATATGAGCATCACAAGTTAGGGTAGAATTCTGGAGACAGTTTGAGAATAGGTTGGGTTTCTGAGTATCTGGGGATGATATAGGTATCCAAAAATTATGTGGTCAATTGTTTTAGAAACTAGACTGAATGCTCGTCAATTTGGTCCTGATTTGGTTGAATTTGGAATTGCGTCGCGACCTCCCATAATTTTTACAACGCAAAACTTTCTGTCACTTTTCGCGTCGCGACGGTAGGTGTTCGCGTCGCGACGGTTTGCAGTTTTCACTAAAAAGTCCCTGAACTTGTTTTCGCAATAACTTTTGATCCGGGAATCTGATTGAGGTGTTCTCGGATGCGTTGGAAAGCTTATTCAAAGACCTAACTATATATACACAATTTGAATTGGAAATCATACTGTTTTTGAAAGTCAAAGCTGTTTTCAAAACCGAATTGTAGACCGTGTGTGAGCATATGTTTTTGAATAATAACCAGATTATAGATCCCTCTCGACGCTATGATTATAACGCCGGATGTCTAACTTCGAATTCATCAAAACGGGTTATAGATAGACAATAGACATAGATATAGATATCTGAAACTTTAAGACGGTCCAATGCAGACATGATGTATATTTTATTATATATCGCGTTGGGTGACGACCCGACAAGTAGCATACTAGGAAGAGAAGTCATGATCCCTCACCCTAGGCCCTGAAACGTTTTGGCGTGGTCAAACGTGGGTTATCGGGATTGTTGGTTTGTATGCACGGCCGATTTATGCTAGGTTAGTTTCACGATTCTCCGAGATTGTGGTTTGTATGCACGGTCAGGTTTCGTTTGATAAGCAAGTGATTATAGATTAATCTACGAAGCTTAATAATATATAATGGTACTTCATTACCGAGATTGTTGGTTTGTATGCACGGTCGGTAACTGGGCTAGTTATATATATATATATATATATATATATATATATATATATATATATATATATATATATATATATATATATAATGATGCAAATGGTGATAAATATACTATGTTGCAACGGTATTAAACTAAACCGAGTGATAGTGAGGGGGCACGGTAGAACTCACTGAGATATGTTATCTCACCCTATCATTGTTGTTGTTTTTCAGAGAAGCAGGGAAAGAAGAAGACTGTAAGGCACGAGTAGGTGACATGCTCTTGGAGATGTCAAGGACCTAGTCTTGATCCTCTTATGTTTCCTTTTGCAGTCTTTGTCATGGTTGTATGACTTGTATCGTTTATGAGTTGTACGAACCGTACTCGTGTTTCCTGTTTTAGTTATTGAACTCGGATGTTGTAATCCTTTCGGCTGTGGACCGAGTAACTTCTATTATATGAAGTCGGGATGTTCCGAATATTATGTTTAGTTTCGGAAAAAGTTTATATGTTCAATAATTAACCAGGAACTGTGTCCTCTGATTATTGCTAAGGTTGTGCACTACGGTGTATCTACATGTTAGAAATACCGGGGTGTTACAAATTTTGTCCCTCGGAAATTCCGTCGGAACCGTGAATTAGCGACCGATATACCTGCTTTTCCGAGGGAATTTTCCCTCGGAAATCACCGAAATTCTTGTAGTGTCATTCTCAATGAAATCAGATGGTTCTTGGGCCTAAACTGGAGGATTTTGTGTCTAGTTTCTAAAGAAACAACAATGATTTAAAACGGAGGTTTGTACAGTGAGATATATGGAAATTATTGAAGGTGGGTCATACGGGTTTCACACAGGATTTCTGCCTAAGCTTGTATCTTCAACCTTTAGCTTGTTTTCCAGCTCCACCCTTTTTCTACTCGAAAATGGTGGATGGAGATATAGGGGAGGATGATCAGCAACAGTGGTATCAAAGAGTAGAGGAAGAAAAATGGTGAAGGATGGCATGAAGATCACTTGCATGCATGAGGATTTGATGGAGCTCTCTCTCTCCCTTTTTCCTTCCCTCATCTCGCCATTCTCCTCTCTCTCTCTCTATTCTGATTTTTCTGGAATTGTTACAAATGAAGTGTGCTGGGTTGCTTTGGGTTCAGCTGGGTACAATGGCAGGGGATTTGACAAAAATGCCCTTCACTTACTTACTCCGTCCTTATCACTAAGACATGGCCCAATTTAATAACTTAGCCAAAACTCAAGCTTATAAATACTAACAATTATTTAACCCATGATAACTTTCTCATAATTAATAAATTATGCTAAGAATATTTGGTTTAGCTAATTAATTAACTAAGACTCCTCGCTATTTAAATAATTTAAATTAGCTAATTTGGGGATGTTACAAATTGCATATTATCTAAAGTTGTTTTTAATTTTATTTTACTTAACTCTCCTTCTGATGTATTATATTATTTTAATTTCTCCATTTTTTACTTATGTTAGTGCTCCAAAACCAGTTAAGTTCTTGACCTATTAGTTTCTAAATCTATTAAATAATTTTGATATCGTACTAAATTGATTTCAATTTGCATTATATCTCTTATGTTATTCGGTTTCTTTTTTTTAATTGCAAACAATATGCTAATATTTTTGTAAGTTATTCTATCTTTTCCTTTATTTGATTTCTTCTCTCTTCATTATTAGTAAATATTTCCACGCTAACTCTAAATAAATTACTCATATTCTGTTTTTTATATATGTAGTTAATTCCTTTACTTGAATTACTAATTTATCAATATTGTTTTCTTCTATTTTTTTGGATCATAAAAGTTCATTGGTTTCGGGATTTGTGTTCTTCTCAAGTCTAACATTCTTGATCTATTTATAAATGCCCCTAATTCTGTTATTTCATTTCTTTTAGGATAATAAATCTTTCCTATGTCTTCAAATAAGCTTGGAATATCTATTCTTTTATTATCCCTAAATGAAATATTATGATGTAAAATTGAGAATGCATAATTAACGCAATAGGTAACTAAATTTTTTATCTCATGGCCTCATTAAATCTCCTCTTAGAAATTTGTGTTCAAAAGTAAGTGTTTGGTCTTGTCCATTAGTATCTAAAGCTATACCATATTTGGATGTATTTCAAATTTAAATTTGACATATGCTAAATTTCCTTCTACTACTCCAAGTATTTTATCTAATGGATTGGTGATTCTATCATCTTTTAATATTAATTCTATAGGTGAATTTATTCCTTCTTGAATAATTTCTTTAATTAATACTTGTAACCTCCTATGAGAATATATCCTATTTTATTTTTATGTTCTCCTTTCTTTATATTTCTTTTTAATTCCACTAGTTTTTTTTTATTTAATAACTATATATAATTGTGTTGTTGAGCATCTTCAATATGAGTAGGTGTTTCACTAACTATTTTTCAATAGTATATAATATTTTCTTTCTGATTAAATATCTTCATAATTGATAACTCTTATTTATAAGAATTTTTTTATGCTTCCAGAAATAGTCTTTTTGCGTAACCTTGTCCGTTCCGATCGTTCCAATACTCATTCCGATCCGCATCCGAACATAACAATAAAATCAAACAGTCATAACAATCATCATGACCAGTCTAAACATTCACACAATCAATCAATCGTCCGCATAACTTATCATTCGAAACGTCATTTTCACAAACGGTTTTGACTCAAAAACGCACGGTTGGACACAAAACTGAACATGCAACAATATTTCAAGACAATATCCCTAAGCGAGTATAGAACTCACCTTTGGCGATGAAAATCGCACACAACTCTGAAATTTCCCTGAATCCGCTCCTAACGACTCGAAACCGAAACCCAGCTTCCCAATTGCTCCTGCTGTTTCCAGCAACAAAGTGCCATTTTGCAACAGACATAACTCAGTGAATTCTCAACCAAACGTAGCAAAACAGGTTTCTATTGTGAAGGGAATTTTATCTAGTTTCTGAGGGTTCAGGTTTCACACACATGCAACCAGTATTCAGAGAGTTATAAAGGAAACAATGGAACTGGGTCAAAACTGAGGCTGATTCAGAAACGAAACTTGTGGACATGATAACTCCCTTCACACTACAAGAATATGCTGATTTAGCTACCACATATTTCCGAGGGATTTATTTCGGTCGGTAATACATTCATTTCCGACGGATAATTCCCTCGCTACGTGTTTAAGGCATTTCCCGCTTATCTTTCCGATGGATTTGAAATCCCTCGCTAATTTTCGAGGGACATTTCCATCGGAAACACATAAATATCCGTCGGAACCGTTTCTCACTTAAAACTAAAACAATAGATTCATCGTGACCCTCTTTCACTCCATCACTTTCACTCTCGCTTCTTCTCACGCTAACCCTAAACCTCTCCACTCTCAGCCACCACCCTCACCTTCACTCTCGCTTCTTCTCACTCTAACGCGTTCTCTATCAGTCACACTCTCTCGCCTCTCGATCTCATCTCGCTCTCACCTCTTGATCTCGCGTTGGCTCTGGCTCTCAAAATCACTGCATCTCTCTCTCTCCCTCTCTCTCTCTCTCCGAAGCTCCTCTCTCACTCCGTCTCTCTCTCATAGACAAGCATCTCATTCACATATCGAAACATCAATCACAGATCGAAGAGAAGTTCCTGCTCGCCGGAATCGTACATTGGTAACTTCTCCGTCAAACCCTAACCTCGTCTCTTTCTACTTCTATTTCACATGCGAACACTCTAATTTCAGATCCCCCTTCAAATTCCCTATTGACTTGGATCCAATTTCAATTTGTTGCAGGATTCTAACAATTGCACATTGTTTTCTTTGTTTTTTTTGTTGGATCCTGAAATTGCATTTGTCTTGTTACTCTTGTGATTGTTAATTTGTGTATTGGTTGAATCCTGACATTGCTTCTGCCTTGTTACTCTTGTGATTGTTAATTTGTGTATTGCATTCTCTCTCTGGTGTTTAAGACATGTTAATCTGTGTATTGCTTATTTATTGATCATTATATATTCACGTGGTTAAGCTTTCTATCTGGTCTGATAATTTTTTTTGTTGATATTGAGTATATTTGTCTTGAACAAAGATTATGTGATATCTAATATTTATATTATGTGATATCTAATTTTTTTTTGGATGATTGTTGATATAGTTTTAATTGTCATCAGTACGTAATGAAAAATATTTGTGGTGCTTGAATAGATGACTGTTGGGATATAGTTTATTTTTTTTGCTGTGAATTAACATTTTCGGGGGATTTGCGACGGATTTTTGCGACGGAGTTTCCGAGGGATTTGCGACGGAAGCGTTTCCGAGGGAATTTTCCGTCGGAAATTGTTTGCGGGGACCGTTTTTCCAACGGAATTTTGTCCCTCGGAAATTCCGTCGGAACCGTGAATTAGCGACCGATTTTCCTGCTTTTTTGAGGGAATTTTCCCTCGAAAATCACCGAAATTCTTGTAGTGTCATTCTCAATGAAATCAGACGGTTCTTGGGCCTAAACTGGAGGATTTTGTGTCTAGTTTCTAAAGAAACAACAATGATTTAAAACGGAGGTTTGTACAGTGAGATATATGGAAGTTATTGAAGGTGGGTCATACGGGTTTCACACAGGATTTCGGCCTAAGCTTGTATCTTCAACCTTTAGCTTGTTTTCCAGCTCCACCCTTCTTCTACTCGAAAATGGTGGATGGAGATATAGGGGAGGATGATCAGCAACAGTTGTATCAAAGGGTAGAGGAAGAAAAATGGTGAAGGATGGCATGAAGATCACTTGCATGCATGAGGATTTGATGGAGCTCTCTCTCTCCCTTTTTCCTTCCCTCATCTCGCCATTCTCCTCTCTCTCTCTCTATTCTGATTTTTCTGGAATTGTTACAAATGAAGTGTGCTGGGTTGCTTTGGGTTCAGCTGGGTACAATGGCTGGGGATTTGACAAAAATGCCCTTCACTTACTTACTCCATCCTTATCACTAAGACATGGCCCAATTTAATAACTTAGCCAAAACTCAAGCTTATAAATACTAATAATTATTTAACCCATGATAACTTTCTCATAATTAATAAATTATGCTAAGAATATTTGGTTTAGCTAATTAATTAACTAAGACTCCTCGCTATTTAAATAATTTAAATTAGCTAATTTGGAGGATGTTACAAATTGCATATTATCTAAAATTGTTTTTAATTTTATTTTACTTAACTCTCCTTCTGATGTATTATATTATTTTAATTTATCCATTTTTCACTTATGTTAGTGCTCTAATACCAGTTAAGTTCTTGACCTATTAGTTTCTAAATCTATTAAATAATTTTGATATCGTACTAAATTGATTTCAATTTGCATTATATCTCTTATGTTATTCGGTTTCTTTTTTTATTTGCAAACAATATGCTAATATTTTTGTAAGTTATTCTATCTTTTCCTTTATTTGATTTCTTCTCTCTTCATTATTAGTAAATATTTCCACGCTAGCTCTAAATAAATTACTCATATTCTGTTTTTTATATATGTAGTTAATTCCTTTACTTGAATTACTAATTTATCAATATTGTTTTCTTCTATTTTTTTGGATCATAAAAGTTCATTGGTTTCGGGATTTGTGTTCTTCTCAAGTCTAACATTCTTGATCTATTTATGAATGCCCCTAATTCTGTTATTTCATTTCTTTTAGGATAATAAATCTTTCCTATGTCTTCAAATAAGCTTGGAATATCTATTCTTTTATTATCCCTAAATGAAATATTATGATGTAAAATTGAGAACGCATAATTAACGCAATAAGTAACTAAATGTTTTTATCTCATGGCCTCATTAAATCTCCTCTTAGAAATTTGTGTTCAAAAGTAAGTGTTTGGTCTTGTCCTTTGGTATCTAAAGCTATACCAATATTTGGATGTATTTCAAATTTAAATTTGACATATGCTAAATTTCCTTCTACTACTCCAAGTATTTTATCTAATGGATTGGTGATTCTATCATCTTTTAATATTAATTCTATAGGTGAATTTATTCCTTCTTGAATACTTTCTTTAATTAATACTTGTAACCTCCTATGAGAATATATCCTATTTTATTTTTAAGTTCTCCTTTCTTTATATTTCTTTTTAATTCCACTAGTTTTTTTTATTTAATAACTATATATAATTGTGTTGTTGAGCATCTTCCATATGAGTAGGTGTTTCACTAACTATTTTTCAATAGTATATAATATTTTCTTTCTGATTAAATATCTTCATAATTGATAACTCTTATTTATAAGAATTTTTTTATGCTTCTAGACTTAAATTATTGTAAGAATCTCAATAATATTAGTGTTTAAATAAGTAATTATGTAAGAAATAGTGACATTAAGGGTCAAGAAGTGTTTGATATCAACTTGGTGCTTTTTAAACTTCTTGTGGTGCTTTTATGCGTTTGTTCAATGCTGCAGCCTTTGATGCCATGACACCTGATGCTATAGCATTCTATGCCACAACCTAAAATGCCACAGCATTATCCTTCTGACATCACCATGAGCTAATGGTCAGAAAGTAGAGCAAGTGGCACAAGTGGATTATCTCAAGCGCCACTTTATGACAAAATGTCTGCAACTTGCACATTTTTCAGAAACACTTGCCCATGCTTATGGGCCTACTTTCTAGAGTTGAAAGATCAAATCAACTTTTTAAAAGTAAGTGATGCAAGTGGGAAATTACTTCAGCCTTAAGTACTTCACCATGAAGACACCTCCCTGAAGGAGCCAACTTCTCACTCACAAGAGACCAAAATTTTACTCACAAAAACATCACTCTCAACTGGCACCTTATTCCTCTACCTTCACGCAAAGTAGAAATTCTGCACTGCAGTGCTGTGAGCGATGCTGCAGCATCACGAGGACTGTCATCGGTTGGAGCAGTTTCCTTCTCCTTGTGAATTCAATTTTATGACTTTAGGTATCACCTTTATGCTTTATTTCTTGTGTTTGTTGCTCATCATGAGTTGACTCTCTTGTAGTTGGGATGCTTGAATCTATGTAATGATATTCTAATAGTTTTAATGTAATGTTTGATGTTAGTATTTTAACCTTTGCATAATACTTCTTCCAATGCTTATTTTAGAACTGATCAGCTAAACATAAGCACAATTATAAATTCAGACATGGTTTATAATTCGAACTCAAGGGTTAATATGGGTAAGAGGTTGTTTTAAGGACACTTAAACCTAGACATAGGAAAGCATAGTCCATAGTAGGGGTGGACATCAGTCGGTTTTGGGCAGTTTCGGGTCCCAAAACTACAGATTCGACCAAACCCACGGTTGGAAACATCAGGCCCATTTCAGCCCAAATATTTAATCGGTTTGTTCGGTTTCGGTTTGACGGGTTGGGCGGGTGGGTAGAGTCGGGTTGACATTAATAGAGTTCCATTGCTGATGGAGATTGCAAGAAAGGATAAGAGAATGAGGAAGAAAGAGGAGAGGGATAAATGATCGCAGGAAAGGAGAAGAGAATGAGGAAGAAAGTGGAGAGAGATAGATGTTCACTCTGGGATTAATTGATAGTATTAAAAGTTAAGAGTAAATATTATAATATAATAATAATATATTAATAGTAGGATTCTGCCATCAAAAAAGTAGTACTACTGCGCTAGCTGTAAAAGTGCAGAGCCTAGTGGCATGATGTGCACTGCTTAATAAACGCAGCAATTACTGTATACTAGGGATGCCAAAACGGGCGGCCCAGCCCAGCCCGCATTGCCTTTAGCCCGCGAAAAATAGGGCGGGCCAGGCTGGCCCGCTGACGAAACGCGGGCTCAAAATTCTAGCCCTGCCCGCGAAGTGATGGGCAGACGGGCTGGCGGGCGGGTGGGCTAGAGGGCTGGCCCGTCAATTTAAACTGGATTTAAATAAAAAAATAAAAAAAGGGCTGGCGGGCGGCCCGCCCCGCCACAGTGTTTAGCCCGTGGGCTGTTCCTTTAAGCAGGCCGGGAAAAATGGGCCAGCGGGCACCAATACCTTAGCCCTGCCCACCTTTTTTGGCAGGCCAACGGGCCGGCCCGGCGGGCCAAGCCCATTTTGACATCCCCACTATATACGCCTGAATTCACACAGTTGTACTAGACAACTCTTAACATATTAATAAACCAATGGTCGGGCGGGTTCAGTTACCACTGGTTTTAACATTGAAATCTGGGCCCGCCCATTTGAAACCACATATCCGTTTTAGCTCTCTTCTGCGAATTCAGTTGCGACTGACAGATCCGTAACATCAACTTTTACCTCGATTTTTGCGGGTTGCGGACGGGTCGGGCCATGTTGTCCACCCCTGAATATTGTGGGAGCTTAATATACAGGGGTGAACTTATTTAGAGCTTAGACATAAGACTTGTAACGAAACCCTGACGATAGTGACTGAAAGGCACACATCAATTGCTACAGCATCCAATGCTACAACATCAGATATAGCATTAATCTGTTTTTATGAATTTACATAGTGATAGGCATTCCAACTTACTCTCAGTATGAATTTCTACTCATCATTTATCTTACTTGCTTCGTACTTTTATTTATGTTGATGACATTAATGGTTCTACAACTTGTTAATGGCTCTACTTACTCTTTATTACTTGTTGCAACTGTGTATACTTGCACATCACCTTTTCGCACAACAAGTTTTTGGCGCCGTTGCCGGGGAATGCAATTAGTTTTTATTGTTTAAATAAGTAGTAAATTAGTGATAGTTTTACACCGATATTTGTTTTGTGTTTCTGCAGTTAATGCTATAGCATATGCCCAGATTTCACTCACCAGAATATAAGTTAGACCCTAAATTAGAAAGGAGACTTAGACAGTTGCGAAGGCTTCAAAGAAACTGAAGCAGTTGCAGACACATAATGTCTGAGCAGGGTATAGGCAGAGGAACTAGTAGGGGTTCTAGAAGGAAATCCAACAGAGGTGGCAATGGGCCCATAACAGATTTCTCTGGGTCAGTGCATGATTCAGAAGATGATTATATGCAGCAAGTCATAAATATGGGACCCATAGGCACGGGGAATGACAGAGACAGGCCAATGAGAGACTATGCAAACCAGCATAGTTAGACCTGAGATCAATGCCACACATTTTGAGTTCAAACCCATAATGTTTCAAATGCTTCAAACAATAGGCCAATTTGGTGGTTCTCCTCATGAGAATCCTCATTTGCACATAAAACAATTTTTGAAAGTTTGTAGCAATTTCATCATTCCCGGTGTTAGTGAAAATGCTTTTAAATTAAAGCTATTTCCTTATTCCCTAAAGGATAGAGCTAAGGCTTATTTAAACTCCTTAGAGCCTAACTCTATTAGTAATTGGAATGACTGGAATTTTTTTGACAAAATACTTTCCACCTATCAAAAATGCCAAGATTAGAAATGAAATTACTTCTTTCAAACAAAGAGAGTTTGAGTCATTGTTTGAAGCATGGGAAATATGGAAAAAACTATTGAGAAAACGTCCCCATCATGGAATTCCCGTCAACATCCAAATGGAGACATTTTACAATGGTTTGGAGCCACAAACTAGGCTCATGTTAGATGCATCCTCTGGGGGAGTGTTATTAAACTCATCATACAATGAAGCTTGTGAATTGATAGAAAACATTGCCACCAACAGCTACCAATGGCCCACAAAAAGGGTCAACGCCCAAAAGAAGACAGTTGGGGTCCATGAAATAAGTGAAGTATCAGCTCTGTCAGCTCAAGTAGCTTCCCTTACCAACATGATGAAGAATTTCTGTACAACCAATGCTGTAGCATCCAATGCTGCATCAACAGAAACCACTGCAACTGTAATTGAGTAAGCCCCTCCAGGAACAACTAGTTTTGTATACTGTGGAGGAGGACGATTGTATGAAGAATGCCCAAGCAACCCTATCTCTAGTAACTATGTAGGGTACAACAAGAATAACAATCCTTACTCAAACACCTACAATCTTGGCTGGAGAAATCACCCAAATTTTAGGTGGGGTGGTAACAATGCTGGAGCACCATCCATTCCACCAGGATTCAATCCTCCAAATAACCAAAGATCAAATGCACCAGCACCAGACAACTCTCTGGAATCTCTGGTAAAATCATTCATAAGTGAAGCCAGAACAACATTTCAATCCCAAGGTGCCGCTATCAAGAATTTGGAAACTCAAGTTGGACAATTAGCTACAGTTGCCTACCAAAGACCAAGTGGATTACTACCATCCACTACCGAAGCTTCAACTTTACAAAAACAAGGAAAGGATCAATGCAAGGCTATCTCTTTGAGGAGTGGAAAATATTTGACAGATCCATCAACAGCAGTAGGTAGTGGGAAGTAAGAAAAAGAAAAAAATGAGAAAAAAAATTGAAAAAGAAAAAAATACAACAAATTCCACAGCATCTAATGCTACTTATGTACCCTCACCAAAGTTTGTTCAGGAATACCCTCCTCCTCATCTTCCACAAAGATTGACGAAGGCTCATGAAGACAAACAATTCAGTAAAATCCTAAAGGTGCTAAAGCAGTTACACATCAATGTTCCCCTAGTTGAGGCACTTCAACAAATTCCAAACTATGCAACATTTATGAAAGAAGTGCTTACAAAAAGAAGGTTGGCGGAATTTGAAACAGTAGCATTAACACACGAGTGCAACATGATCATGCAAAACAAAATTCCTAGGAAATTAAAGGACCCTGGCAGCTTTACAGTACCATTTTCAATTGGAAAATTTTACAATGGTCGTGCATTATGTGATTTAGGAGCAAGTATCAACTTGATGCCTAACCTACTACTGTGACCCTTCATCTTGCAGATAGGTCAATAGCCTATCCTGAAGGGATCATAGAATACATGAAGGAATACTACTAGAGAAATACAACTATTCTGATAAGAGAAAAGAGTTACGATTCAAAGAACTTGATGTAGATGAAACTGGAAATGTATCTCATTGAATTAGGAGAAACAAAAGAGGAAGATAAGATAGTCAACAGAAGGAACTGTTGTTGCTATCAGCAAAAAGGAAAATGAAAACGAAGCACTAAAAGAAAAAAGAACAAGAAAAACATGTGACAAGAAAACTCCAACAAAGGTCTCTATCTAAGATACTACTCTTGAGAAAATTGTGGAACTGGATATCACTCCAGGAGTTATTAATCAATAACAATTCTGAATATCTGCAGTCCACTCAAGACATAGCCTCTATGGAAGAAGAAATAAGCTCTATGAAGGATCATGTTTGTGAAAAGAAAATGATCAAGGGGAGGAACAACAAGGAGAAAAAACTTGAGGATATGAGATTTGAGAAAGACTATCTCAGTAGTTCTGATGCATCTAAATATATGGAATCTTCTCAGAAGACATAGTCTTCTTAGAAACATGAAAGCGAAGCATCTTCTTAGGGAGAGCACCTACAAATGAATATTTTTTGGCTTCTCTAATGATCAAATAGTTTCTAAACCTATCCATGATCAATGAAAAGGCATTGTTATGTCTCCTCATACATATATATCTGTTATTGAACACACTCCTACTTCCTTAAGCCACACCAGATTGAAATATATTCAAGATCGATCCTTTTCAGTTCATCTTTTGATCCTCCAAAATCATGTGAAACCTCTGTTTTGTATAACATGTTTCATTCTTCAATTGCTCCACCATCTAGCTCCAAAACCACCAAGAAAATCCAACAGCTATCCCTCAGTAGTGTGGTGCACAAACTCGGATAATCCTCCAACTAAGGATTCTAGGCTCACAAAAATTGAGAAACAAGTGAGGAAAGTTTAGTCTCTCCTTAGGCTAGTTGTGACACACCAAAACTTCCCTCAAAATTCTCAAATTTGTTCCGACTCCTGATATACTACTATCTATCTTCACATCTTCTGGTTCATTTATCCCTACATAGCATGTTTAGTATCCAGACCCCCTCTTTGATTGATGACAAAGGGGGAGAAATAAAATGAAGAGAAGCTATTAAGTTTAGGGTTTAAGGTAACCTTTAGTGGAGAAAGAAAAATGAAGTCAAGCTTCTTGAGAAAAAGGGTAGAAAATCAAAGGATAGAATAAGTCTAGAAAAAGGTTAGTGGACAACTTAGAGTTTAGATCCTTATCCTCTGTTGTATGTTTTATCATATACATCTGTGCTAGTTATAGAGAACCTTTACATGCTTCATTGAACATATCTGTGCTATGTGTAGAGCATTTTCTATTGTGCTTGTATATGATAATATCTATGCTATTAAGAGCATGTGTCTCACTAAACAAGCCTTTGCTTGTTACAAGCTGTTGCTTGTCTCAATTGTTATGTAACATATATGCCTCCAAACCAAATTATTTAAAATGACGGAACAATTACATTTTGGTGTATTATGCAAAACACATGGGGATACTCTTAGGAGGAGCATATATTTACACATGGGCAAAACAACTGTTATATCAGACAACTTAAAATCTTCTCAAAATTTTTGTCATCATAAAAAATGGGGAGATTGTTGGGGCAAAATCCCTTGTGGTAGTTTTGATGGAAACAAACCATTTTGATAAGTGTTTAAGTTATCTGATCCATTGTGGATCTAAAGGTTTTCTTGAGTGATCGAAAGTGCAGGAATTATTCGATCAAATCTCAAGAAGACAGTGTGCTAAGCAAGCGTGACACACTAAACCCCAAAATAGTTTTTTGATGAATTGTAAGGAAAACAAATAATTTTAGTACGAAATAATAGTAGCCAAATAAAATGAAAAAAATACTTAATAATAATCCTTCGTAAGGTAAAAGGGTATCACTTCATCGTTGTACATCACAGGTCTAAATCATAGTTAAAATATATAAAATAATTGACTTCTTAAAAGCCTTACAGTCATCCTCAAATAAAATAGTACGTGGTAACAAAAATAACAAAATAAATTTAAGACTTAAATATTAATGCCGACCCCAATGTCACAATATCAGAGGCTTACATCCCAGTTGAACTTAATAGTAGTCCAACAATACTACAATATAAGTTAGAGAAAATGTCTCCACTCTATCCTCATGGACAACACCGCAACACTAATCCTTAGTCTTATCCTAAGTATAGCCTGCACACAAGTCATACAACAAAAACACATAAAAAATAGGTGGTGAGTACGTCTTACATCATGTTAAATGCATAAAAACATCGGGGGATAGAAAACAACACACAGACATACCATCAAATAATCATATAATATTACCATGTCAAACCATAGGCACGTGTACCACGTCACTTACTCAGACTCAATGACACTGGATCATATGAGTACCATTCTCATCACTCACAGGCTAGGTAACTCAACTGAAAGACACTGGGTCGCCTCTCACGGGTTAGAAAATATTGCTTAAGACAATTTTCGCCTCTCACATACTAGGTATATCTCAAACTGAAAGACCCTGGGTCGCCTCTCACGGGCTAAGAAAGATCGCTTGAGTACCATTCTCGCCTCTCACATACTAGGTATAACTGAAACTGAAAGACATCGAGTCGCCTCTCACAGGCTAGATAATATCACTTGAGTACCATTTTTGTCTCTCACAGACTAGGTATCTCGAACTCAAAGACATCAAGTCCCCTCTCATAGGCTGGGTAACTCAGACTTGAAAACAGGGTCGCCTCTTACAGGCTAGATAACTCAGACTCGAAAACAAGTTCGCCTCTCACAGGCTAAGCACGACATAAACAGAATATTACCCGAACATCATCCTCACCTCTCACGGGCTAGGTGACTCGTCTCAATATAAAACAAGGCCGCCTCTCACAAACTAAGCACAACACAAACAGAATATTACCCAAACACCATCCTCACCTCTCATGGGCTAGGTGACTCGTCTCAATAATAAAATAAGGTCGCCTCTCACAGGCTAAGCACGATACAAACAGAATATTACCCGAACACAATCCTCACCTATACTATATCAATTCAATAGACATTTGTTTTCTACTATTTATGAAATTCGCCTCGCACTATTTGAAAACCAAATATTACAACTCCATATCTTCTAAAAATTCAGCTTAACGCATTTTCACTAAATAACCCAAAAATATTATTTCATAAGATCTCTCTAAATAATCAAAAATCACTCTAAAAAGTCTTACTAATTAGCCAAAGTTCCACTTCACTAGTTTCACTAAATAACCCAAAAATCCAGCTTTATAAGGTTCCTCTAAATAAACCACCAAATTTCAATTTTATAAAAATGTTTCTAATTAACCACAAATCTAACTCTACAAAGTCTCTCTAAAGTACTAATGATTCAATTTCATGAAGTCTCTCTAACTAATCCCAAGTTCAATTTACAACTATTGATATATAGTTAATTTTCCCCATCTCACAACTATATCCTTGTCACTCTTATAATACTAAATTCAACTCCAAATAAGATAACTACGATCATAAATTATATACTTATAATATTTGCACCTAAACCCCTATTTCACACTAATTTTGCATCTCAAGGTATCCTAAATACAATATAACAATAATTTAAAATAAATCAAATCAATTCAATACACTCAACTAAGTAAATTATAAACAATAAATATTACACATAAATCAAACAATACATAGAGCACACAAAATTTCATAGCCAAATATATCTAGCACCGAAACTTAGACAAAATTGGGGTAAGGCCAACCCCTCTACCCACAACCATTGTTATACCCATTAGTAAAATAATCTCTCCCCTTACCTGATAACGAGTTGTATCTCAATAGCGAATCGACAAAGATCAGTCACGAACCCACGATCCTAATTTAAGTTCGACGGCACGACGTGTAACTTTTCTGAGACAACGAAGATAAGGAGTCCGATCACAACATTAGCAGGACAATAAACATATTGGTGGAATAATGGGTGTGGATGAGCGGATGTGTAATAAAACACCCATTTTTGAAGATGATCAAAATCGCATATGATATCAATTGATGAAGGTGAGGTCTAACGAACAAGAATTACAAATGCTGCTTCTCACTTGGTTTTACCTTCCTCCTATATTGAATATTCGCCGCCAGAATAATAGGCTAATCGTTTTGTCCATTAGGTCAGCAAATTAGCAGTTAGCAATTCTTTTTTTTCACGTTTCTTCTATTTATATAATATAAGATAATATATATGATTGAAGTTACATAGCCGGTTTAAAAACATAAGCTAATAACAATATATCATATCGTATATTTAGTTTAGAAATAACCTTTTAATATCGCAAACAATCTAATTACTTAGGAAGTTATTATAATTATAAATCTAATATATATACACATTGGATAGAACTCTTGTGTGTGAATTGGAAAAAGTCCTACATTGGATAGAACTCTTGTGTGTGAACTTGAAAAAGTCCCACATTGGATAGAAGTCTTGTGTGTGAATTGGAAAAAGTCCCACTTCTATAGTGCAAAAAGCCTACAAAAGGAAAGCTTCTCCTCATTTGCAAATCACACCCAAAGTTTCTTTCTTCTCTAGAAAGCTTGAAGCATTTCCAAGCTTAGTTTCTAAAGAGTGGTTTGCGAATTTTCACGGTGCAGTGAACATTCGTAGCTGTTTTGACTGGGCTGTTTTATTCTGGGGACATCGTGGTTGATAGCCTGCTTGCACCTTGGAGCAGTGACACGAAACGTCTTAAAGAGAGCGACCTAGTCCGCGACTCATCCCAGTAATCTCTTCGGGTTGTTCTTGAAACCAATGTTGTTTGGGAAAAGTTCTAGCTAGGAAAGACTTGGTACTTAAGAGTGTCCATTGTGACCCACTTCTCTCTCCTAGGAACCTACTCGGATTAACATTTTTAAGACGTTTCTAATTCAGCCATGACATCCGAACAGACAAAACTAATGATCTTATTCTGAACGAACTAACTAATGATCTTTATCTGTAAGAATTTTATTCTGAACGAACTAACTAATGATCTTTATGATTATTACAGTACCTGTAAGTCCGCCAGAGATGTCTGTGATGCTCTGAAAAAGAATATTCCTATAGAAAGAGAATAATTTTCTCTATACTATTTATCAATAGGAAGAGAATTGTTTTCTCTATATGGTCTAATAATAGAAAGAGAATGATTATCTCTATAATTTTTAGTTCTACGGAAAGAGAATAATGATCTCTATAAGAATGAATTTTTTTAATTCATATTTTTGAAATTATTTTTTACTCACATCTTTTGTTGCTGTTAATGGTTAACACTTAACGGTTAATGATTTTATATCGTAGAATTGCTTTTGTTCTCAATAGTAATAATATTTTTTTTGAAAAGTTATGTGTTTCACGATATATTGCAATATATAATATTGAAAATTGCAATATAATTTTCTAGAAAACCTTTCAAAATTAAAACTGTAATCAGGCTCAAAAGAACAGCAACTGGAATGAGACCCCCAAATTTCCCATATTCTAAGCTTCAACTACCACCACCTAGAAATGATGCTGCTCTTTCATTTAATTATTTCAATTGCGAGAGACCAGGTCATATGACACGCAAGTGTAGGAACAGGTCAAGCTCTGCCTCGCAGGCTAACCTGATTGAATAGCAATTTGTTGCTATAAATTTATGAAATCAACATTATTGGTGAATGCGAAAGTCGGTGGATGGTTACGGGCTCGCTCGCCGTGATCATGCTATGTTTTAAACATACACCGTTGCTGCAAATAAGAAAACTATATTGAGTCTGGTGAATTTTTTAAACAAAGTTATTTTTTTAATGCATTGTTTACTTCATCTATCGGAAGTTTGTTCACTATACTAACTTTTACACGTCTTTGACTTTGACATGTAAACAAACACATTTTTTTCAATAAGAGCCAGATAGCCTTTTTCAAAAGTTATTTTCTTAAATGACTTAAAGAAAAAATTGTGATTTTTGTAGTCAAGCAAAAATTTTCAGGACTTCGCATAAATCAATAAGGAAATCTGAGTATTAGTTTTGACTCACTCAGATATATGCGAATAAGATAGAACGTTAACCAGAAATGGAAAACGATGGTTTACGACTTTTAGTTATAATTGATTTGACTACATTGTAGTATACTTTGTGAAAAATAAAAGTGAAGTGCTTGACCTATTCAAAGTTTTCCATTACAAATATCAATTAAGTAGAAAGGTTAAGAGTTTTTATAGCTATTGAGAAACGGAGTACGATTCCCATTAATTTAATTATACATGAAACGACTACACCATATTCTCCCGAAAAGAATGGTAAATTAGAAAGAAAGAATAGAGCTTTTACCGAATTGGTAGTTGCTATTATGCTCTATTCTGGCGCTGCATCTCACTGGTGGGGGGGGGGGTGGGGGAATTTGATAACTGTATGTTATTGATAAGTCTATTTTTAGAGTCTTTTTAATAGTTATTTTTATTAGGTTTATTTGGCATTTTAATTATATTTTTGAGGTATTTTACTACAATTGTTTACTTTTTATTTTCAGGTTTTATTTTGAAGCAAAAGAGAAAATATGAGCTAAAATGAAGAACAAAGAAAATATTTGAGGAGGAACAAATTTTGAGACAACACTGGCGCAGCACAGGGCCCCAAGGGCGCCAAGGAGCAAAACTGGCGCAGCACAGGGCCCCAAGGGCGCCAAGGAGCAAAACTGGCGCAGCATAGGGCGCCAAGGAGCAAAACTGGCGCAGCACAGGGCGCCAAGGAGCAACACTGGCGCAGGACTGGCGTAGGACAGGGCGCCAAGGGCGCCAAAAAGCAGTCAATTTTGGCTGCGGCCACTTGTTTGTGGCCATCTTTGCCAACTTGATTTTTCACTTCTTTTTGACCATTTTGCCCCTCCACTCAAAGTGCTTTGTCCACTTGTTGATGGCTATCTTTGCCAACTTGCTTTGTCCACTTGTTGATGGCTATCTTTGCCAAAACTTGAATTGACCATTTTGCCCCTTCCCTCATATTTTCCTATAAATAGGACCTTGATCCTCACTTGTAAGGAACTTGAATTTTGTGAGAAAATCACTCTCAATAAACTCTCTAAGATTCATGACTTCAATTTACTCTTCATGTTCTTTATGCATATTCTTGCTCTTTTACTTTCTTGCCCTTTTAATTCTTGCTATTTTACTTTCTTGCCCTTTTAATTCTTGCTCTTTATTTTCTTGCCCATTTATTTTCTTGCTCTTTACTTTCTTGCTCTTTACTTTCTTGCCCATTTATTTTCTTGCTCTTTTAATTCTTGCTCTTTACTTTTCTTGCCCATTTATTTTCTTGCTCTATTAATTCTTGCTCTATTAATTCTTGCTCTTTACTTTTCTTGCCCATTTATTTTCTTGCACTCTTAATTCTTGCTCTTTACTTTTCTTGCCCATTTATTTTCTTGCCCTTTTAATTCTTGCTCTTTACTTTTCTTGCCCTTTTATTTTCTTTCCCTTTTACTTTCTTGCTCTTCTATTTTCCAAGTCATTTAAATTCCTTGCAATTTACTTTTTAAGCAATTTACTTTCTTGTCATTTACAATTCCGCTATTTATAATTTTGCAATTTTCTCAATTCCTAACATTTATTTTATTGCCATTCTAACATCTAATTCCTAACTCATTTACACATTTCGCACTTATCGATTTCTTTACAATTCTTGCAATTTACAAAATCTTCCTCTTCTCCTCTTTTGTCTACAATGATCATGAGTGAGTAGACTTTCTTAGCCTTGGGGTTTTTGGCAACAATCAAATGATGGCTTCCTACTAATTAATTCCCGAGACTATTCTCCACCTTAATCGCTTTGTATTTTTAAATCTAATTTCATCACTTTTCACTATTATTTCAAAACACCACACGATGTACCGAAAGGGGAAGTGTGGTTGTTGGATCTATGAAATTAGACAATAAAATCAACACATGAAAATAGTTTTGGTTTTATTGAGACACGAAAAGGTCTTTGCTTAATGGGTTCTAATAATAATCAACCATGAAAATAGGCTTGATAATTAGTTTAGAACACGCGTTTGTATTCCGAAAGGAAACTCTTGCTACAACCGTCGCCTTGTCTTAAGAAATATATCGTTCTTTAAACTGGGAAAATAGTCGAAAGGATTAATAACGGAAACCTTATCATTTCGATGAAACTAATACCCCAAGTCTCTTTTTATCTTTAAAACATCAACAAAAACATTCCTTCTTTCTAAAAAGACTTTCTTTTCAGTTAATCAACTTTGGAAAATTAAATTGGTAATCACCTAGGCTCTCCCTGTGGATCGATAACTCTTTTATTACGCGACAAGACCGTGCACTTGCGGCCTATCAAGTTTTTGGCGCCGTTGCCGGGGAGACAGTGATATTAATTAAGTTTTTCGAAACCGGTTAGACTGAAGTTTTATTTTCTTTATTTTTACTTTTTCTTCTCTTGTCCCTCGAATGCGAAGAACCAGAAGTTTCGGAGAAACTGTTCAACAAATTCCCGAAATCGAAAGGTTCTTACATAGAAGGAGGAGAGAAATTCCCGAAAACCAAATGGCGGCTAATGAAAATCGTGCTCTCAAAGAGTACGCAACACCTTCAGCAGAACCATCGGCTGTCTTTGTACATCCAAATGTGGAAGCAAATAATTTTGAACTCAAATCATCTCTGCTTTCAATGGTTCAACAAAACCAATTTTCTGGTTCTCCCACGGAGGACCCAAATCTTCATATTTCAATTTTTCTGGAATACTGTGGAACTCTCAAATTAAATGGGGTACCTCAAGATGCCATAAGACTAAAGCTCTTCCCTTTTTCATTAAGGGATAGAGCAAGAGCATGGCTACATTCTTTGCCTTCGGAATCCATTACCAGCTGGGGCCAATTAAAACAAGCTTTTCTTACTAGGTTCTTTCCCCCAAGTAAAACAGCTCAAATGAGACGTCAAATTACTCGATTTTCTCAAAACGACGGGGAATCTCTTTATGATGCTTGGGAACGTTTCAAAGAAATGTTAAGGCTATGCCCCCATCATGGACTAGAGAAATGGCTCGTTGTTCACACATTTTATAATGGATTACAATATGCAACAAGAATGACTGTTGATGCAGCTGCAGGTGGAGCTTTGATGAACAAAAATTTTACTGAAGCTTATGCACTCATTGAAGATATGGCTCAAAACCATTGTCAATGGGCAAGTGAGCGAGCCATAACAGATAAACCAGCATCATCAAAAGAGCCAGGTAAGTATGAAATATCTGCTGTTGATCATCTTGCCTCAAAAGTGGACGCACTTTTTCAAAAATTTGAAAAATTAAATGTAAGTGCCGTCTCACAAACTTTTTCTCCTACTACTCCACCATGTGAATTATGTGGGGTTGTTGGTCATTGGCTGAATGCTAGCTTGAGGCATCTAGTACTGGAAATGAGCATGTTAACTATGCTCAAAAAGAAGATCCGTTTTCAAATACTTATAATCCTGGGTGGAGAAATCATCCAAATTTTTCTTATAAAAATCCTCCACCCAATCCAGCACCTAGACCACCTCCTGGTTTTCAAAATCAAAGGGTTTTTAACAACCCACAAAATAACCCGCAAAAGTCAAACTTGGAATTTTTGATGGAAAAATTTGTGTCATCTCAAACAAAACAAAATGAAGAATTCAAAAATCAAACTGGTTATTTGAATGACACACTTATCAAATTAGTATCAAAAGTCGACTCTATTGCCACTCATAATAAAATGCTTGAAAATCAAATAACTCAAGTGGCAACACAGGTGGCTTCATCCTCTAAGTCTTCGGGGGTATTTCCTGGGCAACCAGAACAAAATCCAAATGGCCAAATAAATGCCGTCACCCTTAGAAGCGGAAAACAATTAGAGGAACCAAGAGCAAACCAAGAAAAAATTGTGAGTGAAAAACATAATTTACCATGTGAGCAAGAAGAGAAAGAAAAAGAGAAAGAACCAGAAAAAGAAAGAGAAAAACCATACATCCCCCCACCACCATACAAACCACCCATTCCTTTTCCCCAAAGATTTGCAAAAAACAAACTTGACGAGCAATTCAAAAGGTTTGTCGACTTGCTTAAAAAGCTTTACATCAACATTCCTTTCACTGATGCATTGTCTCAAATGCCGTCTTATTCTAAATTTTTGAAAGAAATTTTATCTAAGAAAAGAAAAATAGACGACTATGAGACGATTGCATTAACAGAAGAATGCAGTGCAATTATCCAGAACAAGCTGCCACAAAAGCTCAAAGATCCAGGTAGTTTTTCCATACCTTGTGTAATTGGAAGTGAAACTATAAACAAAGCAATGTGTGATCTAGGAGCCAGTGTAAGTTTGATGCCTCTTTCTCTTTGCAAAAGACTAGGGATAGGTGAACTTAAACCCACAAAAATGACAATACAGTTGGCAGATCGTTCCATTAAATACCCCACTGGAATCTTAGAGGATGTCCCTATCAAGGTAGGGCAAACTTTTATACCGGTGGATTTTGTTATAATGGAAATTGAAAAAGACTCCCAAATTCCTATTCTTCTAGGGAGGCCTTTTTTGGCTACTGCAGGGGCAATAATTGACGTTAAAAACGGTAAGTTGGTTTTTAATGTGGGGGATGAAAAGGTTGAGTTTGAAGTTTCAAACTTCCTGAGGAGTCCGTTTGTAAAGGACTCATGCTGCAGGATTGATATTGTAGACTATTGCGTGCGAGACTGCTCTTTAGCATCATCTTCACAAGATAGTCTGGAAGATTGCCTTTTAGGCAACACAGATACAAATGCAGCAGAGGAAACCCAATTCTACAAAAAACTTTTAGATGAGAATCCACCATCACAAAAATTGGGTACTGAAACTTTGGGTGAGGGAAAACCTCGACCTCTCCCAAAAGAAGCACAAAAAATAGAACTGAAGCCCTTACCAGCATCTCTCAGGTATGAGTTTCTTGGCCCTAATTCTACTTTTCCAGTAATTGTAAATGCAGATCTAAAACAAAATGAGACTGAAAAATTGCTTAATGTTCTTAAAAAGTATCCCAAAGCCATAGGGTATACTATTGAGGACATTAAAGGAATAAATCCATCAATCTGCATACACAGAATACTACTGGAAGAGGACTATAAACCTTCTATCGAGCATCAAAGAAGATTAAACCCAAACATGAAAGAGGTTGTTAAAAAGGAAGTTTTAAAACTCCTTGATGCTGGGATAATATATCCTATTTCCGATAGTAAGTGGGTTAGTCCTGTTCAAGTAGTACCTAAGAAGGGAGGCCTAACAGTTATTAAAAATGAAAAGGATGAATGCATTTCCACAAGGACAATTACGGGATGGAGAATGTGTATTGATTACAGAAAGCTTAACAAAGCTACCCGGAAAGATCACTTCCCTCTCCCGTTCATGGATCAAATGCTAGAAAGGTTAGCACGACACTCACATTTCTGCTATTTGGATGGTTATTCGGGATTTTTCCAAATTCCCATCCACCCTAGCGACCAAGAAAAAACAACTTTCACATGTCCTTTTGGCACTTATGCCTATAGAAGGATGCCCTTTGGTCTATGTAATGCTCCTGCTACCTTTCAAAGGTGTATGATGTCCATATTCTCAGACTTTGTTGAAAACATAATGGAAGTGTTTATGGATGATTTTTCCGTCCATGGCTCAAATTTTGAAAACTGTTTAGCCAATCTGGAAAAAGTCTTAGAGAGGTGTGAGAAGGTGAACCTAGTTCTAAACTGGGAAAAGTGTCATTTCATGGTTAATGAAGGAATTGTCCTAGGACACTTAATTTCTAATAGAGGTATTGAGGTAGATCGTGCAAAAATTGAGGTGATTGAAAAAATGCTACCTCCCACCTCAGTAAAAGAGGTGAGAAGCTTTTTAGGCCATGCGGGTTTCTACCGCCGGTTCATAAAAGACTTCTCAAAAATTTCAAAACCTATGACAAGTCTGCTCCTTAAGGATGCAGCATTTATTTTTAATGATCTTTGTCTTGAAGCTTTTGACAGGTTGAAAAAGGCTTTGGTTACTGCCCCAATCATACAGCCACCGGACTGGAATCTTCCGTTCGAGATAATGTGCGATGCAAGCGACTATGCAGTTGGGGCAGTCCTGGGGCAAAGAAAGGAAAAAAAATTGCATGCCATATACTATGCAAGCAGGACTTTAGACGAAGGCACAAATGAATTATGCCACAACTGAAAAAGAATTATTGGCGGTAGTTTTTGCCGTTGATAAGTTTCGATCATATTTGGTAGGTTCAAAAATCATCATTTATACAGATCACTCGGCCAAAAAATATTTGTTAAACAAAAAAGATGCTAAGCCGAGATTGATCCGATGGGTTTTACTCCTACAAGAATTTGATCTTGAAATAAGGGATAAAAACAGCGTTGAAAATGTTGTGGCTGATCATTTGTCCCGCCTACAAGGAACAAAAGAAGAAGAGTTACCACTTAATGATACATTTTTGGATGATCAACTCTTCTCATTGGTCAAAACTGAAAGCACCATGGTATGCAGATTTTGTAAACTATCTTGTTGCAGGAGTACTCCCCCCAGATTTAAATTATCAGCAGAAGAAGAAATTCTTCCATGATCTTAAACAGTATTACTAGGACGAGCCACTGCTTTTTAAAAGGGGAGCAGACGGGGTGTTCAGAAGATGCATTCCGGAAGAAGAGGTAAGTAACATTCTATACCATTGTCATTCTTCTTCCTTTGGCGGCCATGCCAGTTCTTCAAAAACTGCTACAAAAATTCTACAATCTGGTTTTATTGGCCGTCCCTTTTTAAAGACACGCATCAATTCGTTTCTAAATGCGACCAGTGTCAACGCACCGGGAATATTTCGAAAAAGAAATGAAATGCCCTTAAATAATATCTTAGAGGTTGAAATTTTTGACGTCTGGGGTGTCGATTTCATGGGACCATTTCCATCTTCTTTTGGAAACCAATATATTCTGGTAGCTGTTGACTATGTGTCAAAATGGATCGAAGCCATTGCTTCTCCTACAAACGATGCAAAGGTAGTCATAAAACTTTTCAAAAAAATAATTTTTCCAAGATTCGGGGTCCCTCGTGTTGTCATAAGCGACAGAGGATCCCATTTCATCTCAAAACATTTTGAAATGTTACTGCAAAAGTTTGGAATAAGGCACAAAATTGCAACGCCTTATCACCCTCAAACTAGTCGTCAGGTTGAGGTATCGAACAGAGAAATTAAAAATATTTTAGAAAAAACTGTTTCGACCTCAAGAAAAGACTGGTCGGTAAAGCTTGATGATGCTCTCTGGGCTCATCGGACTGCGCACAAAACTCCCATAGGAATGACTCCTTTCAAATTAATTTATGGGAAGTCTTGCCACCTTCCGGTTGAACTAGAGCACAAAGCTTACTGGGCAATTAAACGCCTTAACCTGAACATGGAATTAGCCGGAGAAAAAAGAAAACTCCAACTAAATGAATTGGAAGAACTGAGAATAGATGCTTATGAGAATGCCAAACTTTACAAGGAAAGAACAAAAAATTGGCATGATAAGCGTATCATTCGCAGAGAATTCAAGGAGGGTGATCTGGTGTTATTATTTAATTCCAGGCTAAAAATTTTCCCAGGAAAATTAAAATCAAGATGGTCCGGTCCTTTTGAAATCCGCAAGGTTTACCCCTTCGGATTTGTAGAGATCTGGAGCGAGAAAACCGGATCGTTTAAAGTCAATGGTCAAAGGTTGAAAAGTTATCTAATTGGTGACCCAATTGAGAAAGGAACTAGTTTAGTTCTACATGATCCCAATTGAAATTTTGATCGTCAAGCTAGTGACGCTAAAAGAGCGCTGCGTGGGAGGCAACGCACGGCTTAATGTTTTTTTTTTGATTCATCAAAAAAAAGAAGAAAAAGGCTCACGGTTAGAAAAATTGGAGCACGCGACAGATATGCTCCAAACCCTAAATGCATCATTTCAGCATCAACCAGGGATCCCCCGCCCGGGCAGCTGTGATCTGGTGAGCTATCCTAACCCCTTCTTGTGTTGTTTTATTTGAAAAATCATTGAGGACAATGCCTAGTCCAAGCATGGGGGGGTATTTTATTGCTTTTATTGGGTATGTCTTTATTGCTTTGCTAAGTTTTTATTTTTTGTACTTTGAGTTGTATCTGCCCCCTCCATGATGAAACTTTGTGAACCCTAAGCATGTTTTAGATAAGCCTTTTCTGGACAAAAATAAATTTTCAATTTTTCATTAGCAATCATCTAGGTGGACTGGTTGGGAACAACAAAATTGTATCATGGTTCGATTTCTACTTCTAGGGCTTTTTCACACACACACACACACACACACACACACACACACACACACACACACACACACACACACACACACTATTGAGACTGTTTTCAGTTGTTAATACAATTAGAAGGACTGAAGAGAAACTAGTAACCTGGTTCTCTTGGTGACATTCACTGGATGCGCGGTTACTGGAGAAAAACGTTTGAGTTGGGGTATCAAGCAAAGAAAAAAAATGCAAAACCAATTCAAAATGCAAAAATTGGTGCATTTTAAATGTCAAAATGAATGGTTAGCATATAAAATCAAAAAGAAAAGAAAAATGCTTGAATACCCAACGTATGAAGACCCTCCTTTGAGACCCGGTTTTAGCAAATGGAGGACCCAAGCTTAAGAATGCTGGGGAACCGGTTCTATAATGACATTGATATCCTCTCTAGAGTATTGATACTTTAAAATTGTCTCCCAATTCCACAAGAAGCCCAGATAGTATTTCTCAAACCAAAGTGTTAGAATTACCCCACAGTTCACTTAAGGTTTCGATGTGAAAATAATTTTCCTTCAGAATTGGCCTAAAGATTTACACTGTTTTTGCTTGAGGACAAGCAAAGGTTCAAGCATAGGGGAGTTTGATAAGTCTATTTTTAGAGTCTTTTTAATAGTTATTTTTATTAGGTTTATTTGGTATTTTAATTATATTTTTGAGCTATTTTACTACAAATGTTTACTTTTTATTCTCAGGTTTTATTTTGAAGCAAAAGAGAAAATATGAGCTAAAATGAAGAACAAAGAAAATATTTGAGGAGGAACAAAAGTTGAGACAACACTGGCGCAGCACAGGGCCCCAAGGGCGCCAAGGAGCAAAACTGGCGCAACACAGGGCCCCAAAGGGGCCAAGGAGCAAAACTGGTGCAGCACAGGGCCCCAAGGGCGCCAAGGAGCAAAACTGGCGCAGCACAGGGCCCCAAAGGGGCCAAGGAGCAAAATTGGCGCAGCACAGGGCGCCAAGGGCGCCAAGGAGCAAAATTGGCGCAGCACAGGGCGCCAAGGGCGCCAAGGAGCAGCACAACGCAAACTGGCGCAGCACAGGGCGCCAAGGGCGCCAAGGAGCAACACTGGCACAGGACTGGCGCAGGACAGGGCGCCAAGGGCGCCAAAAAGCAGTCAATTTTGGCTACGGCCACTTGTTTGTGGCCATCTTTGCCAACTTGTTTTTTCACTTCTTTTTGACCATTTTGCCCCTCAACTCAAAGTGCTTTGTCCACTTGTTGATGGCTATCTTTGCCAACTTGCTTTGTCCACTTGTTGATGGCTATCTTTGACAAAACTTGAATTGACCATTTTGCCCCTTCCCTCATATTTTCCTATAAATAGGACATTGATCCTCACTTGTAAGGAACTTGAATTTTGTGAGAAAATCACTCTCAATAAACTCTCTAAGATTCATGACTTCAATTTACTCTTCATGTTCTTTATGATTCTTGCTCTTTTACTTTCTTGCCCTTTTAATTCTTGCTATTTTAATTTCTTGCCCTTTTATTTCTTGCTCTTTATTTTCTTGCCCATTTATTTTATTGCTCTTTTAATTCTTGCTCTTTACTTTCTTGCCCATTTATTTTCTTGCTCTTTTAATTCTTGCTCTTTACTTTTCTTGCCCATTTATTTTCTTGCTCTTTTAATTCTTGCTCTTTACTTTTCTTGCCCATTTATTTTCTTGCTCTCTTAATTCTTGCTCTTTACTTTTCTTGCCCATTTATTTTCTTGCCCTTTTAATTCTCGCTCTTTACTTTTCTTGCCCTTTTATTTTCTTGCCCTTTTACTTTCTTGCTCTTCTATTTTCCAAGTCATTTAAATTCCTTGCAATTTACTTTTTAAGCAATTTACTTTCTTGTCATTTACAATTCCACTATTTATAATTTTGCAATTTTTTCAATTCCTAACATTTATTTTCTGGCCATTCTAACATCTAATTCCTAACTCATTTACACATTTCGCACTTATCGCTTTCTTTACAATTCTTGCAATTTACAAAATCTTCCTCTTCTCCTCTTTTGTCTACAATTATCATGAGTGAGTAGACTTTCTTAGCCTTGGGGTTTTTGGCAACCATCAAATGATGGCTTCCTACTAATTAATTCCCGAGACTATTCTCCACTTTAATCGCTTTGTATTTTTAAATCCAATTTCATCACTTTTCACTATTATTTCAAAACACCACACGATGTACCGAAAGGGGAAGTGTGGTTGTTGGATCTATGAAATTAGACAATAAAATCAACACATGAAAATAGTTTTGGTTTATTGAGACACGAAAAGGTCTTTGCTTAATGGGTTCTAATAATAATCAACCATGAAAATAGGCTTGATAATTAGTTTAGAACACGCGTTTGTATTCCGAAAGGAAACTCTTGCTACAACCGTCGCCTTGTCTTAAAAAATATAAAGTTCTTTAAATTGGGAAATAGTCGAAAGGATTAATAACGGAAACATTATCATTTCGATGAAACTAATACCCCAAGTCTCTTTTTATCTTTAAAACATCAACAAAAACATTCCTTCTTTCTAAAAAGACTTTCTTTTCAGTTAATCAACTTTGGAAAATTAAATTGGTAATCACCTAGGCTCTCCCTGTGGATCGATAACTCTTTTATTACGCGACAAGACCGTGCACTTGCGGCCTATTAGTTATGTCTTGAATAGACTTCCAAAGTATAAGAGAAAAATTTCTCCTTATGAGATCATAAAGAAAATACAACCAAATGTGTCTTATTTCTGAATCTGGGGTTTGCTTGGCTTATGTCAGGATCCCAGATCCAAAAAGAGTTAAACTCGCCAGTAGATCCTATGAATGTGTATTCATCGGGTATGCAGTAAACAGTAAAGTTTACAGGTTTTATGACCTTAAAGCTAAAGTGATCATAGAGTCAAATGATGTTGACTTTTTTGAAAACGAATTCCCTTTTAAATATAGAAATAGTGGGGGCACCGGAACTAGTCAAGTTTCTGTGCCTAGGAATGTTGAAAACAACGAACAAAGGGAAATAGAACCTCAAAGAGGTAAGAGAGCACGTGTTGCTAAGGACTATGGACCCGATTATATGGTCTATACGTTATAAGAGGATCCAACTAGCATTCAAGAAGCATTGTCTTCTTTGGATGCCGATTTGTGGCAAGAAGCCATCAATGACGAGATGGATTCTCTAGAGTCTAACAAGACATGACACTTAATGGACTTGCCTCCTGGTTGCAAACCAATTGGTTGTAAATGGATTTTGAAAAAGAAACTAAAACCTGACGGCACTGTTGATAAATACAAGGCTCGCCTTGTAGCCAAAGGTTTTAGACAAAGAGAGACTTCGACACATATTCACCTATTACTAGAAGTACATCCATAAGGGTACTAATTTCGTTGGCCGCTATTTACAATTTGGAAGTACACCCAATGGATGTCAAAACTAATTTTTTAAATGGTGAATTAGAAGAAGAAATCTATACGGAGCAACCTGGAGGTTTTGTTGTTCTTGGGCAAGAACACAAGGTCTGTAAGTTAGATAAGTCTCTGTATGGTCTCAAACAAGCTCCTAAATAATGGCATAAGAAGTTTGGTAATCTGATTTTATCGAATGGGTTTAAAGTGAATGAAAGTGACAAATGCATTTATTACTAAACCGAGAATGACATTTACACTATCATATGTCTCTATGTAGACGACTTACTCATATTTGGATCAAACATTCAAGCTGTTAATAAAATGAAATCACTTTTGTGCAACAACTTTGATATGAAAGACCTGGGAGAAGCAAGTGTAATACTTAGTATTAAGATCACTAGGTCTGAGAAAGGAATTTCATTGGATCAATCTCATTATATTGAGAAGATCTTAAAGAAATACAATTATTTCAATTGTAAACATGCATGTTCACCATATGATCTGAGTGTCAAGCTCTTTAAGAACACCGGTGACAGTGTAAGACAAACGGAATATGCAAGCATCATTGGCAGCCTAAGGTGTGCCATTGATTGTACTAGACCCGACATTGCCTATGTTGTGGGATTGTTATGCAGGTTTACTAGTCGACCTAGTATAGAGCATTGGCACGCTATCGAGAGAGTCATGAGATACCTTAAAAGGACCATGAATCTAGGGCTACATTACAAGAGATTTCCAGCTGTACTTGAAGGATACAGTGATGCAGATTGGAGTACTCTATCAGATGATTCCAAAGCAACCAGTGGCTATATTTTTAGTATATAGTGGTGCTGTCTTTTGGAAATCTAAGAAACAGACTCTATTGGCTCAGTTCACTATGGAGTCTGAAATGATAGCATTGGCAACCGCTAGTGAAGAAGCTAGCTGGTTGAGATGCTTACTAGCAGAGATCCCTTTATGGGAAAAACCGATCAGAACTTAGTTGATCATTTGACGAAAGGATTAGCTAGGGAGAAAGTCCAAAATACATCTCAATGGATGGGACTACTGCCTTTAGAATCATGAGTCACTCACGATGGTAACCCGACCTAAAAGACTGGAGATGCCAAGAATTAAGTTCATTGGGTAATAACAAGTTGTGAAGTGATACGAGATGAACATGCTATTATAAGTAAAGAAGCATGATTCCTGAAGCGACGTAAGGTTGAGGTAATAGAAACTCTTAATGAGATCTATACTCTATGTGGAGTGGAGTACCTAGCTACAGGAGTACTCTTGATAGACTCACCTTTGTGAATGTGAAAGTGGGGCCGCTTCCTATGGAATTGTTGGCAGGATTCCTAGAGCGTTCACTAAATCGGGATAGACGTGCAGGGCCATAAAAGCACGGGCTTATACGAATACACCCATGCAAAAGGTTGTGTGTGGTTTTGATGTTAGAGATAGAGTTCAAGACTACGAGTCACTATTGTTGAATCTAAATCTTAACCACTATGCAAAGGTTCAAGTCGTAAGACACCTCTGTTTATGCACAATCCTATGGAAGCGTTTGACGTTACTTCTAAAACTACTTTTTAAATTCAAGTGGGGGATTGTTGGAACTCTTGTGTGTGAATTGAAAAAAGTTCCACACTGGATAAAACTCTTGTGTGTGAATTGGAAAAAGTCCCACATTGGATAGGCTAAGCACTTCTATAGTGGAAAAAGCCTATAAAAGGAGAGCTTCTCCTCATTTGCAAATCACACCACTTGACGATAAATCATTCCTCAAGTTTTCTCTCTTCTCCCAAAGTTTCTTTCTTCTCTAGAAAGCTTGAAGCAATTCCAAGCTTAGTTTCTAAAGAGTGGTTTTTCATAACCAAAATTTATTTCTTCTCTTGAAAGCTTGAAGCATTTCCAAGCTTAGTTTCTAAAGAGTGTTTTTTCATAACCATATTGAGGGTGTATATCTTAGAGCGAATTTTCACGGTGTAGTGAACATTCGTAGATGTTTTGACTGGGCTATTATATTCTGGGGACATCGTGGTTGATAGCCTGCTTGCACCTTGGAGCAGTGCCACGAAACGTCTTAAAGAGAGCGACCTAGTCTGCGACTCATCCCAGTAATCTCTTCGGGTTATTCTTGAAACCAGTGGTGTTTGGGGAAAGTTCTGGCTAGGAAAGACTTGGTACTTAAGAGCTTCCATTGTGACCCACCTCTCTTTCCTGGGAACCTACTCGGATTAACAATATATATATATATATATATATATATATATATATATAAATTAAATCAATGAGAGAAAATCTAAAAGATCTTTTGTAAAAAAATAATTATGTAAAAGATCTAATCAGCAATAATAGTAGAATATTATCTCTTTTTTTATCAGTAGAAGAATATTATCTTTATAATCGTGATAGCTCAAACTACAATTTCATAAGTGTAAAAATTATAGAATTAGGAACAGTGCAGACACTATTAAGGCATAGCGTCAAAACGTTAAATTAAACAGTAATTAAATACACAATGTATAGAAAAAGAATATTAAATCAATCAAAATAATCACTAAAGTAAATATATATATAACACATATTTAGAGAAACACCATATACGAAAATACGGGGTGTTACGGCAATCACCACATGAGAAGGCATAATTGATGCCTTAGAAGGCATTGAGGTCATAAGAGTATAGAAGAATGAAGACATCTATAATGGATTCTCAGATGTGAAAGAAATCTTCAAAAAGCCTCTCAAGATGAGAAAGGAATAGTAATATTCTTCCAAGATGAGAAGACATAAGATATAGTAGCTTCACAAGTTAAGAAGACTCTCCTCCATAAGCCTCATAAAGAAAGAAGACTTAGCAAAACCTTAGAAGATAAGAATGACGGTCAAAGAGGTCGTAAGAAGATGGATAAAAGAAGATAGCTATAGTGGCTTCTTAAGATGAGAAATCGTTTCTTCAGGAAGCCTGTCAAGAAAAGTTGGTTGTAGTAGTAAGAACCTTCTCAGATAAAGAAGACCCAAGCTATATTGCTTCTCAAGATGAGAAGATGGTTCTTCATGAAGCCTAACAATGATATGGCAAGAATAAGAATTTTCTCAAGATGAGAAGACCAAATCCATATAGCCTCTCATGATAAGAAAAGCCAAGACAAGATACTTCAGCAACTTTAAGAAGACATAGACCATGATGTATTACAAAGTAGAGAAGTCATCAAAACAATCTTCAGAAGGTACTTCAGAAGATTGCTCAAAAGACATTGTTAACACCCATAATAAATTAAGTCGTGGGCCGAGGGCTGAAAGTCAGAGTTAAGAAAAGACCAGCGCACCGAGGCAAACCACCTGACAATTTCTAAAAGATATTTGCTGAAGAGACAGCCTCAAAGGATGAGGCTCGAGGCAAAAAAACATTGTGAACACCCTGAGGGGGGGTTGAGCTCAGGAAAAATGGATGAGGCCGAGGTAGAACAAGTCTTAACTTATAGAGTGCCACGGACACAATGGCTCGGTTGCCTAAGTACGATGGCTGCAGGCTGAGGATTGAGGATCAACAGAGGAACTATATGGCCGAGGTAAAGAATACTTGCTTTGGTGGCAAGGAAAAGACGCACGTGGACAAAACGTGGGAGCGGTTGAAGGTCAAGCAAAGAGAAGAATCCTTGAGGAGTGGAGCGACGAGGTTTTCTCATCCCACTAACCGTGCTAGTGAGATCGTGGGTTATGGCTCCGATTTCTCATCCCACAAATCTATTTTTCTCGCAATTTATCTTACTTTATCGCATTTATTTTACTTTCATGCAATAGGCCAGTAGATAATCCAATCCCCGCGTCCCCTCTACCCAGCCTAACACTCTTTGGAGGAGTTAGGAAACCCACAGTTGAGGAACAGAGTTCCTTCCTCAATGCAATTGCTTGAAGAACAGAGGAATCAAAGACTGTCCAAACCCCTGGTCGATCCCACGGCTAGGATATAAGAGTTTGATAACAACAAAAATTGGCAAGCCCGGTGGGACAGACACGGGTGAACAAACCATCGTGTTTGATTCGTCTGGACTGGATTATTGTTGGCGTATGCACTTGCGCTACGGCAGAGACCCAAGTATCGAGCCATCTTCGGCGTCAAAAAAGGCAACTACCTCCAGGACTAAAATCACGGAGCCAGTGAGTGTGTCGGGGACTACCACCCTAGCGGTTACTACTGATTCGAATGAACAACCCCCTCAACATTATGAGGAGCCCGTGGTTATGATCAGATCATTCATTCAGCAACAAATCGACATGGGGATACATGACATAATGTACCAAGTATCCCAACAATTGACTGACATAGTGAAACCTTTGGTGCACAATGAGGTGCAATAGGCCAAGGAGATGGAACAGAGGCGTGCTACGCAAGATAGTAGCAGAGTGAACCCCGGTTTCCCTGGCCAATCACAGGGAGGACAACCTAACTCTCTAGGAGGCACGCATCAGACCCTACCGTACACCAACCTGGTCGGACCTCAGCAGGCATCTTCTAATAACCAAATGGGAAGCATGCAATAGTGTCCACCGAGTGGGAGCGTGGCCGGGCCTCAGTAGGCGTTCTCTCATCAGGAAAATCCTACTCTTGTAATTCCTCAGCCTGGTACTTTTTCCACTTCCAACACTGGGGGGCCGTTTATGGCGAATGTCACTAACGCGACTTCTCTTCAGCAGGGACAAGTGCAATTGGCCAGAAGGTCGCTCGAGGCCACGGGCTCGATAGGTCTGCCACAAGGATCATCCTATGGATGTTCTACCGTGGATAACTATCCGGCCTACGTAGGGGGGCAAGCCTTCACCCTGGATTTTGGGATTGGCAGGACAGGTGGGTATAGCCCGAGTCAACAACCATGAGTGGGTATTGCTCGACAAGCCTACCTCCCTGCCAGCCGTACTCCAGAGTAATCGTTACCTACCCGGTGGGTTCTTATTTACAAACACTGATGAATGGTATCTCAGTCGAGTAGCCATGGAACCAGTTTCCACCTCAGGCACCTGTACGAGGAACTGGCTTTGTTAACCTGGCCCAAGTGATGCCTGGGCAGCCATGGACAGATACTCCACCTCAGGCACCACCGCAGCCAGGGGTGCAGGGTCCCCTAGATACAATGTGGCGACCAATGCCTACAGCTTAAAGATCATCTGGGTCCCAACTCTTGGACCCGAATATAATAGCTGACACCATCAAGAAGTTCTTCAGTGTGCAGTTGAAACCGCTCGATAGGCTGGTGTACATGAAGCCTTACCCCGAGTTGGTGGAATGATTAGTGCCTCTTCCCAAAGGATTCAAAACACCTGACTTTGCTACATTTTCTGGGGACGATGGGAAGTCTACAATGGAGCACATCAGTCGATTCAGGGCCCAATGTGGAGAAGGGAACTAGAATGAATATCACAAGCTGCAGTTGTTCCCCTTGTCCCTGACAGGGATTACTTTCTCATGGTACTCTTCACTCCCACCTGATTCTATTCAGACCTGGGAAGACATGGAAAGGTGCTTCCATGACAGGTTTTATTGGCCATAGCCCAAAGTCACTGCAGCCGATCTCATGAATTTGTGGCAGAAGGTGGACGAGGCTGTGACAGAATTCATTGAAAGATTCAGAAAGATGGCCGAAAAATTCTTAGTACCTTTTCCAGAATCTCAACTCACTTCCATGGCTATCTCTAAAATGCAGCCTGCTTGCAGCGACCTCAGTGGCCTGGCCTCCAGGGCTATCCAAATTGAACAATACATACAGGAAAGAGAGAGGAAGAGGGCCACTAGGGGTCGAGGACCTCAGTTAGTGTCAGTAGTTGACATTGAAGAAGATTCTGACTATGATGAGTCAGTCGATTACGCGGTAGACATCATGGTGGCCGAGATAGTCAAAGGAAATACTTACCCATGTCCCGCTCTTAAGCCTGCCTAGGGAAAGGAGAAGGACGAGGTGGAACATAGGTCTGAGTACTCCTTTGATATATCTAAAGCGGATCAGATCTTTGACTACCTACTAAAAGATAAGTAAATCAAGCTCCTCGACGACCACAAGATACCTCTGCCACAAGAGATAAAGGGAAAGAAGTAATGCAAGTGGCACAATTCATTCAATCATTCCACCTCCAATTGCATCATCTTCTGCTGAGCCATTCAAGAAGCTATCTGGAAGGGGAGATTTAAAATGGCTGACAAAGGGGCGCCAAAGATGACTCTTGACACTGACCCCTTTCCCAGCATGAACATCAACATGGTGTCCTTCTCGAAAAGCGACCAGGGGAAGGGAAAGAAGAAGTATATGTGGGCCCTCAAACATGTGGTTCCCCCAGAAATGAAGAGTATCGGTCTTGAGCGATTGGGACCCCTTCCCGAGGGATCCACTATGGCTGAGCGTGTAGCTCTCTTGCAAGATAGACTGCAGGTAGGGGAGCCAAGCCAGCGCAAGGAACCTCAGAGGAAACTTCCCAAGCCGGGGAATCTTGTCCACGATCTTAGGGAATTACATTCATCCAAACTCAATCCTGTGAGGAAAGCACCTCGACCCACGGATCTGAGGTTAAACTCCAACAACTCCTGCCTGGGGGACACAATCGGTTTGCCGATGAATCCATTGAGCAAGCCACTGTACCAAACCCAGGTGAGAAGCCTCACCTGAAGGGAGAAAGAAGAGCGACATAGGTCACTATAGCACAAGACTCTACGTCAGTGGATATCACAGTACTAAATGACGAAGGTAGTATCAGAAGTATCAACCTCCAAGCCTGCCTCCAAATCTAGCTCGCAGAAGAGGAGGCCGCAGAGGGCAAGGGCTTTCGACAGAATGAGGGAAACGTTGCAGATGCTCACCTCGAACAGGAAAGGGAATACGCAGGCTACTCCTGCAGCCTCAGTAGCTACAACGTTGGGACAGGATTTCCCAAAACCTGTCGAGGACAAAGCCCTAGAGTAACGAGCCACCGAAACAGCTGGCCCTAGCACATCCACTAATAAAGGAGAAGAGCTTAATACCATGATAGGGGTGATGGACGCATTTGGTAGTCCTCTCACTGAGGCAGCGAGGGAATGTCTGTATGGCTATCATAGCCCGAGACAACCAGTCAGTGCTTTCCCCGGTGAGAGGATAATGTCTGAGGACGAAGTTGGAGAAGATGATCTCTTGGGTGAAAAAGAAGAGAACCCCTTCAATCCACTAGATTTTGATGGTACCTCTCTAACAGAGTCAATCCTAGATGACATATAATGGACGGAGAGGATGGAGAGTTCCTTGCCGGCATAGAAATGGTGGGACTCCTACTACCTGAATTCTGGGGAAATAAGGACCAACCAAGAGCCCTCGAGGGAGATGTCTTTGCCGAGGAGGCTGAATGGGCTGCCTTGATAGAGCACGAGGGGCCAATCACGGAAGGGATGCTGTTCGAAAAACCTACGATGGAGATGACCAGACACTTGAAACCCCTTTACATTAAAGCCCACTTGAACGGGAAACTGTTCCACAGAATATTTGTGGATGGTGGTGATGTGCTGAACATCATGCCGTTGATGACAATGAAGAAGTTGGGCAAGAATGCTGAGAACCTCATCCCCACGACTATGACCATGACAAGCTTCATGGGCCACCCATCTCATGCCTTAGGGGTGATGGTGGCCGACGTAACAGTTGGGTCTAAGATAACCCGATCAGCTTTCTTTGTTATTTAGGCAAAACCTTCCTATGCTGTAATTCTGGGGAGAGATTGGATCTACACCAGTGAATGTGTTCCCTCCATTCTACATAAGAGATTAATGATATGTGCGGGTGATAAAGTCGAGATAGTAGAGGCCAATCCTAATCCGTTCCCTGCTGAGGTAAAGATGTTTGAGGCTGTTTTCTATTCCCCCTACCTGCGCCCTATAGCCATTCCAGTAAACTATGAGGAAGGGGGTATAGAATCGTGTGATTGGACGTAGAAGGGTTTTGAACTCAAACTGTTGGCCGACCCAAGGCCTAACACCGAGAGTACTGTTTAATCTCCCATTAGAAGTACAGAGCCTACTGGATCGACTGCACCCGTTCCAGATTGAATCCAGCATTGAAGAGGCTATGTTCGGTGTAGTATACGAATATGATGAACTCCCAGAGCACCCATGTCAGAGGACTTCGGATAACCCCGAGGACGGGTTGTTGGCCGAACCCCCTCACATAGAACCCGTCCAGAGAAGGGTACCCACATTTGAAGCTCATGACCCTTTGGTGGAAGTTAACTTAGGGATTGAATATGAACCAAGGATGACCAAGGTCAGTGGCAAGTTGCAACCATAACAATGAGTTCAGATGGTAGCTTTGATAAAGGAGTACCGCGACTGCTATGCATAGGATTACCATGAGATGCTAGGTCTTGATATGGCACTGGTAGAGCATAGATTGCCCATTAAGGAAGGTTGCAAGCCCCACAAGAAACCACCTTGGAGGTTCAATCCCCAGCTGATGCCCTAGATTAAGGCAGAGGTAGAGAGACTGCTGAAAGCAGGGTCCATAAGAACTGCCAGTGGCAAAAGCATGAAGGTATACATTGATGACGTGCTAGTCAAATCCAAGAGATTCGAGGCCCACCTAGTAAAATGAACCCCACTAAATGTGCTTTCGGCGTATTTGCAGGGAATTTTCTAGCCTTCTTAGTACACAACCATTGTATTGAGGTAGACAAAAACAAGGCTCGAGCCATCCTAGGGGCGAGACCTCCTAGGACAAAAAAGGAACTGCAGAGGAGATGGTCTGGGGAACTAAGCAACAGGAGCTTTATCGCCAACTCGGCTGGAAAGATGAAAGCTTTCTCACCCCTGTTAAAGATAAGGAACACAGAGGAGATGGTCTGGGGAACTAAGAAACAGGAGGCATTCGATCAGATCAAGGCTACCTTGACTAACCCCCCTGTCCTGGTACCTCCGCAGCTAGGGAAGCCACTAAAGCTATACATTGCTATCGAAGAGCAAGCTATCAGCTGCTTGTTGACTCCGGATGACGATAATCGGGCCGAGCGCGCTATTTATTATCTCAGCAAAGTCCTCAATGATGGAGAAACTAGATATTCTCCAACTGAGAAACTTTGTTTATCATTGTTCAATGCTTGTACTAAACTTGAATATTACCTATTACCTAAGGAAGTTTTGGTTGTGTGCAAAGTGGATATCATTCGATACCTTCTTAATAGGCCTGTCTTGCAAGGGAGACTTGTAAAGTGGGCCATTAAGTTGAACGTGTTTGCTTTAACTCATATACCCCTAAGGGTTGTCAAGGGACATGCCCTGGCTGATTTCCTAGCCCAACACCCATGCGTGGAGGTGTGTGACTCACCAACTGAGTCCTCATGTTTGATGGTTCAAGAACTCAAACAGGGGCAGGCATTGGTGTGATAATCACTAGCCCATGTGGCAGGGCATGGAGGTTCATGTGTAGGATAGGAGACCAAGCTTCCAATAATCAGGATGAGTATGAAGCCTTGATTATGGGACTTGATATCTTGGCCGCCATGGAAGCCCAGTATGTAGAGATAAAGGGTGATTCCCAGCTGATGATCAAACAAATCACTGGGGAGTACAAGTGCTACAATGCGAAGCTCAAGCAGCTACAGACCTCGGCTCATAACTTATTAAAGTTGTTCACCGATGTCGTAATCGCATACGTCCCTAAAGACGAGAATCAAGAGGCAAATGACTTGGCCCAGCAAACCTTAGGGTATAAAGAAGGGGAAGTCGAAGTGCTACAGCAAGATGCGGTGGTGCCGACCGAAGAGGATCCAGCTGATGTCTATTGGGGTATTCTATCGGGGGTGTTGAGAGAATACCCGTAATCCAACGGCTAACAGGGTCAAGCAGAGGGCCTTCAAGTACATCATGATAGGGGACGAGTTTTACAAGAGAAGTGCCACTGGGGTATTGTAACGGTGCCTCAAGAGGAAGGATGTCTATATGGTAATGGCTCAAGTGCACGAGGGAATATGTGGTTCCCACAGGTCTGGCCCCATCATGAAGTGGCTTATCTACAGACACGGGTACTATTGGCTGACAATCACGGCCGATTGTTTCCAATTTGCGAAGGGTTGTGAAGCTTGCCAATTGCATGGGCCGATCCAAAGAGTGCCTGCCGATGCGCTCCATCCCATCGTCAAACCTTGGCCGTTTAGAGGGTGGGCCATGGACTTAATCAGCAAGATACATCCTCCGAGCTCAAAGGGCCATAACTTCATCATTGTAGCTACTGACTACTTCACCAAATGGGTGGAAGTCGTACCTCTGGGGAGTGTCAATCAGGCCGCGATAATCAAGTTCACAGAGAACCAAATCATATACAAATTTGGAATCCCTGAGACCATCAAGGCCGATCAAGGCACAATGTTCACAGGAGAGCAAGTGGTGGCATTTGCCTAAGAGTATGGCATCAAGACGAGACACTCATCTCCCTATTATGCTCAAGCTAATGGATAGGCCGAGGCTACCAATAAAATCATCATCGAGCTCATCAAGAAAAACATAGAGGACAAACCTCAACGGTGGCGCGAAACCCTCAATGAGGTCCTGTGGGCCATAAGGAATTCGAAGTCTACACCCACGGGGGGAATCCCTATCGTTTGGTATATGGTCAGGATGTCGTACTACCACTTGAGATTAGTGTGGCATCGTTAAGAGTGGCTCGACAGCACTCTCTCAGTATGGATGAGTACCAACAGGCCATGCTGATGGAGTTGGACTCGGTGGATGATGACAGACTGGCTGCCCTCAGCAGGATAGAAATAAATAAGGCTAAGATGGCCCGCGCCTACAACTAGCATGTCAAGCTAAAAAGGTTTGTCGAAGGTGACCTTGTTTGGAAGAGTATTCTACCACTTGGGAGGAAAGACCCCAGGTTTGGCAAATTCTCCTCGAATTGGGACGAGCCCAACATCATAAGTGAAGTGTTTAACGGCGGAGCATACCATTTGATTACGCTAGACGGAGAAGAATTCGAGACAAAAATTAACGGCACATATCTTAAAGCATATTATCCTACTGTATGGGAAAATATGCAAGGAAAAGAGAATTGGTAGTTGAAAGTTATAATTTTCAAGATGGAACGCCACACACCGGTAGCCTAGTGAAAAACAGAAGATCTTCCGACAAAACCCCTACTCTTCTACTACTAAAGTCTCCCCCTCCACCGATTCAGGCATCTCTTGGCTTGGTGGCACGGCCGGATCTGAATCGGCTACCGCCGAAGAGCCAACTACGGAGGGGACGACAGAAGGGCCTACCAGGATGAGTACTGCGCTCTAGGTCGTAGATAAAGACCCCCTTCTAAGACTTTAGCTGCTTGATACGCTGGTCCAAGGGCGTGATTAGAAGATACAAACGACTTTGCTCCGAGACTATTCCGTTGAGCTTGCGCGCCGCCTCTTCTAGCTGAGGGCGCAGGGTCTGCAGCTCTTGGCGCAACTCAACCAGAGAAGCCTCGATCTCTCTGATATGGCGTATGGTTGCCTCTTCTTCGGCGAGTGCCAGCTTTCTCTCTGGTTCCTTCTTACTATAAGACGTAAGGTGCATTTTCTTCTCAGATTGAAGGTTGTTCAGGCGGTCCAATGCTTGCTGGGCAGTATCAGTAACTATACCCCCTAGAGAGCTGCCTCCAGCTTCCTCACCTCATCTGCCGAGGGAGGAACTATCTGAGACAGATCTTGGGAAGCGATGTACCGAGCCACCTCTGCCTCGGTCACCTAACTGAAGTCTGGTTGAAGAGGAGGAGTTGGAGGCAAGCTTACTGGTATTGGAGAGTTTAGAACAGGGGTAGGAGGCGTTGCTAGTTTGCGTTCCATCAGACCCATTGGTCCATCAGGCTTAGGCATGCCCTTCAGACCTCGTCGGTCCTTCAGTTTAACTCCAATCAATGCGCCAAGCATCAGCTGCGAATTAGACCTTCAGAGCCTTAGTGCTCCTTCAGACCCTGAGCGGTCCTTCAGAGCCTTAGTGCTCCTTCAGATCCCGAGTGGTCCGTCATTTTCTCTCTCGGTTAATGCGCCAGGTGTTAACCATTCCCCGTTTGTTCTCAAGCCCATCTTTTCAAAAAAAAAAAAAAAAAATTCGGGTTTCCCCAAGTGGACAAAATTTGTATAATTTCTGAATTCTTTATTTCTATTTTACCTTCGAAATATGTCTCGCGCAATTCATATTTCTTGGTAAAATCCAAATAAAGAGGGGCAGCTGTCATACCCCAATTTTGTCCGGCTTGGGTCCAAACCTTAATTTTCCACACAAAAATAAACTATGCATTTTGGGTCCTAGAAACCGCTCCAAAGTTTTTGAAATCATTTTTAGGGTCAGAATGCACTTTTTAAGAAATTAGGGTTTTGAAAGATATGTTGTGCATACATGGCAAGCTTTGGAAAATATTTTATGCAAGCATGGCAAAGACCTAAAAACATTTTTGTGGAAAGCAAGAATTGATTTCTATTTTGTTCCAAAGGCCAAGAATCGATTTATAGTATATTGCATAGGCCTTGAAATCGATTTTCAGGCTCTTCCATAGGCCATGAATCGATTCCTAATTGTTTTAACTAAGTGAAGAATCGATTTTCACCTATTTAGGATGTCCTGAAAATCGATTTCCCTCTTCTTGCATAGGCCTTGAAATCGATTTTCAAGCTCTTCCTTAGGCCATGAATCGATTCCTCACTATTTTAACTAAAGCAAGAATCGATTTTCACCTATGCAAAAGGTCCTGAAAATCGATTCCTCTTGTTTTCAAAGGAACCAAGAATCGATTCTTCATTATTTCCAAAGGCTCAAGAATCGATTCCCACTATTTTAACTAAGCAAACAATCGATTCTTTTAATTTCTAAAGGCAATGAATCGATTATACACTTGTTACACTTCATACAATAATCGATTCTTCACTTACATTAATTGTCTTTTCAAAAATTCCACTGTTGCCTAAGCCTATAAATACGTAGGTGTGATTTTCATTTGAGACGGACAGATTTTCAGGAGATCAGAGACACATTTTCACAAAGACAGACATTTTTCCACGAGATCAGAGAAAAAGCCCATTTTTCTCGAAATCTCTCACATTTTAGAAAAACTCTCCTACGCTTTATTTTTTCGCTCTATTCGTTCCGTTGGTCCGTCTGAGCTGATCTTCTGCAAGAGTTAGTTGGAGTGGCATTCTTCAAGTGGTAGTATCTGCCTTCATCAGAGGTATTTCTGTCTTTATATTTATTAATATCATTGTGATCCATGCCAAAATTGCCCTATGTGATTTAACTTAGCTATAGTGTCATTGTTGATGATGAACCACATGATTCCCACCTATGCCTAGTGCATCATGTTCTAAGTGGAGAAGATGGTCTCAGATGATTCAACCTCCCATTTTTTAACTTCTTAATCAATAAAAGATAGTTAGGTTTATGGTTTAAGGTCCATGGGGTATTGCAAAGGATAGGTTACCCAAAACCTTGATGCTCCCTCCTCTTTGATTGTGTTACTAGCCTTTGGGCACTTATTCATGAATGCAAAGGATAGGCTTACCTTAGCCTTGATGCAATTTCCCCTTTTGTTCATGTTGTTGAGAAATCGTTGCTCACATGTTCCTTAGTTTAATTAAGATCATTCTATGCCTATGGTCAACTGCTTGCTTGTTTTTGATGCATTTTAAATGTCTTGATTCAATATGCCATTCCATCCATGTGTATGACCTCCTGATGAAGACGTAAGTCTACATGCCTGTTGTAGCATAGAGTCATTAGGGTAAATACACTCCTTCCTACGCACACACACTTGCTTTGTGTATGACCTCCTAATGAAGACGTAAGTCTACATGCCTGTTGTAGCATAGAGTCATTAGGGTAAATACACTCCTTCCTACACACACACTTGCTTTTGAGAACTTTACCTTGCATCCCTGATAAGTGGGTCTTTTGATTATATTGGCATGTTTAGTCTTGATTAAATGATCAACATATGCATGATTTCGTGATTATTGAATGTGCTCGAACTTTTGTAATCAATCATTGATAGTGCCTTCACCCTTTTTCCAAAAATCTTTCAAACTCTTTCAAAAAAAACATTTTCATTAGAACTACGTCGCTTTGATTCCCGTTTGGGATACGTAGGAGCGAGCCACGTTCTCGTCAAGCGCAACAAATAAAAATTCTTTTCACCCCCCTAAACCAATCATTTTCATAAAACAAACAAAAATCATTTTCAAAACCATTGTTGCTAATAGCTCATCAGAGCCTCTGTTCGTTTAGCTATTAGTGACAATGTCCTTTTCTCCTAAAAATAATAAACGATGATCCATCATAACCTTTGTTAGTTTGATCATCGTACAAATCGATCTCTTTCGAAAATCACTTTCCAAAAGGATAATAAAAAACGAGTTGTTATCAATAGTCCATCAGAACCTTCGTTCGTTTGACTAACGGTGCAACTCTCTTTTTGAGTATTTAGTAGTGATTCATCATAGCCTCTGCTAGTTTAATCATTTGCTAATGCTCGTCCTATTTCAAAAACTCACTAAAAAAAGATAAAAAACAAAAACTTTTCAAAAAGAACCAAGAACTACGTAGCTTTGAATTCTCCATCGCACCGGGAGATAGTAGGAGCGGGCCATGTCCCGTCAAGCACTTTTTTCTAAAAACCCCTTTTTCCCCCCTTTCTCACCAAAAATAAAATTTCTAGTAAGTTTTCTCATTCGTCTTCAAACAAGAAATAAATAGGCAAATCTAGGTATTTTTCAAATCAAACATTAAAACCACACATTTAATTAGAGGTTCCCTTTCGGTAGAAAGGACGTGCGCGGTGCTAACACCTTCCTCGCACGTAATCGACCCCCGAACCTATATCTCTAGTTTTCAAAGACCATCTGCCTTGTCCAAAAGACCTTTTTTCAATGTTTTGGTCTCAAAATTAAAATATTGGTGGCGGCTCCAAAATTTTTCCACGTTGTACATTGAGAAACCCCAAGCCCGGGATTTTTCGGGGTGAAACAGCTGGCGACTCTGCTGGGGACACTTTTTTAAAAGACGAGGGTCAAGCCTAACTAATTTAAATGTGTGGTTTAATGTATTGTTGATTTGATTAATACCTTGTTTGCCTTTCTTTCTTATCATTAATTGTAGGCGTACGCATTTGTGTTCTTCTATGTTGTTCCCTGTCTCATCTTTTATTCCTTTCTTTTATCGCTTATGCCCATGCATTTTTTTTCAATCCCCATGATCCCCTCTTCTTGGCTCCTTTTCCTAAGGTGAGCAATATCCTTGTTTATAGATATTCTAGGTATGGAACCCTAGGGTAGATAACTTGTTATTGTTTGCTTTTGTCTGGACTGCTCTGGTTTTCATTTCAGGTGGGGGTAGTACTAGGGAAAATGCCCTTAACACACACTACACTTATACCCTGTGACTATGTGTTTTGAGTGGGACCATAACCCAGGTCTGCAAAAACTTAGGAGAGTGGATTCGAGTAGTGAGAGCCCATCAGGACCTTTGTCCGTTTGGCTACTTGCGAAAGTTTCAACCAGAGTTGTGCTCTTTCATGATGCCTCACACCTAGCAGTTTGCTGCATTTGTGAGGAATTTTGTGAAAGGGACTGTAGCTCTGGTGGCCTTGTGAGGGAGTGAATAGAGCTACATGGAAGGATTACCCTTTAAATTGCCCTAGATCATAGGTTTCACCTCTTTTTTAGGTCACAAGGGCTTTTCCAAAATCGTGTGTTGCATTATTACATCTAGTTTAGTTCATTTCCGCCAACATTTTTTTGAAAAAACAACAAAATCAAAAAAAGAATATGTTTTTCCTTCTCTTTCACAAATGGGGTGGCATAATAGGGTATACTGCCCTAAATTCTCAAAACCCCACCTGTAAATATCTGTCTTTATAACAAGCATCCTCATCATCCGCATTTTACATCATAACAGCATGCATTACATAAGCAAAATTCTGAAAAAAATTCATACAGCATTCCTCATGCATCTAAATACAAAAATAACATAAAGCCATATGCATTGCATTCATTTACGCGTTCATACTTGTACTCATAAAAAAAAGCATCCTTGCATCATCGCATCATCGCATCATTGCATCACTGCATCATTGCATCATTTGCATTGCATAAAATTCCAATTTTGAAAAAACCATTCATCTTGCATTCCCTTTCATTACATAAAGATAAAACAAAAAACAATTATCATCTGCATAGCATAAGCATTTCATTTATAATCATGCAAAAAAATCCTCGTCAAGTTCATCCAAGACGAGGCATTCATGCATAAGCATTATTTCAAAAAAAAAGACACAGTAGAACTACGTAAGCTTTGATTCCTCATTACAATGGGGATACGTAGGAGCGGGTCATACCCCGTCAAGCACATTTTTCTAAAACCTTTTTTTTCCAATAAATCATTTGCATCTCCAAATAATTTTCAAAATCATGTTCCAAAACTAAAAATGAAAAAAAAAATGAAAAGTTTCCAATGCATGCATCTTCTCTAAACAAAGAAAAAATAGAAAAGCTCTTCATGTAAAAGTTCAATGAGTAAAAGTGCACCTTCGAATGACGAAGGGTAATATCTCAAATTTGTTTGTGCACTACAAATTTGAGATGTTACTCTACGATATCGGGGCACTTTGACCCTATCAAGTGAGGTTTGTTTTCAAATAAGAGAATAAGTTTGAGTTAACCAAATGTCGAAGCATTTCAGTATATTGCGTGAAGTATTGAGTCAGGATCCACTCAATGTTTCATGCAAGTTACTCAGAGTAACGACAATTGGTTGCCTCACGTCATCATTTTTACAAAAAAAGGGGGGGCATCGACATTTCATATCTCGTCTTGCCTCTAAAGAATAAAAACCATTTTGAAAATATCATTTTTGCATGCCTAGGAATTTCATTTTTCATCTTGCATCAAAAACACTCAAAAATCTTTTAAAACAATTCCACTTCCCAAGTGGTCATTTTCCTTGCATTTTCATCATGTTTGCATCCATGCATTGCGTTCAATAAAAAAGGTTGTGATGAGAGACGAGACGCTTTTACAAAATAATCTTTCTAGAAAAGCTCACTCCTATTTATTTGCAAACTCAAGGTGTTCCAAGGCACTCAGTTTTTCAAAAAGAAAGTATTGCATCTCATCTATTCCATGATAAAAGACTGAAATAGTGTATCAAAGAAAAAAACAAATTTTTAACTGATGTTAACTCTCTGTGAAGCATTCTTCTAGTGAGCATGCATGCTATGAGTAATTTCTCTTGTTTGAGTCCGTTGGTTTTCCTCCCTTACCACAGTTTCCCGTCCAAGTCTAGCCCCGCCCCATCCGCCCATAAAGTGTATACTCTCCCCGCGTTGGTACATACTTGACTTTTGGGTTAAATCCTCTGTACAAGGGGGCAATTTTGTAATCACTTAATTACCTTGTTAAAATTGCTTTCCTTTGATTCAAGTCTAAAATGTTGCATGCATTTGTCCAGTCATTCGTTCTTGTGCTTATGACGTGTGCCCTATTGACAGAGAAAGGAAAATTGGATTTGTTCTCTAGCTAGGAACATGGCAACAAATGAAGAACTAAGAGCAGAGGTGAATGAGTTAAAAGCAGAGGTGAATGGGTTAAGGACGCAGATGTCAGAAATGGTGAGGGTTCTGATTCCTCTAGGTTACACTCCCCCTTCTAACCCAGAAGCTAATCAGGGAGCTGGTCCTTTAGCCATTGTTGAGAATGTACAACCGGCATCTATCGGATCTGAAGGAATGACTGGTGAACCTCGGGCTCAGATCCCGCATCCTATTGTTATACCCCAGGCTACTCTTCAGAACTTCACTCCTCAGCCAGCTGCCATTCCACAAGCTCAAGACTTCACGTCTGGAAACTCTGCATACCCTCAGATTCAGCACTCAACTCCAACTATGGCTCCAATGCTCCAGCCTCCTCGTAGTGTAAGCAGCTTCCCTCAGGTTTATTCCGCTGAGCATCAGCAGACCAAAGAGCAGTTTCAGATATTAGAGGAAAGATTAAGAATGGTTGAAGGC